>JAQJVK010000004.1:0-286532 GCA_035578135.1 Flexamia atlantica
TATCACCCTATGTGTACGTCATGTATCCACAATTCCGTATTTATTTTTATATTTCATGTCAAACTTAGACAAATCGTTGTCCGCACATCGCATAGCGACTAATTTAATCACCCATATTTCCAAAACCTAAGTTTTTAAGGTAACTTGGGTGGTATAATACTAAATTTCAGGACCTATTCTATCATCCTATGTGTACGTAATGTTGGCACACCTCCGTATTTATTATTATATTTCATGTCATACTTAGACAAATCGTTGTCCGCACATCGCACAGCGACTAATTTAATCACCCATATTTCCAAAACCTAAGTTTTTAAGGTAACTTGGGTGGTATAGTACTAAAGTTCTGGTCCTATTCTTTCATCCTACGTGTACGTCATGCTGACACACTGCCGTATTTATTTTATATTTTATGTCAAACTTAGGTGGATCGCTGTCCACACATCCAAAGCGACTATTTTAATCACCCGTATTTCCAAAACCTAAGTTTTTAAGGTAACTTGGGTGGTATAGTACTAAAGTTCTGGACCTATTCTATCATCCTATGTGTACGTCATGTTGGCACACCTCCGTATTTTTTTTATATTTCGTGTCAAACTTCGACAAATCTCTGTCCGCACATCTCAATGCGACTACTTTAATCAGCCATATTTCCAAAACCTAAGTTTTTACGGTAACTTGGGTGGAATAATACAGAAGTTCTGGTCCTATTTTATCACCCTATATGTACGTAATGTTGGCACACCTCCGTATTTATTATTATATTTCATGTCATACTTAGACAAATCGTTGTCCGCACATCGCATAGCGACTAATTTAATCACCCATATTTCCAAAACCTAAGTTTTTAAGGTAACTTGGGTGGTATAGTACTAAAGTTCTGGTCCTATTCTTTCATCCTACGTGTACGTCATGCTGACACACTGCCGTATTTATTTTATATTTTATGTCAAACTTAGGTGGATCGCTGTCCACACATCCAAAGCGACTATTTTAATCACCCGTATTTCCAAAAACTAAGTTTTGACGGTAACCTGAGTGGTATAATAATATAGTTCTAATCCTATTCTATCAACCAATGTGTACGTCATGTATCCAAAATTCCGTATTTATTTTTATATTTCATGTCAAACTTAGACAAATCGTTGTCCGCACATCGCACAGCGACTAATTTAATCACCCATATTTCCAAAACCTAAGTTTTTAAGGTAACTTGGGTGGTATAGTACTAAAGTTCTGGTCCTATTCTTTCATCCTACGTGTACGTCATGCTGACACACTGCCGTATTTATTTTATATTTTATGTCAAACTTAGGTGGATCGCTGTCCACACATCCAAAGCGACTATTTTAATCACCCGTATTTCCAAAACCTAAGTTTTTAAGGTAACTTGGGTGGTATAGTACTAAAGTTCTGGACCTATTCTATCATCCTATGTGTACGTCATGTTGGCACACCTCCGTATTTTTTTTATATTTTATGTCAAACTTCGACAAATCTCTGTCCGCACATCTCAATGCGACTACTTTAATCAGCCATATTTCCAAAACCTAAGTTTTTACGGTAACTTGGGTGGTATAATACAGAAGTTCTGGTCCAATTCTATCACCCTACGTGTACGTAATGTTGGCACACCTCCGTATTTATTATTATATTTCATGTCATACTTAGACAAATCGTTGTCCGCACATCGCATAGCGACTAATTTAATCACCTATATTTCCAAAACCTAAGTTTTTAAGGTAACTTGGGTGCTATAGTACTAAAGTTCTGGTCCTATTCTTTCATCCTACGTGTACGTCATGCTGACACACTGCCGTATTTATTTTATATTTTATGTCAAACTTAGGTGGATCGCTGTCCACACATCCAAAGCGACTATTTTAATCACCCGTATTTCCAAAAACTAAGTTTTGACGGTAACCTGAGTGGTATAATAATATAGTTCTAATCCTCTTCTATCAACCAATGTGTACGTCATGTATCCAAAATTCCGTATTTATTTTTATATTTCATGTCAAACTTAGACAAATCGTTGTCCGCACATCGCATAGCGACTAATTTAATCACCCATATTTCCAAAACCTAAGATTTTACGGTAACTTGGGTGGTATAATACAGAAGTTCTGGTCCTATTCTATCACCCTATGTGTACGTCATGTATCCACAATTCCGTATTTATTTTTATATTTCATGTCAAACTTAGACAAATCGTTGTCCGCACATCGCATAGCGACTAATTTAATCACCCATATTTCCAAAACCTAAGTTTTTAAGGTAACTTGGGTGGTATAATACTAAATTTCAGGACCTATTCTATCATCCTATGGGTACGTTATGTTGGCACACTTCCGTATTTATTTTATTTTTCATGTCATACTTTGACAAATCGCTGTCCGCACATCTCAATGCGACTACTTTAATCAGCCATATTTCCAAAACCTAAGTTTTTAAGGTAACTTGGGTGGTATAATACTAAATTTCAGGACCTATTCTATCATCCTATGCGTACGTCATGTTGGCACACTTCCGTATTTATTTTATTTTTCATGACATACTTTGACAAATCGCTGTCCGCACATCTCAATGCGACTACTTTAATCAGCCATATTTCCAAAACCTAAGTTTTTACGGTAACTTGGGTGGTATAATACAGAAGTTCTGGTCCTATTCTATCACCCTACGTGTACGTAATGTTGGCACACCTCCGTATTTATTATTATATTTCATGTCATACTTAGACAAATCGTTGTCCGCACATCGCACAGCGACTAATTTAATCACCCATATTTCCAAAACCTAAGTTTTTAAGGTAACTTGGGTGGTATAGTACTAAAGTTCTGGTCCTATTCTTTCATCCTACGTGTACGTCATGCTGACACACTGCCGTATTTATTTTATATTTTATGTCAAACTTAGGTGGATCGCTGTCCACACATCCAAAGCGACTATTTTAATCACCCGTATTTCCAAAACCTAAGTTTTTAAGGTAACTTGGGTGGTATAGTACTAAAGTTCTGGACCTATTCTATCATCCTATGTGTACGTCATGTTGGCAAACCTCCGTATTTTTTTTATATTTCGTGTCAAACTTCGACAAATCTCTGTCCGCACATCTCAATGCGACTACTTTAATCAGCCATATTTCCAAAACCTAAGTTTTTACGGTAACTTGGGTGGAATAATACAGAAGTTCTGGTCCTATTTTATCACCCTATATGTACGTAATGTTGGCACACCTCCGTATTTATTATTATATTTCATGTCATACTTAGACAAATCGTTGTCCGCACATCGCATAGCGACTAATTTAATCACCCATATTTCCAAAACCTAAGTTTTTAAGGTAACTTGGGTGGTATAGTACTAAAGTTCTGGTCCTATTCTTTCATCCTACGTGTACGTCATGCTGACACACTGCCGTATTTATTTTATATTTTATGTCAAACTTAGGTGGATCGCTGTCCACACATCTAAAGCGACTATTTTAATCACCCGTATTTCCAAAAACTAAGTTTTGACGGTAACCTGAGTGGTATAATAATATAGTTCTAATCCTATTCTATCAACCAATGTGTACGTCATGTATCCAAAATTCCGTATTTATTTTTATATTTCATGTCAAACTTAGACAAATCGTTGTCCGCACATCGCATAGCGACTAATTTAATCACCCATATTTCCAAAACCTAAGATTTTACGGTAACTTGGGTGGTATAATACAGAAGTTCTGGTCCTATTCTATCACCCTATGTGTACGTCATGTATCCACAATTCCGTATTTATTTTTATTTTTCATGTCATACTTTGACAAATCGCTGTCCGCACATCTCAATGCGACTACTTTAATCAGCCATATTTCCAAAACCTAAGTTTTTAAGGTAACTTGGGTGGTATAATACTAAATTTCAGGACCTATTCTATCATCCTATGCGTACGTCATGTTGGCACACTTCCGTATTTATTTTATTTTTCATGTCATACTTTGACAAATCGCTGTCCGCACATCTCAATGCGACTACTTTAATCAGCCATATTTCCAAAACCTAAGTTTTTAAGGTAACTTGGGTGGTATAGTACTAAAGTTCTGGTCCTATTCTTTCATCCTACGTGTACGTAATGTTGGCACACCTCCGTATTTATTATTATATTTCATGTCATACTTAGACAAATCGTTGTCCGCACATCGCATAGCGACTAATTTAATCACCCATATTTCCAAAACCTAAGTTTTTAAGGTAACTTGGGTGGTATAGTACTAAAGTTCTGGTCCTATTCTTTCATCCTACGTGTACGTCATGCTGACACACTGCCGTATTTATTTTATATTTTATGTCAAACTTAGGTGGATCGCTGTCCACACATCCAAAGCGACTATTTTAATCACCCGTATTTCCAAAACCTAAGTTTTTAAGGTAACTTGGGTGGTATAGTACTAAAGTTCTGGACCTATTCTATCATCCTATGTGTACGTCATGTTGGCACACCTCCGTATTTTTTTTATATTTCGTGTCAAACTTCGACAAATCTCTGTCCGCACATCTCAATGCGACTACTTTAATCAGCCATATTTCCAAAACCTAAGTTTTTACGGTAACTTGGGTGGAATAATACAGAAGTTCTGGTCCTATTTTATCACCCTATATGTACGTAATGTTGGCACACCTCCGTATTTATTATTATATTTCATGTCATACTTAGACAAATCGTTGTCCGCACATCGCATAGCGACTAATTTAATCACCCATATTTCCAAAACCTAAGTTTTTAAGGTAACTTGGGTGGTATAGTACTAAAGTTCTGGTCCTATTCTTTCATCCTACGTGTACGTCATGCTGACACACTGCCGTATTTATTTTATATTTTATGTCAAACTTAGGTGGATCGCTGTCCACACATCCAAAGCGACTATTTTAATCACCCGTATTTCCAAAAACTAAGTTTTGACGGTAACCTGAGTGGTATAATAATATAGTTCTAATCCTATTCTATCAACCAATGTGTACGTCATGTATCCAAAATTCCGTATTTATTTTTATATTTCATGTCAAACTTAGACAAATCGTTGTCCGCACATCGCACAGCGACTAATTTAATCACCCATATTTCCAAAACCTAAGTTTTTAAGGTAACTTGGGTGGTATAGTACTAAAGTTCTGGTCCTATTCTTTCATCCTACGTGTACGTCATGCTGACACACTGCCGTATTTATTTTATATTTTATGTCAAACTTAGGTGGATCGCTGTCCACACATCCAAAGCGACTATTTTAATCACCCGTATTTCCAAAACCTAAGTTTTTAAGGTAACTTGGGTGGTATAGTACTAAAGTTCTGGACCTATTCTATCATCCTATGTGTACGTCATGTTGGCACACCTCCGTATTTTTTTTATATTTTATGTCAAACTTCGACAAATCTCTGTCCGCACATCTCAATGCGACTACTTTAATCAGCCATATTTCCAAAACCTAAGTTTTTACGGTAACTTGGGTGGTATAATACAGAAGTTCTGGTCCAATTCTATCACCCTACGTGTACGTAATGTTGGCACACCTCCGTATTTATTATTATATTTCATGTCATACTTAGACAAATCGTTGTCCGCACATCGCATAGCGACTAATTTAATCACCCATATTTCCAAAACCTAAGTTTTTAAGGTAACTTGGGTGCTATAGTACTAAAGTTCTGGTCCTATTCTTTCATCCTACGTGTACGTCATGCTGACACACTGCCGTATTTATTTTATATTTTATGTCAAACTTAGGTGGATCGCTGTCCACACATCCAAAGCGACTATTTTAATCACCCGTATTTCCAAAAACTAAGTTTTGACGGTAACCTGAGTGGTATAATAATATAGTTCTAATCCTCTTCTATCAACCAATGTGTACGTCATGTATCCAAAATTCCGTATTTATTTTTATATTTCATGTCAAACTTAGACAAATCGTTGTCCGCACATCGCATAGCGACTAATTTAATCACCCATATTTCCAAAACCTAAGATTTTACGGTAACTTGGGTGGTATAATACAGAAGTTCTGGTCCTATTCTATCACCCTATGTGTACGTCATGTATCCACAATTCCGTATTTATTTTTATATTTCATGTCAAACTTAGACAAATCGTTGTCCGCACATCGCATAGCGACTAATTTAATCACCCATATTTCCAAAACCTAAGTTTTTAAGGTAACTTGGGTGGTATAATACTAAATTTCAGGACCTATTCTATCATCCTATGGGTACGTTATGTTGGCACACTTCCGTATTTATTTTATTTTTCATGTCATACTTTGACAAATCGCTGTCCGCACATCTCAATGCGACTACTTTAATCAGCCATATTTCCAAAACCTAAGTTTTTAAGGTAACTTGGGTGGTATAATACTAAATTTCAGGACCTATTCTATCATCCTATGCGTACGTCATGTTGGCACACTTCCGTATTTATTTTATTTTTCATGACATACTTTGACAAATCGCTGTCCGCACATCTCAATGCGACTACTTTAATCAGCCATATTTCCAAAACCTAAGTTTTTACGGTAACTTGGGTGGTATAATACAGAAGTTCTGGTCCTATTCTATCACCCTACGTGTACGTAATGTTGGCACACCTCCGTATTTATTATTATATTTCATGTCATACTTAGACAAATCGTTGTCCGCACATCGCACAGCGACTAATTTAATCACCCATATTTCCAAAACCTAAGTTTTTAAGGTAACTTGGGTGGTATAGTACTAAAGTTCTGGTCCTATTCTTTCATCCTACGTGTACGTCATGCTGACACACTGCCGTATTTATTTTATATTTTATGTCAAACTTAGGTGGATCGCTGTCCACACATCCAAAGCGACTATTTTAATCACCCGTATTTCCAAAACCTAAGTTTTTAAGGTAACTTGGGTGGTATAGTACTAAAGTTCTGGACCTATTCTATCATCCTATGTGTACGTCATGTTGGCAAACCTCCGTATTTTTTTTATATTTCGTGTCAAACTTCGACAAATCTCTGTCCGCACATCTCAATGCGACTACTTTAATCAGCCATATTTCCAAAACCTAAGTTTTTACGGTAACTTGGGTGGAATAATACAGAAGTTCTGGTCCTATTTTATCACCCTATATGTACGTAATGTTGGCACACCTCCGTATTTATTATTATATTTCATGTCATACTTAGACAAATCGTTGTCCGCACATCGCATAGCGACTAATTTAATCACCCATATTTCCAAAACCTAAGTTTTTAAGGTAACTTGGGTGGTATAGTACTAAAGTTCTGGTCCTATTCTTTCATCCTACGTGTACGTCATGCTGACACACTGCCGTATTTATTTTATATTTTATGTCAAACTTAGGTGGATCGCTGTCCACACATCTAAAGCGACTATTTTAATCACCCGTATTTCCAAAAACTAAGTTTTGACGGTAACCTGAGTGGTATAATAATATAGTTCTAATCCTATTCTATCAACCAATGTGTACGTCATGTATCCAAAATTCCGTATTTATTTTTATATTTCATGTCAAACTTAGACAAATCGTTGTCCGCACATCGCATAGCGACTAATTTAATCACCCATATTTCCAAAACCTAAGATTTTACGGTAACTTGGGTGGTATAATACAGAAGTTCTGGTCCTATTCTATCACCCTATGTGTACGTCATGTATCCACAATTCCGTATTTATTTTTATTTTTCATGTCATACTTTGACAAATCGCTGTCCGCACATCTCAATGCGACTACTTTAATCAGCCATATTTCCAAAACCTAAGTTTTTAAGGTAACTTGGGTGGTATAATACTAAATTTCAGGACCTATTCTATCATCCTATGCGTACGTCATGTTGGCACACTTCCGTATTTATTTTATTTTTCATGTCATACTTTGACAAATCGCTGTCCGCACATCTCAATGCGACTACTTTAATCAGCCATATTTCCAAAACCTAAGTTTTTAAGGTAACTTGGGTGGTATAGTACTAAAGTTCTGGTCCTATTCTTTCATCCTACGTGTACGTAATGTTGGCACACCTCCGTATTTATTATTATATTTCATGTCATACTTAGACAAATCGTTGTCCGCACATCGCATAGCGACTAATTTAATCACCCATATTTCCAAAACCTAAGTTTTTAAGGTAACTTGGGTGGTATAGTACTAAAGTTCTGGTCCTATTCTTTCATCCTACGTGTACGTCATGCTGACACACTGCCGTATTTATTTTATATTTTATGTCAAACTTAGGTGGATCGCTGTCCACACATCCAAAGCGACTATTTTAATCACCCGTATTTCCAAAAACTAAGTTTTGACGGTAACCTGAGTGGTATAATAATATAGTTCTAATCCTATTCTATCAACCAATGTGTACGTCATGTATCCAAAATTCCGTATTTATTTTTATATTTCATGTCAAACTTAGACAAATCGTTGTCCGCACATCGCACAGCGACTAATTTAATCACCCATATTTCCAAAACCTAAGTTTTTAAGGTAACTTGGGTGGTATAGTACTAAAGTTCTGGTCCTATTCTTTCATCCTACGTGTACGTCATGCTGACACACTGCCGTATTTATTTTATATTTTATGTCAAACTTAGGTGGATCGCTGTCCACACATCCAAAGCGACTATTTTAATCACCCGTATTTCCAAAACCTAAGTTTTTAAGGTAACTTGGGTGGTATAGTACTAAAGTTCTGGACCTATTCTATCATCCTATGTGTACGTCATGTTGGCACACCTCCGTATTTTTTTTATATTTTATGTCAAACTTCGACAAATCTCTGTCCGCACATCTCAATGCGACTACTTTAATCAGCCATATTTCCAAAACCTAAGTTTTTACGGTAACTTGGGTGGTATAATACAGAAGTTCTGGTCCAATTCTATCACCCTACGTGTACGTAATGTTGGCACACCTCCGTATTTATTATTATATTTCATGTCATACTTAGACAAATCGTTGTCTGCACATCGCATAGCGACTAATTTAATCACCCATATTTCCAAAACCTAAGTTTTTAAGGTAACTTGGGTGCTATAGTACTAAAGTTCTGGTCCTATTCTTTCATCCTACGTGTACGTCATGCTGACACACTGCCGTATTTATTTTATATTTTATGTCAAACTTAGGTGGATCGCTGTCCACACATCCAAAGCGACTATTTTAATCACCCGTATTTCCAAAAACTAAGTTTTGACGGTAACCTGAGTGGTATAATAAAATAGTTCTAATCCTCTTCTATCAACCAATGTGTACGTCATGTATCCAAAATTCCGTATTTATTTTTATATTTCATGTCAAACTTAGACAAATCGTTGTCCGCACATCGCATAGCGACTAATTTAATCACCCATATTTCCAAAACCTAAGATTTTACGGTAACTTGGGTGGTATAATACAGAAGTTCTGGTCCTATTCTATCACCCTATGTGTACGTCATGTATCCACAATTCCGTATTTATTTTTATATTTCATGTCAAACTTAGACAAATCGTTGTCCGCACATCGCATAGCGACTAATTTAATCACCCATATTTCCAAAACCTAAGTTTTTAAGGTAACTTGGGTGGTATAATACTAAATTTCAGGACCTATTCTATCATCCTATGGGTACGTTATGTTGGCACACTTCCGTATTTATTTTATTTTTCATGTCATACTTTGACAAATCGCTGTCCGCACATCTCAATGCGACTACTTTAATCAGCCATATTTCCAAAACCTAAGTTTTTAAGGTAACTTGGGTGGTATAATACTAAATTTCAGGACCTATTCTATCATCCTATGCGTACGTCATGTTGGCACACTTCCGTATTTATTTTATTTTTCATGACATACTTTTACAAATCGCTGTCCGCACATCTCAATGCGACTACTTTAATCAGCCATATTTCCAAAACCTAAGTTTTTACGGTAACTTGGGTGGTATAATACAGAAGTTCTGGTCCTATTCTATCACCCTACGTGTACGTAATGTTGGCACACCTCCGTATTTATTATTATATTTCATGTCATACTTAGACAAATCGTTGTCCGCACATCGCACAGCGACTAATTTAATCACCCATATTTCCAAAACCTAAGTTTTTAAGGTAACTTGGGTGGTATAGTACTAAAGTTCTGGTCCTATTCTTTCATCCTACGTGTACGTCATGCTGACACACTGCCGTATTTATTTTATATTTTATGTCAAACTTAGGTGGATCGCTGTCCACACATCCAAAGCGACTATTTTAATCACCCGTATTTCCAAAACCTAAGTTTTTAAGGTAACTTGGGTGGTATAGTACTAAAGTTCTGGACCTATTCTATCATCCTATGTGTACGTCATGTTGGCACACCTCCGTATTTTTTTTATATTTCGTGTCAAACTTCGACAAATCTCTGTCCGCACATCTCAATGCGACTACTTTAATCAGCCATATTTCCAAAACCTAAGTTTTTACGGTAACTTGGGTGGAATAATACAGAAGTTCTGGTCCTATTTTATCACCCTATATGTACGTAATGTTGGCACACCTCCGTATTTATTATTATATTTCATGTCATACTTAGACAAATCGTTGTCCGCACATCGCATAGCGACTAATTTAATCACCCATATTTCCAAAACCTAAGTTTTTAAGGTAACTTGGGTGGTATAGTACTAAAGTTCTGGTCCTATTCTTTCATCCTACGTGTACGTCATGCTGACACACTGCCGTATTTATTTTATATTTTATGTCAAACTTAGGTGGATCGCTGTCCACACATCCAAAGCGACTATTTTAATCACCTGTATTTCCAAAAACTAAGTTTTGACGGTAACCTGAGTGGTATAATAATATAGTTCTAATCCTATTCTATCAACCAATGTGTACGTCATGTATCCAAAATTCCGTATTTATTTTTATATTTCATGTCAAACTTAGACAAATCGTTGTCCGCACATCGCATAGCGACTAATTTAATCACCCATATTTCCAAAACCTAAGATTTTACGGTAACTTGGGTGGTATAATACAGAAGTTCTGGTCCTATTCTATCACCCTATGTGTACGTCATGTATCCACAATTCCGTATTTATTTTTATTTTTCATGTCATACTTTGACAAATCGCTGTCCGCACATCTCAATGCGACTACTTTAATCAGCCATATTTCCAAAACCTAAGTTTTTAAGGTAACTTGGGTGGTATAATACTAAATTTCAGGACCTATTCTATCATCCTATGCGTACGTCATGTTGGCACACTTCCGTATTTATTTTATTTTTCATGTCATACTTTGACAAATCGCTGTCCGCACATCTCAATGCGACTACTTTAATCAGCCATATTTCCAAAACCTAAGTTTTTAAGGTAACTTGGGTGGTATAGTACTAAAGTTCTGGTCCTATTCTTTCATCCTACGTGTACGTAATGTTGGCACACCTCCGTATTTATTATTATATTTCATGTCATACTTAGACAAATCGTTGTCCGCACATCGCATAGCGACTAATTTAATCACCCATATTTCCAAAACCTAAGTTTTTAAGGTAACTTGGGTGGTATAGTACTAAAGTTCTGGTCCTATTCTTTCATCCTACGTGTACGTCATGCTGACACACTGCCGTATTTATTTTATATTTTATGTCAAACTTAGGTGGATCGCTGTCCACACATCCAAAGCGACTATTTTAATCACCCGTATTTCCAAAAACTAAGTTTTGACGGTAACCTGAGTGGTATAATAATATAGTTCTAATCCTATTCTATCAACCAATGTGTACGTCATGTATCCAAAATTCCGTATTTATTTTTATATTTCATGTCAAACTTAGACAAATCGTTGTCCGCACATCGCATAGCGACTAATTTAATCGACCATATTTCCAAAACCTAAGATTTTACGGTAACTTGGGTGGTATAATACAGAAGTTCTGGTCCTATTCTATCACCCTATGTGTACGTCATGTATCCACAATTCCGTATTTATTTTTATTTTTCATGTCATACTTTGACAAATCGCTGTCCGCACATCTCAATGCGACTACTTTAATCAGCCATATTTCCAAAACCTAAGTTTTTAAGGTAACTTGGGTGGTATAATACTAAATTTCAGGACCTATTCTATCATCCTATGCGTACGTCATGTTGGCACACTTCCGTATTTATTTTATTTTTCATGTCATACTTTGACAAATCGCTGTCCGCACATCTCAATGCGACTACTTTAATCAGCCATATTTCCAAAACCTAAGTTTTTAAGGTAACTTGGGTGGTATAGTACTAAAGTTCTGGTCCTATTCTTTCATCCTACGTGTACGTAATGTTGGCACACCTCCGTATTTATTATTATATTTCATGTCATACTTAGACAAATCGTTGTCCGCACATCGCACAGCGACTAATTTAATCACCCATATTTCCAAAACCTAAGTTTTTAAGGTAACTTGGGTGGTATAGTACTAAAGTTCTGGTCCTATTCTTTCATCCTACGTGTACGTCATGCTGACACACTGCCGTATTTATTTTATATTTTATGTCAAACTTAGGTGGATCGCTGTCCACACATCCAAAGCGACTATTTTAATCACCCGTATTTCCAAAACCTAAGTTTTTAAGGTAACTTGTGTGATATAGTACTAAAGTTCTGGACCTATTCTATCATCCTATGTGTACGTCATGTTGGCACACCTCCGTATTTTTTTTATATTATATGTCAAACTTCGACAAATCTCTGTCCGCACATCTCAATGCGACTACTTTAATCAGCCATATTTCCAAAACCTAAGTTTTTACGGTAACTTGGGTGGTATAATACAGAATTTCTGGTCCAATTCTATCACCCTACGTGTACGTAATGTTGGCACACCTCCGTATTTATTATTATATTTCATGTCATACTTAGACAAATCGTTGTCCGCACATCGCATAGCGACTAATTTAATCACCCATATTTCCAAAACCTAAGTTTTTAAGGTAACATGGGTGCTATAGTACTAAAGTTCTGGTCCTATTCTTTCATCCTACGTGTACGTCATGCTGACACACTGCCGTATTTATTTTATATTTTATGTCAAACTTAGGTGGATCGCTGTCCACACATCCAAAGCGACTATTTTAATCACCCGTATTTCCAAAAACTAAGTTTTGACGGTAACCTGAGTGGTATAATAATATAGTTCTAATCCTCTTCTATCAACCAATGTGTACGTCATGTATCCAAAATTCCGTATTTATTTTTATATTTCATGTCAAACTTAGACAAATCGTTGTCCGCACATCGCATAGCGACTAATTTAATCACCCATATTTCCAAAACCTAAGATTTTACGGTAACTTGGGTGGTATAATACAGAAGTTCTGGTCCTATTCTATCACCCTATGTGTACGTCATGTATCCACAATTCCGTATTTATTTTTATATTTCATGTCAAACTTAGACAAATCGTTGTCCGCACATCGCATAGCGACTAATTTAATCACCCATATTTCCAAAACCTAAGTTTTTAAGGTAACTTGGGTGGTATAATACTAAATTTCAGGACCTATTCTATCATCCTATGTGTACGTCATGTTGGCACACTTCCGTATTTATTTTATTTTTCATGTCATACTTTGACAAATCGCTGTCCGCACATCTCAATGCGACTACTTTAATCAGCCATATTTCCAAAACCTAAGTTTTTAAGGTAACTTGGGTGGTATAATACTAAATTTCAGGACCTATTCTATCATCCTATGCGTACGTCATGTTGGCACACTTCCGTATTTATTTTATTTTTCATGACATACTTTGACAAATCGCTGTCCGCACATCTCAATGCGACTACTTTAATCAGCCATATTTCCAAAACCTAAGTTTTTACGGTAACTTGGGTGGTATAATACAGAAGTTCTGGTCCTATTCTATCACCCTACGTGTACGTAATGTTGGCACACCTCCGTATTTATTATTATATTTCATGTCATACTTAGACAAATCGTTGTCCGCACATCGCACAGCGACTAATTAAATCACCCAGATTTCCAAAACCTAAGTTTTTAAGGTAACTTGGGTGGTATAGTACTAAAGTTCTGGTCCTATTCTTTCATCCTACGTGTACGTCATGCTGACACACTGCCGTATTTATTTTATATTTTATGTCAAACTTAGGTGGATCGCTGTCCACACATCCAAAGCGACTATTTTAATCACCCGTATTTCCAAAACCTAAGTTTTTAAGGTAACTTGGGTGGTATAGTACTAAAGTTCTGGACCTATTCTATCATCCTATGTGTACGTCATGTTGGCACACCTCCGTATTTTTTTTATATTTCGTGTCAAACTTCGACAAATCTCTGTCCGCACATCTCAATGCGACTACTTTAATCAGCCATATTTCCAAAACCTAAGTTTTTACGGTAACTTGGGTGGAATAATACAGAAGTTCTGGTCCTATTTTATCACCCTATATGTACGTAATGTTGGCACACCTCCGTATTTATTATTATATTTCATGTCATACTTAGACAAATCGTTGTCCGCACATCGCATAGCGACTAATTTAATCACCCATATTTCCAAAACCTAAGTTTTTAAGGTAACTTGGGTGGTATAGTACTAAAGTTCTGGTCCTATTCTTTCATCCTACGTGTACGTCATGCTGACACACTGCCGTATTTATTTTATATTTTATGTCAAACTTAGGTAGATCGCTGTCCACACATCCAAAGCGACTATTTTAATCACCCGTATTTCCAAAAACTAAGTTTTGACGGTAACCTGAGTGGTATAATAATATAGTTCTAATCCTATTCTATCAACCAATGTGTACGTCATGTATCAAAAATTCCGTATTTATTTTTATATTTCATGTCAAACTTAGACAAATCGTTGTCCGCACATTGCATAGCGACTAATTTAATCAGCCATATTTCCAAAACCTAATTTTTTACGGTAACTTGGGTGGTATAATACAGAAGTTCTGGTCCTATTCTATCACCCTATGTGTACGTCATGTATCCACAATTCCGTATTTATTTTTATATTTCATGTCAAACTTAGACAAATCGTTGTCCGCACATCGCATAGCGACTAATTTAATCACCCATATTTCCAAAACCTAAGTTTTTACGGTAACTTGGGTGGTATAATACTAAATTTCAGGACCTATTCTTTCATCCTATGTGTACGTCATGTTGGCACACTTCCGTATTTATTTTATTTTTCATGTCATACTTTGACAAATCGCTGTCCGCACATCTCAATGCGACTACTTTAATCAGTCATATTTCCAAAACCTAAGTTTTTACGGTAACTTGGGTGGTATAATACAGAAGTTCTGGTCCTATTCTATCACCCTATGTGTACGTCATGTATCCACAATTCCGTATTTATTTTTATATTTCATGTCAAACTTAGACAAATCTTTGTCCGCACATCGCATAGCGACTAATTTAATCACCCATATTTCCAAAACCTAAGTTTTTAAGGTAACTTGGGTGGTATAATACTAAATTTCAGAACCTATTTTATCATCCTATGTGTACGTCATGTTGGCACACTTCCGTATTTATTTTATTTTTCATGTCATACTTTGACAAATCGCTGTCCGCACATCTCAATGCGACTACTTTAATCAGCCATATTTCCAAAACCTAAGTTTTTACGGTAACTTGGGTGGTATAATACAGAAGTTCTGGTCCTATTCTATCACCCTACGTGTACGTAATGTTGGCACACCTCCGTATTTATTATTATATTTCATGTCATACTTAGACAAATCGTTGTCCGCACATCGCATAGCGACTAATTTAATCACCCATATTTCCAAAACCTAAGTTTTTAAGGTAACTTGGGTGGTATAGTACTAAAGTTCTGGTCCTATTCTTTCATCCTACGTGTACGTCATGCTGACACACTGCCGTATTTATTTTATATTTTATGTCAAACTTAGGTGGATCGCTGTCCACACATCCAAAGCGACTATTTTAATCACCCATATTTCCAAAACCTTAGTTTTTAAGGTAACTTGGGTGGTATAGTACTAAAGTTCTGGACCTATTCTATCATCCTATGTATACGTCATGTTGGCACACCTCCGTATTTTTTTATATTTCGTGTCAAACTTCGCAAAATCTCTGTCCGCACAACTCAATGCGACTACTTTAATCAGCCATATTTCCAAAACCTAAGTTTTTACGGTAACTTGGGTGGTATAATACAGAAGTTCTGGTCCTATTCTATCACCCTACGTGTACGTAATGTTGGCACACCTCCGTATTTATTAATATATTTCATGTCATACTTAGACAAATCGTTGCCCGCACATCGCATAGCAACTAATTTAATCACCCATTTTCCAAAACCTAATTTTTTACGGTAACTTGGGTGGTATAATACAGAAGTTCTGGTCCTATTCTATCACCCTATGTGTACGTCATTTATCCACAATTCCGTATTTATTTTTATATTTCATGTCAAACTTAGACAAATCGTTGTCCGCACATCGCATAGCGACTAATTTAATCACCCATATTTCCAAAACCTACGTTTTTACGGTAACTTGGGTGGTATAATACTAAATTTCAGGACCTATTCTTTCATCCTATGTGTACGTCATGTTGGCACACTTCCGTATTTATTTTATTTTTCATGTCATACTTTGACAAATCGCTGTCCGCACATCTCAATGCGACTACTTTAATCAGCCATATTTCCAAAACCTAAGTTTTTACGGTAACTTGGGTGGTATAATACAGAAGTTCTGGTCCTATTCTATCACCCTATGTGTACGTCATGTATCCACAATTCCGTATTTATTTTTATATTTCATGTCAAACTTAGACAAATCTTTGTCCGCACATCGCATAGCGACTAATTTAATCACCCATATTTCCAAAACCTAAGTTTTTAAGATAACTTGGGTGGTATAATACTAAATTTCAGAACCTATTCTATCATCCTATGTGTACGTCATGTTGGCACACTTCCGTATTTATTTTATTTTTCATGTCATACTTTGACAAATCGCTGTCCGCACATCTCAATGCGACTACTTTAATCAGCCATATTTCCAAAACCTATGTTTTTACGGTAACTTGGGTGGTATAGTATTATAGTTCTGGACCTATTCTATCATCCTATGTGTACGTCATGTTGGCACACCTCCGTATTTTTTTTATATTTCGTCTCAATCTTCCACAAATCTCTTTCCGCACATCTCAATGCGACTAATTTAATCACCCATATTTCCAAAAACCTAAGTTTTTACGGTAACTTGGGTGGTATAATACAGAAGTTCTGGTCCTATTTCATCACCCTACGTGTACGTCATGCTGACACACTGCCGTATTTATTTTATATTTTATGTCAAACTTAGGTGGATCACTGTCCACACATCCAAAGCGACTATTTTAATCACCCGTATTTCCAAAACCTAAGTTTTTAAGGTAACTTGTGTGGTATAGTACTAACGTTCTGGACCTATTCTATCATCCTATGTGTACGTCATGTTGGCACACCTCCGTATTTTTTTTATATTTCGTGTCAAACTTCGACAAATCTCTGTCCGCACATCTCAATGCGACTACTTTAATCAGCCATATTTCCAAAACCTAAGTTTTTACGGTAACTTGGGTGGTATAATACAGAAGTTCTGGTCCTATTCTATCACCCTACGTGTACGTAATGTTGGCACACCTCCGTATTTATTATTATATTTCATGTCATACTTAGACAAATCGTTGTCCGCACATCGCATAGCGACTAATTTAATCACCCATATTTCCAAAACCTAGGTTTTTAAGGTAACTTGGGTGGTATAGTACTAAAGTTCTGGTCCTATTCTTTCATCCTACGTGTACGTCATGCTGACACACTGCCGTATTTATTTTATATTTTATGTCAAACTTAGGTGGATCGCTGTCCACACATCCAAAGCGACTATTTTAATCACCCGTATTTCCAAAACCTAAGTTTTTAAGGTAACTTGGGTGGTATAGTACTAAAGTTCTGGACCTATTCTATCATCCTATGTATACGTCATGTTGGCACACCTCCGTATTTTTTTTATATTTCGTGTCAAACTTCGCAAAATCTCTGTCCGCACATCTCAATGCGACTACTTTAATCAGCCATATTTCCAAAACCTAAGTTTTTACGGTAACTTGGGTGGTATAATACAGAAGTTCTGGTCCTATTCTATCACCCTATATGTACGTAATGTTGGCACACTTCCGTATTTATTATTATATTTCATGTCATACTTAGACAAATCGTTGTCCGCACATCGCATAGCGACTAATTTAATCACCCATATTTCCAAAACCTAAGTTTTTAAGGTAACCTGAATGGTATAATAATATAGTTCTAATCCTATTCTATCACCCAATGTGTACGTCATGTATCCAAAATTCCGTATTTATTTTGATATTTCATGTCAAACTTAGACAAATCGTTGTCCGCACATCGTATAGCGACTAATTTAATCACCCATATTTCCAAAACCTAAGTTTTTAAGGTAACTTGGGTGGTATAATACTAAATTTCAGGACCTATTCTATCACCCTATGTGTACGTCATGTTGGCACACTTCCGTATTTATTTTATTTTTCATGTCATACTTTGACAAATCTCTGTCCGCACATCTCAATGCGACTACTTTAATCAGCCATATTTCCAAAACCTAAGTTTTTACGGTAACTTGGGTGGTATAATACAGAAGTTCTGGTCCTATTCTATCACCCTATGGGTACGTCATGTATCCACAATTCCGTATTTATTTTTATATTTCATGTCAAACTTAGACAAATCGTTGTCCGCACATCGCATAGCGACTAATTTAATCACCCATATTTCCAAAACCTAATTTTTTACGGTAACTTGGGTGGTATAATACAGAAGTTCTGGTCCTATTCTATCACCCTACGTGTACGTAATGTTGGCACACCTCCGTATTTATTATTATATTTCATGTCATACTTAGACAAATCGTTGTCCGCACATCGCATAGCGAATAATTTAATCACCCATATTTCCAAAACCTAATTTTTTACGGTAACTTGGGTGGTATAGTACTAAAGTTCTGGTCCTATTCTATCACCCTATGTGTACGTCTTGTTGGCACACTCGCGTATTTATTTTATATTTCATGTCGAACTTAGGCGGATCGCTGTCCACACATCCAAAGCGACTATTTTAATTACCCATATTTCCAAAACCTAAGTTTTTCGGATAACCTGAGTGGTATAATACTATAGTTCTGGTCCTATTCTATCACCCTATGTGTACGTCATGTATCCACAATTCCGTATTTATTTTTACATTTCATATCAAACTTAGACAAATCGCTGTCCGCACATCTCAATGCGACTACTTTATTCAGCCATATTTCCAAAACCTAAGTTTTTACGGTAACTTGGGTGGTATAGTACTAAAGTTCTGGACCTATTCTATCATCCTATGTGTACGTCATGTTTGCACACCTCAGTATTTTTTTTATATTTCGTGTCAAACTTCGACAAATCTCTGTCCGCACATCTCAATGCGACTACTTTAATCAGCCATATTTCCAAAACCTAAGTTTTTACGGTAACTTGGGTGGTATAATACAGAAGTTCTGGTCCTATTCTATCACCCTACGCGTACGTAATGTTGGCACACCTCCGTATTTATTATTATATTTCATGTCATACTTAGACAAATCGTTGTCCGCACATCGCATAGCGACTAATTTAATCACCCATATTTCCAAAACCTAAGTTTTTAAGGTAACTTTGGTGGTATAGTACTAAAGTTCTGGTCCTATTCTTTCATCCTACGTGTACGTCATGCTGACACACTGCCGTATTTATTTTATTTTTCATGTCATACTTTGACAAATCGCTGTCCGCACATCTCAATGCGACTACTTTAATCAGCCATATTTCCAAAACCTAAGTTTTTACGGTAACTTGGGTGGTATAGTACTAAAGTTTTGGACCTATTCTATCATCCTATGTGTACGTCATGTTGGCACACCTCCGTATGTTTTTTATATTTCGTGTCAAACTTCGTTAAATCTCTGTCCGCACATCTCAATGCGACTAATTTAATCACCCATATTTCCAAAACCTAAGTTTTTACGGTAACTTAGGTGGTATAATACAGAAGTTCTGGTCCTATTCTATCACCCTATGTGTACGTCATGTATCCACAATTCCGTATTTATTTTTATATTTCGTGTCAAACTTAGACAAATCGTTGTCCGCACATCGCATAGCGACTATTTTAATCACCCATATTTCCAAAACCTAAGTTTTTACGGTAACTTGGGTGGTATAATACTAAATTTCAGGACCTATTCTTTCATCCTATGTGTACGTCATGTTGGCACACTTCCGTATTTATTTTATTTTTCATGTCATACTTTGACAAATCGCTGTCCGCACATCTCAATGCGACTACTTTAATCAGCCATATTTCCAAAACCTAAGTTTTTACGGTAACTTGGGTGGTATAATAAAGAAGTTCTGGTCCTATTCTATCACCCTATGTGTACGTCATGTATCCACAATTCCGTATTTATTTTTATATTTCATGTCAAACTTAGACAAATCGTTGTCCGCACATCGCATAGCGACTAATTTAATCACCCATATTTCCAAAACCTAAGTTTTTACGGTAACTTGGGTGGTATAATACAGAAGTTTTGGTCCTATTCTATCACCCTATGTGTACGTCATGTATCCACAATTCCGTATTTATTTTTATATTTCATGTCAAACTTAGACAAATCGCTGTCCGCACATCTCAATGCGACTACTTTATTCAGCCATATTTCCAAAACCTAAGTTTTTACGGTAACTTGGGTGGTATAGTACTAAAGTTCTGGACCTATTCTATCATCCTATGTGTACGTCATGTTGGCGTACCTCCGTTTTTTTTATATTTCGTGTCAAACTTCGACAAATCTCTGTCCGCACATCTCAATGCGACTACTTTAATCAGCCATATTTCCAAAACCTAAGTTTTTACGGTAACTTGGGTGGTATAATACAGAAGTTCTGGTCCTATTCTATCACCCTACGTGTACGTAATGTTGGCACACCTCCGTATTTATTATTGTATTTCATGTCATACTTAGACAAATCGTTGTCCGCACATCGCATAGCGACTAATTTAATCACCCATATTTCCAAAACCTAAGTTTTTACGGTAACTTGGGTGGTATAATACAGAAGTTCTGGTCCTATTCTATCACCCTATGTGTACGTCTTGTTGGCACACTCGCGTATTTATTTTATATTTCATGTCAAACTTAGGCGGATCGCTGTCCACACATCCAAAGCGACTATTTTAACTACCCATATTTCCAAAACCTAAGTTTTTCGGATAACCTGAGTGGTATAATACTATAGTTCTGGTCCTATTCTATCACCCTATGTGTACGTCATGTATCCACAATTCCGTATTTATTTTTACATTTCATATCAAACTTAGACAAATCGCTGTCCGTACATCTCAATGCGACTACTTTAATCAGCCATATTTCCAAAACCTAAGTTTTTACGGTAACTTGGGTGGTATAGTACTAAAGTTCTGGACCTATTCTATCATCCTATGTGTACGTCATGTTTGCACACCTCAGTATTTTTTTTATATTTCGTGTCAAACTTCGACAAATCTCTGTCCGCACATCTCAATGCGACTACTTTAATCAGCCATATTTCCAAAACCTAAGTTTTTACGGTAACTTGGGTGGTATAATACAGAAGTTCTGGTCCTATTCTATCACCCTACGTGTACGTAATGTTGGCACACCTCCGTATTTATTATTATATTTCATGTCATACTTAGACAAATCGTTGTCCGCACATCGCATAGCGACTAATTTAATCACCCATATTTCCAAAACCTAAGTTTTTAAGGTAACTTGGGTGGTATAGTACTAAATTTCTGGTCCTATTCTTTCATCCTACGTGTACGTCATGCTGACACACTGCCGTATTTATTTTATTTTTCATGTCATACTTTGACAAATCGCTGTCCGCACATCTCAATGCGACTACTTTAATCAGCCATATTTCCAAAACCTAAGTTTTTACGGTAACTTGGGTGGTATAGTACTAAAGTTTTGGACCTATTCTATCATCCTATGTGTACGTCATGTTGGCACACCTCCGTATTTTTTTTATATTTCGTGTCAAACGTCGTTAAATCTCTGTCCGCACATCTCAATGCGACTAATTTAATCACCCATATTTCCAAAACCTAAGTTTTTACGGTAACTTGGGTGGTATAATACAGAAGTTCTGGTCCTATTCTATCACCCTATGTGTACGTCATGTATCCACAATTCCGTATTTATTTTTATATTTCGTGTCAAACTTAGACAAATCGTTGTCCGCACATCGCATAGCGACTATTTTAATCACCCATATTTCCAAAACCTAAGTTTTTACGGTAACTTGGGTGGTATAATACTAAATTTCAGGACCTATTCTTTCATCCTATGTGTACGTCATGTTGGCACACTTCCGTATTTATTTTATTTTTCATGTCATACTTTGACAAATCGCTGTCCGCACATCTCAATGCGACTACTTTAATCAGCCATATTTCCAAAACCTAAGTTTTTACGGTAACTTGGGTGGTATAATACAGAAGTTCTGGTCCTATTCTATCACCCTATGTGTACGTCATGTATCCACAATTCCGTATTTATTTTTATATTTCATGTCAAACTTAGACAAATCGTTGTCCGCACATCGCATAGCGACTAATTTAATCACCCATATTTCCAAAACCTAAGTTTTTACGGTAACATGGGTGGTATAATACAGAAGTTTTGGTCCTATTCTATCACCCTATGTGTACGTCATGTATCCACAATTCCGTATTTATGTTTATATTTCATGTCAAACTTAGACAAATCGCTGTCCGCACATCTCAATGCGACTACTTTAATCAGCCATATTTCCAAAACCTAAGTTTTTACGGTAACTTGGGTGGTATATTACTAAAGTTCTGGACCTATTCTATCATCCTATGTGTACGTCATGTTGGCACACCTCCGTTTTTTTTATATTTCGTGTCAAACTTCGACAAATCTCTGTCCGCACATCTCAATGCGACTACTTTAATCAGCCATATTTCCAAAACCTAAGTTTTTACGGTAACTTGGGTGGTATAATACAGAAGTTCCGGTCCTATTCTATCACCCTACGTGTACGTAATGTTGGCACACCTCCGTATTTATTATTGTATTTCATGTCATACTTAGACAAATCGTTGTCCGCACATCGCATAGCGACTAATTTAATCACCCATATTTCCAAAACCTAAGTTTTTACGGTAACTTGGGTGGTATAGTACTAAAGTTCTGGACCTATTCTATCATCCTATGTGTGCGTCATGTTGGCACACCTCCGTATTTTTTTATATTTCGTGTCAAACTTCGACAAATCTCTGTCCGCACATCTCAATGCGACTACTTTAATCAGCCATATTTCCAAAACCTAAGTTTTTACGGTAACTTGGGTGGTATAATACAGAAGTTCTGGTCCTATTCTATCACCCTACGTGTACGTAATGTTGGCACACCTCCGTATTTATTAATATATTTCATGTCATACTTAGACAAATCGTTGCCCGCACATCGCATAGCGACTAATTTAATCACCCATTTTCCAAAACCTAATTTTTTACGGTAACTTGGGTGGTATAATACAGAAGTTCTGGTCCTATTCTATCACCCTATGTGTACGTCATGTATCCACAATTCCGTATTTATTTTTATATTTCATGTCAAACTTAGACAAATCGTTGTCCGCACATCGCATAGCGACTAATTTAATCACCCATATTTCCAAAACCTAAGTTTTTACGGTAACTTGGGTGGTATAATACTAAATTTCAGGATCTATTCTTTCATCCTATGTGTACGTCATGTTGGCACACTTCCGTATTTATTTTATTTTTCATGTCATACTTTGACAAATCGCTGTCCGCACATCTCAATGCGACTACTTTAATCAGTCATATTTCCAAAACCTAAGTTTTTACGGTAACTTGGGTGGTATAATACCGAAGTTCTGGTCCTATTCTATCACCCTATGTGTACGTCATGTATCCACAATTCCGTATTTATTTTTATATTTCATGTCAAACTTGGACAAATCTTTGTCCGCACATCGCATAGCGACTAATTTAATCACCCATATTTCCAAAACCTAAGTTTTTAAGGTAACTTGGGTGGTATAATACTAAATTTCAGAACCTATTCTATCATCCTATGTGTACGTCATGTTGGCACACTTCCGTATTTATTTTATTTTTCATGTCATACTTTGACAAATCGCTGTCCGCACATCTCAATGCGACTACTTTAATCAGCCATATTTCCAAAACCTATGTTTTTACGGTAACTTGGGTGGTATAGTATTATAGTTCTGGACCTATTCTATCATCCTATGTGTACGTCATGTTGGCACACCTCCGTATTTTTTTTATATTTCGTCTCAAACTTCGACAAATCTCTGTCCGCACATCTCAATGCGACTAATTTAATCACCCATATTTCCAAAAACCTAAGTTTTTACGGTAACTTGGGTGGTATAATACAGAGGTTCTGGTCCTATTTCATCACCCTAAGTGTACGTCATGCTGACACACTGCCGTATTTATTTTATATTTTATGTCAAACTTAGGTGGATCACTGTCCACACATCCAAAGCGACTATTTTAATCACCCGTATTTCCAAAACCTAAGTTTTTAAGGTAACTTGTGTGGTATAGTACTAAAGTTCTGGACCTATTCTATCATCCTATGTGTACGTCATGTTGGCACACCTCCGTATTTTTTTTATATTTCGTGTCAAACTTCGACAAATCTCTGTCCGCACATCTCAATGCGACTACTTTAATCAGCCATATTTCCAAAACCTAAGTTTTTACGGTAACTTGGGTGGTATAATACAGAAGTTCTGGTCCTATTCTATCACCCTACGTGTACGTAATGTTGGCACACCTCCGTATTTATTATTATATTTCATGTCATACTTAGACAAATCGTTGTCCGCACATCGCATAGCGACTAATTTAATCACCCATATTTCCAAAACCTAAGTTTTTAAGGTAACTTGGGTGGTATAGTACTAAAGTTCTGGTCCTATTCTTTCATCCTACGTGTACGTCATGCTGACACACTGCCGTATTTATTTTATATTTTATGTCAAACTTAGGTGGATCGCTGTCCACACATCCAAAGCGACTATTTTAATCACCCGTATTTCCAAAACCTAAGTTTTTAAGGTAACTTGGGTGGTATAGTACTAAAGTTCTGGACCTATTCTATCATCCTATGTATACGTCATGTTGGCACACCTCCGTATTTTTTTATATTTCGTGTCAAACTTCGCAAAATCTCTGTCCGCACATCTCAATGCGACTACTTTAATCAGCCATATTTCCAAAACCTAAGTTTTTACGGTAACTTGGGTGGTATAATACAGAAGTTCTGGTCCTATTCTATCACCCTACGTGTACGTAATGTTGGCACACCTCCGTATTTATTAATATATTTCATGTCATACTTAGACAAATCGTTGCCCGCACATCGCATAGCGACTAATTTAATCACCCATTTTCCAAAACCTAATTTTTTACGGTAACTTGGGTGGTATAATACAGAAGTTCTGGTCCTATTCTATCACCCTATATGTACGTAATGTTGGCACACTTCCGTATTTATTATTATATTTCATGTCATACTTAGACAAATCGTTGTCCGCACATCGCATAGCGACTAATTTAATCACCCATATTTCCAAAACCTAAGTTTTTAAGGTAACCTGAATGGTATAATAATATAGTTCTAATCCTATTCTATCACCCAATGTGTACGTCATGTATCCAAAATTCCGTATTTATTTTGATATTTCATGTCAAACTTAGACAAATCGTTGTCCGCACATCGCATAGCGACTAATTTAATCACCCATATTTCCAAAACCTAAGTTTTTAAGGTAACTTGGGTGGTAAAATACTAAATTTCAGGACCTATTCTATCACCCTATGTGTACGTCATGTTGGCACACTTCCGTATTTATTTTATTTTTCATGTCATACTTTGACAAATCTCTGTCCGCACATCTCAATGCGACTACTTTAATCAGCCATATTTCCAAAACCTAAGTTTTTACGGTAACTTGGGTGGTATAATACAGAAGTTCTGGTCCTATTCTATCACCCTATGTGTACGTCATGTATCCACAATTCCGTATTTATTTTTATATTTCATGTCAAACTTAGACAAATCGTTGTCCGCACATCGCATAGCGACTAATTTAACCACCCATATTTCCAAAACCTAATTTTTTACGGTAACTTGGGTGGTATAATACAGAAGTTCTGGTCCTATTCTATCACCCTACGTGTACGTAATGTTGGCACACCTCCGTATTTATTATTATATTTCATGTCATACTTAGACAAATCGTTGTCCGCACATCGCATAGCGAATAATTTAATCACCCATATTTCCAAAACCTAATTTTTTACGGTAACTTGGGTGGTATAGTACTAAAGTTCTGGACCTATTCTATAATCCTATGTGTACGTCATGTTGGCACACCTCCGTATTTTTTTTATATTTCGTGTCAAACTTCGACAAATCTCTGTCCGCACATCTCAATGCGACTACTTTAATCAGCCATATTTCCAAAACCTAAGTTTTTACGGTAACTTGGGTGGTATAATACAGAAGTTCTGGTCCTATTCTATCGCCCTACGTGTACGTAATGTTGGCACACCTCCGTATTTATTATTATATTTCATGTCATACTTAGACAAATCGTTGTCCGCACATCGCATAGCGACTAATTTAATCACCCATTTTCCAAAACCTAATTTTTTACGGTAACTTGGGTGGTATAATACAGAAGTTCTGGTCCTATTCTATCACCCTATGTGTACGTCATGTATCCACAATTCCGTATTTATTTTTATATTTCATGTCAAACTTGGACAAATCTTTGTCCGCACATCGCATAGCGACTAATTTAATCACCCATATTTCCAAAACCTAAGTTTTTAAGGTAACTTGGGTGGTATAATACTAAATTTCAGAACCTATTCTATCATCCTATGTGTACGTCATGTTGGCACACTTCCGTATTTATTTTATTTTTCATGTCATACTTTGACAAATCGCTGTCCGCACATCTCAATGCGACTACTTTAATCAGCCATATTTCCAAAACCTATGTTTTTACGGTAACTTGGGTGGTATAGTATTATAGTTCTGGACCTATTCTATCATCCTATGTGTACGTCATGTTGGCACACCTCCGTATTTTTTTTATATTTCGTCTCAAACTTCGACAAATCTCTGTCCGCACATCTCAATGCGACTAATTTAATCACCCATATTTCCAAAAACCTAAGTTTTTACGGTAACTTGGGTGGTATAATACAGAGGTTCTGGTCCTATTTCATCACCCTAAGTGTACGTCATGCTGACACACTGCCGTATTTATTTTATATTTTATGTCAAACTTAGGTGGATCACTGTCCACACATCCAAAGCGACTATTTTAATCACCCGTATTTCCAAAACCTAAGTTTTTAAGGTAACTTGTGTGGTATAGTACTAAAGTTCTGGACCTATTCTATCATCCTATGTGTACGTCATGTTGGCACACCTCCGTATTTTTTTTATATTTCGTGTCAAACTTCGACAAATCTCTGTCCGCACATCTCAATGCGACTACTTTAATCAGCCATATTTCCAAAACCTAAGTTTTTACGGTAACTTGGGTGGTATAATACAGAAGTTCTGGTCCTATTCTATCACCCTACGTGTACGTAATGTTGGCACACCTCCGTATTTATTATTATATTTCATGTCATACTTAGACAAATCGTTGTCCGCACATCGCATAGCGACTAATTTAATCACCCATATTTCCAAAACCTAAGTTTTTAAGGTAACTTGGGTGGTATAGTACTAAAGTTCTGGTCCTATTCTTTCATCCTACGTGTACGTCATGCTGACACACTGCCGTATTTATTTTATATTTTATGTCAAACTTAGGTGGATCGCTGTCCACACATCCAAAGCGACTATTTTAATCACCCGTATTTCCAAAACCTAAGTTTTTAAGGTAACTTGGGTGGTATAGTACTAAAGTTCTGGACCTATTCTATCATCCTATGTATACGTCATGTTGGCACACCTCCGTATTTTTTTATATTTCGTGTCAAACTTCGCAAAATCTCTGTCCGCACATCTCAATGCGACTACTTTAATCAGCCATATTTCCAAAACCTAAGTTTTTACGGTAACTTGGGTGGTATAATACAGAAGTTCTGGTCCTATTCTATCACCCTACGTGTACGTAATGTTGGCACACCTCCGTATTTATTAATATATTTCATGTCATACTTAGACAAATCGTTGCCCGCACATCGCATAGCGACTAATTTAATCACCCATTTTCCAAAACCTAATTTTTTACGGTAACTTGGGTGGTATAATACAGAAGTTCTGGTCCTATTCTATCACCCTATATGTACGTAATGTTGGCACACTTCCGTATTTATTATTATATTTCATGTCATACTTAGACAAATCGTTGTCCGCACATCGCATAGCGACTAATTTAATCACCCATATTTCCAAAACCTAAGTTTTTAAGGTAACCTGAATGGTATAATAATATAGTTCTAATCCTATTCTATCACCCAATGTGTACGTCATGTATCCAAAATTCCGTATTTATTTTGATATTTCATGTCAAACTTAGACAAATCGTTGTCCGCACATCGCATAGCGACTAATTTAATCACCCATATTTCCAAAACCTAAGTTTTTAAGGTAACTTGGGTGGTAAAATACTAAATTTCAGGACCTATTCTATCACCCTATGTGTACGTCATGTTGGCACACTTCCGTATTTATTTTATTTTTCATGTCATACTTTGACAAATCTCTGTCCGCACATCTCAATGCGACTACTTTAATCAGCCATATTTCCAAAACCTAAGTTTTTACGGTAACTTGGGTGGTATAATACAGAAGTTCTGGTCCTATTCTATCACCCTATGTGTACGTCATGTATCCACAATTCCGTATTTATTTTTATATTTCATGTCAAACTTAGACAAATCGTTGTCCGCACATCGCATAGCGACTAATTTAACCACCCATATTTCCAAAACCTAATTTTTTACGGTAACTTGGGTGGTATAATACAGAAGTTCTGGTCCTATTCTATCACCCTACGTGTACGTAATGTTGGCACACCTCCGTATTTATTATTATATTTCATGTCATACTTAGACAAATCGTTGTCCGCACATCGCATAGCGAATAATTTAATCACCCATATTTCCAAAACCTAATTTTTTACGGTAACTTGGGTGGTATAGTACTAAAGTTCTGGACCTATTCTATAATCCTATGTGTACGTCATGTTGGCACACCTCCGTATTTTTTTTATATTTCGTGTCAAACTTCGACAAATCTCTGTCCGCACATCTCAATGCGACTACTTTAATCAGCCATATTTCCAAAACCTAAGTTTTTACGGTAACTTGGGTGGTATAATACAGAAGTTCTGGTCCTATTCTATCGCCCTACGTGTACGTAATGTTGGCACACCTCCGTATTTATTATTATATTTCATGTCATACTTAGACAAATCGTTGTCCGCACATCGCATAGCGACTAATTTAATCACCCATTTTCCAAAACCTAATTTTTTACGGTAACTTGGGTGGTATAATACAGAAGTTCTGGTCCTATTCTATCACCCTATGTGTACGTCATGTATCCACAATTCCGTATTTATTTTTATATTTCATGTCAAACTTGGACAAATCTTTGTCCGCACATCGCATAGCGACTAATTTAATCACCCATATTTCCAAAACCTAAGTTTTTAAGGTAACTTGGGTGGTATAATACTAAATTTCAGAACCTATTCTATCATCCTATGTGTACGTCATGTTGGCACACTTCCGTATTTATTTTATTTTTCATGTCATACTTTGACAAATCGCTGTCCGCACATCTCAATGCGACTACTTTAATCAGCCATATTTCCAAAACCTATGTTTTTACGGTAACTTGGGTGGTATAGTATTATAGTTCTGGACCTATTCTATCATCCTATGTGTACGTCATGTTGGCACACCTCCGTATTTTTTTTATATTTCGTCTCAAACTTCGACAAATCTCTGTCCGCACATCTCAATGCGACTAATTTAATCACCCATATTTCCAAAAACCTAAGTTTTTACGGTAACTTGGGTGGTATAATACAGAGGTTCTGGTCCTATTTCATCACCCTAAGTGTACGTCATGCTGACACACTGCCGTATTTATTTTATATTTTATGTCAAACTTAGGTGGATCACTGTCCACACATCCAAAGCGACTATTTTAATCACCCGTATTTCCAAAACCTAAGTTTTTAAGGTAACTTGTGTGGTATAGTACTAAAGTTCTGGACCTATTCTATCATCCTATGTGTACGTCATGTTGGCACACCTCCGTATTTTTTTTATATTTCGTGTCAAACTTCGACAAATCTCTGTCCGCACATCTCAATGCGACTACTTTAATCAGCCATATTTCCAAAACCTAAGTTTTTACGGTAACTTGGGTGGTATAATACAGAAGTTCTGGTCCTATTCTATCACCCTACGTGTACGTAATGTTGGCACACCTCCGTATTTATTATTATATTTCATGTCATACTTAGACAAATCGTTGTCCGCACATCGCATAGCGACTAATTTAATCACCCATATTTCCAAAACCTAAGTTTTTAAGGTAACTTGGGTGGTATAGTACTAAAGTTCTGGTCCTATTCTTTCATCCTACGTGTACGTCATGCTGACACACTGCCGTATTTATTTTATATTTTATGTCAAACTTAGGTGGATCGCTGTCCACACATCCAAAGCGACTATTTTAATCACCCGTATTTCCAAAACCTAAGTTTTTAAGGTAACTTGGGTGGTATAGTACTAAAGTTCTGGACCTATTCTATCATCCTATGTATACGTCATGTTGGCACACCTCCGTATTTTTTTATATTTCGTGTCAAACTTCGCAAAATCTCTGTCCGCACATCTCAATGCGACTACTTTAATCAGCCATATTTCCAAAACCTAAGTTTTTACGGTAACTTGGGTGGTATAATACAGAAGTTCTGGTCCTATTCTATCACCCTACGTGTACGTAATGTTGGCACACCTCCGTATTTATTAATATATTTCATGTCATACTTAGACAAATCGTTGCCCGCACATCGCATAGCGACTAATTTAATCACCCATTTTCCAAAACCTAATTTTTTACGGTAACTTGGGTGGTATAATACAGAAGTTCTGGTCCTATTCTATCACCCTATATGTACGTAATGTTGGCACACTTCCGTATTTATTATTATATTTCATGTCATACTTAGACAAATCGTTGTCCGCACATCGCATAGCGACTAATTTAATCACCCATATTTCCAAAACCTAAGTTTTTAAGGTAACCTGAATGGTATAATAATATAGTTCTAATCCTATTCTATCACCCAATGTGTACGTCATGTATCCAAAATTCCGTATTTATTTTGATATTTCATGTCAAACTTAGACAAATCGTTGTCCGCACATCGCATAGCGACTAATTTAATCACCCATATTTCCAAAACCTAAGTTTTTAAGGTAACTTGGGTGGTAAAATACTAAATTTCAGGACCTATTCTATCACCCTATGTGTACGTCATGTTGGCACACTTCCGTATTTATTTTATTTTTCATGTCATACTTTGACAAATCTCTGTCCGCACATCTCAATGCGACTACTTTAATCAGCCATATTTCCAAAACCTAAGTTTTTACGGTAACTTGGGTGGTATAATACAGAAGTTCTGGTCCTATTCTATCACCCTATGTGTACGTCATGTATCCACAATTCCGTATTTATTTTTATATTTCATGTCAAACTTAGACAAATCGTTGTCCGCACATCGCATAGCGACTAATTTAACCACCCATATTTCCAAAACCTAATTTTTTACGGTAACTTGGGTGGTATAATACAGAAGTTCTGGTCCTATTCTATCACCCTACGTGTACGTAATGTTGGCACACCTCCGTATTTATTATTATATTTCATGTCATACTTAGACAAATCGTTGTCCGCACATCGCATAGCGAATAATTTAATCACCCATATTTCCAAAACCTAATTTTTTACGGTAACTTGGGTGGTATAGTACTAAAGTTCTGGACCTATTCTATAATCCTATGTGTACGTCATGTTGGCACACCTCCGTATTTTTTTTATATTTCGTGTCAAACTTCGACAAATCTCTGTCCGCACATCTCAATGCGACTACTTTAATCAGCCATATTTCCAAAACCTAAGTTTTTACGGTAACTTGGGTGGTATAATACAGAAGTTCTGGTCCTATTCTATCGCCCTACGTGTACGTAATGTTGGCACACCTCCGTATTTATTATTATATTTCATGTCATACTTAGACAAATCGTTGTCCGCACATCGCATAGCGACTAATTTAATCACCCATTTTCCAAAACCTAATTTTTTACGGTAACTTGGGTGGTATAATACAGAAGTTCTGGTCCTATTCTATCACCCTATGTGTACGTCATGTATCCACAATTCCGTATTTATTTTTATATTTCATGTCAAACTTGGACAAATCTTTGTCCGCACATCGCATAGCGACTAATTTAATCACCCATATTTCCAAAACCTAAGTTTTTAAGGTAACTTGGGTGGTATAATACTAAATTTCAGAACCTATTCTATCATCCTATGTGTACGTCATGTTGGCACACTTCCGTATTTATTTTATTTTTCATGTCATACTTTGACAAATCGCTGTCCGCACATCTCAATGCGACTACTTTAATCAGCCATATTTCCAAAACCTATGTTTTTACGGTAACTTGGGTGGTATAGTATTATAGTTCTGGACCTATTCTATCATCCTATGTGTACGTCATGTTGGCACACCTCCGTATTTTTTTTATATTTCGTCTCAAACTTCGACAAATCTCTGTCCGCACATCTCAATGCGACTAATTTAATCACCCATATTTCCAAAAACCTAAGTTTTTACGGTAACTTGGGTGGTATAATACAGAGGTTCTGGTCCTATTTCATCACCCTAAGTGTACGTCATGCTGACACACTGCCGTATTTATTTTATATTTTATGTCAAACTTAGGTGGATCACTGTCCACACATCCAAAGCGACTATTTTAATCACCCGTATTTCCAAAACCTAAGTTTTTAAGGTAACTTGTGTGGTATAGTACTAAAGTTCTGGACCTATTCTATCATCCTATGTGTACGTCATGTTGGCACACCTCCGTATTTTTTTTATATTTCGTGTCAAACTTCGACAAATCTCTGTCCGCACATCTCAATGCGACTACTTTAATCAGCCATATTTCCAAAACCTAAGTTTTTACGGTAACTTGGGTGGTATAATACAGAAGTTCTGGTCCTATTCTATCACCCTACGTGTACGTAATGTTGGCACACCTCCGTATTTATTATTATATTTCATGTCATACTTAGACAAATCGTTGTCCGCACATCGCATAGCGACTAATTTAATCACCCATATTTCCAAAACCTAAGTTTTTAAGGTAACTTGGGTGGTATAGTACTAAAGTTCTGGTCCTATTCTTTCATCCTACGTGTACGTCATGCTGACACACTGCCGTATTTATTTTATATTTTATGTCAAACTTAGGTGGATCGCTGTCCACACATCCAAAGCGACTATTTTAATCACCCGTATTTCCAAAACCTAAGTTTTTAAGGTAACTTGGGTGGTATAGTACTAAAGTTCTGGACCTATTCTATCATCCTATGTATACGTCATGTTGGCACACCTCCGTATTTTTTTATATTTCGTGTCAAACTTCGCAAAATCTCTGTCCGCACATCTCAATGCGACTACTTTAATCAGCCATATTTCCAAAACCTAAGTTTTTACGGTAACTTGGGTGGTATAATACAGAAGTTCTGGTCCTATTCTATCACCCTACGTGTACGTAATGTTGGCACACCTCCGTATTTATTAATATATTTCATGTCATACTTAGACAAATCGTTGCCCGCACATCGCATAGCGACTAATTTAATCACCCATTTTCCAAAACCTAATTTTTTACGGTAACTTGGGTGGTATAATACAGAAGTTCTGGTCCTATTCTATCACCCTATATGTACGTAATGTTGGCACACTTCCGTATTTATTATTATATTTCATGTCATACTTAGACAAATCGTTGTCCGCACATCGCATAGCGACTAATTTAATCACCCATATTTCCAAAACCTAAGTTTTTAAGGTAACCTGAATGGTATAATAATATAGTTCTAATCCTATTCTATCACCCAATGTGTACGTCATGTATCCAAAATTCCGTATTTATTTTGATATTTCATGTCAAACTTAGACAAATCGTTGTCCGCACATCGCATAGCGACTAATTTAATCACCCATATTTCCAAAACCTAAGTTTTTAAGGTAACTTGGGTGGTAAAATACTAAATTTCAGGACCTATTCTATCACCCTATGTGTACGTCATGTTGGCACACTTCCGTATTTATTTTATTTTTCATGTCATACTTTGACAAATCTCTGTCCGCACATCTCAATGCGACTACTTTAATCAGCCATATTTCCAAAACCTAAGTTTTTACGGTAACTTGGGTGGTATAATACAGAAGTTCTGGTCCTATTCTATCACCCTATGTGTACGTCATGTATCCACAATTCCGTATTTATTTTTATATTTCATGTCAAACTTAGACAAATCGTTGTCCGCACATCGCATAACGACTAATTTAATCACCCATATTTCCAAAACCTAAGTTTTTACGGTAACTTGGGTGGTATAATACTAAATTTCAGGACCTATTCTTTCATCCTATGTGTACGTCATGTTGGCACACTTCCGTATTTATTTTATTTTTCATGTCATACTTTGACAAATCGCTGTCCGCACATCTCAATGCGACTACTTTAATCAGCCATATTTCCAAAACCTAAGTTTTTACGGTAACTTGGGTGGTATAATACAGAAGTTCTGGTCCTATTCTATCACCCTATGTGTACGTCATGTATCCACAATTCCGTATTTATTTTTATATTTCATGTCAAACTTAGACAAATCGTTGTCCGCACATCGCATAGCGACTAATTTAATCACCCATATTTCCAAAACCTAATTTTTTACGGTAACTTGGGTGGTATAATAAAGAAGTTCTGGTCCTATTCTATCACCCTATGTGTACGTCATGTATCCACAATTCCGTATTTATTTTTATATTTCATGTCAAACTTAGACAAATCGCTGTCCGCACATCTCAATGCGACTACTTTAATCAGCCATATTTCCAAAACCTAAGTTTTTAAGGTAACTTGGGTGGTATAATACTAAATTTCAGGACCTCTTCTATCATCCTATGTGTACGTCATGTTGGCACACCTCCGTATTTTTTTTATATTTCTTGTCAAACTTCGACAAATCTCTGTCCGCACATCTCAATGCGACTAATTGAATCACCCATATTTCCAAAACCTAAGTTTTTACGGTAACTTGGGTGGTATAATACAGAAGTTCTGGTCCTATTTCATCACCCTACGTGTACGTCATGCTGACACACTGCCGTATTTATTTTATATTTTATGTCAAACTTAGGTGGATCACTGTCCACACATCCAAAGCGACTAATTGAATCACCCATATTTCCAAAACCTAAGTTTTTACGGTAACTTGGGTGGTATAATACAGAAGTTCTGGTCCTATTCTATCACCCTACGTGTACGTAATGTTGGCACACCTCCGTATTTATTATTATATTTCATGTCATACTTAGACAAATCGTTGTCCGCACATCGCATAGCGACTAATTTAATCACCTATATTTCCAAAACCTAAGTTTTTAAGGTAACTTGGGTGGTATAGTACTAAAGTTCTGGTCCTATTCTTTCATCCTACGTGTACGTCATGCTGACACACTGCCGTATTTATTTTATATTTTATGTCAAACTTAGGTGGATCGCTGTCCACACATCCAAAGCGACTATTTTAATCACCCGTATTTCCAAAACCTAAGTTTTTAAGGTAACTTGGGTGGTATAGTACTAAAGTTCTGGACCTATTCTATCATCCTATGTGTACGTCATGTTGGCACACCTCCGTATTTTTTTTATATTTCGTGTCAAACTTCGACAAATCTCTGTCCGCACATCTCAATGCGACTACTTTAATCAGCCATATTTCCAAAACCTAAGTTTTTACGGTAACTTGGGTGGTATAATACAGAAGTTCTGGTCCTATTCTATCACCCTATATGTACGTAATGTTGGCACACTTCCATATTTATTATTATATTTCATGTCATAATTAGACAAATCGTTGTCCGCACATCGCATAGCGACTAATTTAATCACCCATATTTCCAAAACCTAAGTTTTTAAGGTAACTTGGGTGGTATAGTACTAATGTTCTGGTCCTATTCTTTCATCCTACGTGTACGTCATGCTGACACACTGCCGTATTTATTTTATATTTTATGTCAAACTTAGGTGGATCGCTGTCCACACATCCAAAGCGACTATTTTAATCACCCGTATTTCCAAAACCTAAGTTTTGACGGTAACCTGAGTGGTATAATAATATAGTTCTATTCTATCACCCAACGTGTACGTCATGTATCCAAAATTCCGTATTTATTTTTATATTTCATGACAAACTTAGACAAATCGTTGTCCGCACATCGCATAGCGACTAATTTAATCACCCATATTTCCAAAACCTAAGTTTTTACGGTAACTTGGGTGGTATAATACAGAAGTTCTGGTCCTATTCTATCACCCTATGTGTACGTCATGTATCCACAATTCCGTATTTATTTTTATATTTCATGTCAAACTTAGACAAATCGTTGTCCGCACATCGCATAGCGACTAATTTGATCACCCATATTTCCAAAACCTAAGTTGTTAAGGTAACTTGGGTGGTATAATCCTAAATTTCAGGACCTATTCTATCATCCTATGTGTACGTCATGTTGGCACACTTCCGTATTTATTTTATTTTTCATGTCATACTTTGACTAATCGCTGTCCGCACATCTCAATGCGACTACTTTAATCAGCCATATTTCCAAAACCTAAGTTTTTACGGTAACTTGGGTGGTATAATACAGAAGTTCTGGTCCTATTCTATCACCCTATGTGTACGTCATGTATCCACAATTCCGTATTTATTTTTATATTTCATGTCAAACTTAGACAAATCGTTGGCCGCACATCGCATAGCGACTAATTTAATCACCCATATTTCAAAAACCTAAGTTTTTAAGGTAACTTGGGTGGTATAATACTAAATTTCAGGACCTATTTTATCATCCTATGTGTACGTCATGTTGGCACACTTCCGTATTTATTTTATTTTTCATGTCATATTTTGACAAATCGCTGTCCGCACATCTCAATGCGACTACTTTAATCAGCCATATTTCCAAAACCTAAGTTTTTACGGTAACTTGGGTGGTATAGTACTAAAGTTCTGGACCTATTCTATCATCCTATGTGTACGTCATGTTGGCACACCTCCGTATTTTTTTTATATTTCGTGGCAAACTTCGACAAATCTCTGTCCGCACATCTCAATGCGACTACTTTAATCATCCATATTTCCAAAACCTAAGTTTTTACGGTAACTTGGGTGGTATAATACAGAAGTTCTGGTCCTATTCTATCACCCTACGTGTACGTAATGTTGGCACACCTCCGTATTTATTATTATATTTCATGTCATACTTAGACAAATCGTTGTCCGCACATCGCATAGCGACTAATTTAATCACCCATATTTCCAAAACCTAAGTTTTTAAGGTAACTTGGGTGGTATAGTACTATAGTTCTGGACCTATTCTATCATCCTATTGTACGTCATGTTGGCTAACCTCCGTATTTTTTTTATATTTCGTGTCAAACTTCGACAAATCTCTGTCCGCACATCGCATAGCGACTAATTTAATAACCCATATTTCCAAAGCCTAGGTTTTTAAGGTAACTTGGGTGGTGTAATACTAAATTTCAGGACCTATTCTATCATCCTATGTGTACGTCATGTTGGCACACTTCCGTATTTATTTTATTTTTCATGTCATACTTTGACAAATCGCTGTCCGCACATCTCAATGCGACTACTATAATCAGCCATATTTCCAAAACCTAAGTTTTTACGGTAACTTGGGTGGTATAATACAGAAGTTCTGGTCCTATTCTATCACCCTATATGTACGTAATGTTGGCACACTTCCGTATTTATTATTATATTTCATGTCATACTTAGACAAATCGTTGTCCGCACATCGCATAGCGACTAATTTAATCACCCATATTTCCAAAACCTAAGTTTTTAAGGTAACTTGGGTGGTATAGTACTAAAGTTCTGGTCCTATTCTTTCATCCTACGTGTACGTCATGCTGACACACTGCCGTATTTATTTTATATTTTATGTCAAACTTAGGTGGATCGCTGTCCACACATCCAAAGCGACTATTTTAATCACCCGTATTTCCAAAACCTAAGTTTTGACGGTAACCTGAGTGGTATAATAATATAGTTCTAATCCTATTCTATCACCCTATGTGTACGTCATGTATCCAAAATTCCGTATTTATTTTTATATTTCATGTCAAACTTAGACTAATCGTTGTCCGCACATCGCATAGCGACTAATTTAATCACCCATATTTCCAAAACCTAAGTTTTTACGGTAACTTGGGTGGTATAATACAGAAGTTCTGGTCCTATTCTATCACCCTATGTGTACGTCATGTATCCACAATTCCGTATTTATTTTTATATTTCATGTCAAACTTAGACAAATCGTCCGCACATCGCATAGCGACTAATTTAATCACCCATATTTCCAAAACCTAAGTTTTTAAGGTAACTTGGGTGGTATAATACTAAATTTCAGGACCTATTCTATCATCCTATGTGTACGTCATGTTGGCACACCTCCGTATTTATTGTTATATTTCATGTCATACTTAGACAAATCGTTGTCCGCACATCGCATAGCGACTTATTTAATCACCCATATTTCCAAAACCTAAGTTTTTACGGTAACTTGGGTGGTATAGTACTAAAGTTCTGGACCTATTCTATCATCCTATGTATACGTCATGTTGGCACACCTCCGTATTTTTTTTATATTTCGTGTCAAACTTCGACAAATCGTTGTCCGCACATCGCATAGCGACTATTTTAATCACCCATATTTCCAAAACCTAAGTTTTTACGGTAACTTGGGTGGTATAATACAGAAGTTCTGGTCCTATTCTATCACCCTATGTGTACGTCATGTATCCACAATTCCGTATTTATTTTTATATTTCATGTCAAACTTAGACAAATCGCTGTCCGCACATCTCAATGCGACTACTTTAATCAGCCATATTTCCAAAACCTAAGTTTTTACGGTAACTTGGGTGGTATAGTACTAAAGTTCTGGACCTATTCTATCATCCTATGTGAACGAAATGTTGGCACACCTCCGTATTTATTATTATATTTCATGTCATACTTAGACAAATCGTTGTCCGCACATCGCATAGCGACTAATTTAATCACCCATATTTCCAAAACCTAAGTTTTTACGGTAATTTGGGTGGTATAATACAGACGTTCTGGTCCTATTCTATCACCCTATGTGTACGTCATGTATCCACAATTCCGTATTTATTTTTATATTTCATGTCAAACTTAGACAAATCGTTGTCCGCACATCGCATAGCGACTAATTTGATCACCCATATTTCCAAAACCTAAGTTGTTAAGGTAACTTGGGTGGTATAATACTAAATTTCAGGACCTATTCTATCATCCTATGTGTACGTCATGTTGGCACACTTCCGTATTTATTTTATTTTTCATGTCATACTTTGACTAATCGCTGTCCGCACATCTCAATGCGACTACTTTAATCAGCCATATTTCCAAAACCTAAGTTTTTACGGTAACTTGGGTGGTATAATACAGAAGTTCTGGTCCTATTCTATCACCCTATGTGTACGTCATGTATCCACAATTCCGTATTTATTTTTATATTTCATGTCAAACTTAGACAAATCGTTGGCCGCACATCGCATAGCGACTAATTTAATCACCCATATTTCAAAAACCTAAGTTTTTAAGGTAACTTGGGTGGTATAATACTAAATTTCAGGACCTATTTTATCATCCTATGTGTACGTCATGTTGGCACACTTCCGTATTTATTTTATTTTTCATGTCATATTTTGACAAATCGCTGTCCGCACATCTCAATGCGACTACTTTAATCAGCCATATTTCCAAAACCTAAGTTTTTACGGTAACTTGGGTGGTATAGTACTAAAGTTCTGGACCTATTCTATCATCCTATGTGTACGTCATGTTGGCACACCTCCGTATTTTTTTTATATTTCGTGGCAAACTTCGACAAATCTCTGTCCGCACATCTCAATGCGACTACTTTAATCATCCATATTTCCAAAACCTAAGTTTTTACGGTAACTTGGGTGGTATAATACAGAAGTTCTGGTCCTATTCTATCACCCTACGTGTACGTAATGTTGGCACACCTCCGTATTTATTATTATATTTCATGTCATACTTAGACAAATCGTTGTCCGCACATCGCATAGCGACTAATTTAATCACCCATATTTCCAAAACCTAAGTTTTTAAGGTAACTTGGGTGGTATAGTACTATAGTTCTGGACCTATTCTATCATCCTATTGTACGTCATGTTGGCTAACCTCCGTATTTTTTTTATATTTCGTGTCAAACTTCGACAAATCTCTGTCCGCACATCGCATAGCGACTAATTTAATAACCCATATTTCCAAAGCCTAGGTTTTTAAGGTAACTTGGGTGGTGTAATACTAAATTTCAGGACCTATTCTATCATCCTATGTGTACGTCATGTTGGCACACTTCCGTATTTATTTTATTTTTCATGTCATACTTTGACAAATCGCTGTCCGCACATCTCAATGCGACTACTATAATCAGCCATATTTCCAAAACCTAAGTTTTTACGGTAACTTGGGTGGTATAATACAGAAGTTCTGGTCCTATTCTATCACCCTATATGTACGTAATGTTGGCACACTTCCGTATTTATTATTATATTTCATGTCATACTTAGACAAATCGTTGTCCGCACATCGCATAGCGACTAATTTAATCACCCATATTTCCAAAACCTAAGTTTTTAAGGTAACTTGGGTGGTATAGTACTAAAGTTCTGGTCCTATTCTTTCATCCTACGTGTACGTCATGCTGACACACTGCCGTATTTATTTTATATTTTATGTCAAACTTAGGTGGATCGCTGTCCACACATCCAAAGCGACTATTTTAATCACCCGTATTTCCAAAACCTAAGTTTTGACGGTAACCTGAGTGGTATAATAATATAGTTCTAATCCTATTCTATCACCCTATGTGTACGTCATGTATCCAAAATTCCGTATTTATTTTTATATTTCATGTCAAACTTAGACTAATCGTTGTCCGCACATCGCATAGCGACTAATTTAATCACCCATATTTCCAAAACCTAAGTTTTTACGGTAACTTGGGTGGTATAATACAGAAGTTCTGGTCCTATTCTATCACCCTATGTGTACGTCATGTATCCACAATTCCGTATTTATTTTTATATTTCATGTCAAACTTAGACAAATCGTCCGCACATCGCATAGCGACTAATTTAATCACCCATATTTCCAAAACCTAAGTTTTTAAGGTAACTTGGGTGGTATAATACTAAATTTCAGGACCTATTCTATCATCCTATGTGTACGTCATGTTGGCACACCTCCGTATTTATTGTTATATTTCATGTCATACTTAGACAAATCGTTGTCCGCACATCGCATAGCGACTTATTTAATCACCCATATTTCCAAAACCTAAGTTTTTACGGTAACTTGGGTGGTATAGTACTAAAGTTCTGGACCTATTCTATCATCCTATGTATACGTCATGTTGGCACACCTCCGTATTTTTTTTATATTTCGTGTCAAACTTCGACAAATCGTTGTCCGCACATCGCATAGCGACTATTTTAATCACCCATATTTCCAAAACCTAAGTTTTTACGGTAACTTGGGTGGTATAATACAGAAGTTCTGGTCCTATTCTATCACCCTATGTGTACGTCATGTATCCACAATTCCGTATTTATTTTTATATTTCATGTCAAACTTAGACAAATCGCTGTCCGCACATCTCAATGCGACTACTTTAATCAGCCATATTTCCAAAACCTAAGTTTTTACGGTAACTTGGGTGGTATAGTACTAAAGTTCTGGACCTATTCTATCATCCTATGTGAACGAAATTTTGGCACACCTCCGTATTTATTATTATATTTCATGTCATACTTAGACAAATCGTTGTCCGCACATCGCATAGCGACTAATTTAATCACCCATATTTCCAAAACCTAAGTTTTTACGGTAATTTGGGTGGTATAATACAGACGTTCTGGTCCTATTCTATCACCCTATGTGTACGTCATGTATCCACAATTCCGTATTTATTTTTATATTTCATGTCAAACTTAGACAAATCGTTGTCCGCACATCGCATAGCGACTAATTTGATCACCCATATTTCCAAAACCTAAGTTGTTAAGGTAACTTGGGTGGTATAATACTAAATTTCAGGACCTATTCTATCATCCTATGTGTACGTCATGTTGGCACACTTCCGTATTTATTTTATTTTTCATGTCATACTTTGACTAATCGCTGTCCGCACATCTCAATGCGACTACTTTAATCAGCCATATTTCCAAAACCTAAGTTTTTACGGTAACTTGGGTGGTATAATACAGAAGTTCTGGTCCTATTCTATCACCCTATGTGTACGTCATGTATCCACAATTCCGTATTTATTTTTATATTTCATGTCAAACTTAGACAAATCGTTGTCCGCACATCGCATAGCGACTAATTTAATCACCCATATTTCAAAAACCTAAGTTTTTAAGGTAACTTGGGTGGTATAATACTAAATTTCAGGGCCTATTTTATCATCCTATGTGTACGTCATGTTGGCACACTTCCGTATTTATTTTATTTTTCATGTCATATTTTGACAAATCGCTGTCCGCACATCTCAATGCGACTACTTTAATCAGCCATATTTCCAAAACCTAAGTTTTTACGGTAACTTGGGGGGTATAGTACTAAAGTTCTGGACCTATTCTATCATCCTATGTGTACGTCATGTTGGCACACCTCCGTATTTTTTTTATATTTCGTGGCAAACTTCGACAAATCTCTGTCCGCACATCTCAATGCGACTACTTTAATCAGCCATATTTCCAAAACCTAAGTTTTTACGGTAACTTGGGTGGTATAATACAGAGGTTCTGGTCCTATTCTATCACCCTACGTGTACGTAATGTTGGCACACCTCCGTATTTATTATTATATTTCATGTCATACTTAGACAAATCGTTGTCCGCACATCGCATAGCGACTAATTTAATCACCCATATTTCCAAAACCTAAGTTTTTAAGGTAACTTGGGTGGTATAGTACTAAAGTTCTGGACCTATTCTATCATCCTATTGTACGTCATGTTGGCTAACCTCCGTATTTTTTTTATATTTCGTGTCAAACTTCGATAAATCTCTGTCCGCACATCGCATAGCGACTAATTTAATCACCCATATTTCCAAAACCTAAGTTTTTAAGGTAACTTGGGTGGTATAATACTAAATTTCAGGACCTATTCTATCACCCTACGTGTACGTAATGTTGGCACACTTCCGTATTTATTTTATTTTTCATGTCATACTTTGACAAATCGCTGTCCGCACATCTCAATGCGACTAATTTAATCAGCCATATTTCCAAAACCTAAGTTTTTACGGTAACTTGGGTGGTATAATACAGAAGTTCTCGTCCTATTCTATCACCCTATGTGTACGTCATGTATCCACAATTCCGTATTTATTTTTATATTTCATGTCAAACTTAGACAAATCGTTGTCCGCACATCGCATAGCGACTAATTTAATAACCCATATTTCCAAAACCTAGGTTTTTAAGGTAACTTGGGTGGTATAATACTAAATTTCAGGACCTATTCTATCATCCTATGTGTACGTCATGTTGGCACACTTCCGTATTTATTTTATTTTTCATGTCATACTTTGACAAATCGCTGTCCGCACATCTCAATGCAACTACTTTAATCAGCCATATTTCCAAAACCTAAGTTTTTACGGTAACTTGGGTGGTATAATACAGAAGTTCTGGTCCTATTTCATCACCCTACGTGTACGTCATGCTGACACACTGCCGTATTTATTTTATATTTTATGTCAAACTTAGGTGGATCACTGTCCACACATCCAAAGCGACTATTTTAATCACCCGTATTTCCAAAACCTAAGTTTTTAAGGTAACTTGGGTGGTATAGTACTAGAGTTCTGGACCTATTCTATCATCCTATGTGTACGTCATGTTGGCACACTTCCGTATTTTTTTTATATTTCGTGTCAAACTTCGACAAATCTCTGTCCGCACATCTCAATGCGACTACTATAATCAGCCATATTTCCAAAACCTAAGTTTTTACGGTAACTTGGGTGGTATAATACAGAAGTTCTGGTCCTATTCTATCACCCTATATGTACGTAATGTTGGCACACTTCCGTATTTATTATTATATTTCATGTCATACTTAGACAAATCGTTGTCCGCACATCGCATAGCGACTAATTTAATCACCCATATTTCCAAAACCTAAGTTTTTAAGGTAACTTGGGTGGTATAGTACTAAAGTTCTGGTCCTATTCTTTCATCCTACGTGTACGTCATGCTGACACACTGCCTTATTTATTTTATATTTTATGTCAAACTTAGGTGGATCGCTGTCCACACATCCAAAGCGACTATTTTAATCACCCGTATTTCCAAAACCTAAGTTTTGACGGTAACCTGAGTGGTATAATAATATAGTTCTAATCCTATTCTATCACCCTATGTGTACGTCATGTATCCAAAATTCCGTATTTATTTTTATATTTCATGTCAAACTTAGACAAATCGTTGTCCGCACATCGCATAGCGACTAATTAAATCACCCATATTTCCAAAACCTAAGTTTTTACGGTAACTTGGGTGGTATAATACAGAAGTTCTGGTCCTATTCTATCACCCTATGTGTACGTCATGTATTCACAATTCCGTATTTATTTTTATATTTCATGTCAAACTTAGACAAATCGTCCGCACATCGCATAGCGACTAATTTAATCACCCATATTTCCAAAACCTTAGTTTTTAAGGTAACTTGGGTGGTATAATACTAAATTTCAGGACCTATTCTATCATCCTATGTGTACGTCATGTTGGCACACTTCCGTATTTATTTTATTTTTCATGTCATACTTTGACAAATCGCTGTCCGCACATCTCAATGCGACTACTTTAGTCAGCCATATTTCCAAAACCTAAGTTTTTAAGGTAACTTGGGTGGTATAGTACTAAAGTTCTGGACCTATTCTATCATCCTATGTGTACGTCATGTTGGCACACCTCCGTATTTATTGTTATATTTCATGTCATACTTAGACAAATCGTTGTCCGCACATCGCATAGCGACTAATTTAATCACCCATATTTCCAAAACCTAAGTTTTTACGGTAACTTGGGTGGTATAGTACTAAAGTTCTGGACCTATTCTATCATCCTATGTGTACGTCATGTTGGCACACCTCCGTATTTTTTTTATATTTCGTGTCAAACTTCGACAAATCGTTGTCCGCACATCGCATAGCGACTATTTTAATCACCCATATTTCCAAAACCTAAGTTTTTACGGTAACTTGGGTGGTATAATACAGAAGTTCTGGTCCTATTCTATCACCCTATGTGTACGTCATGTATCCACAATTCCGTATTTATTTTTATATTTCATGTCAAACTTAGACAAATCGCTGTCCGCACATCTCAATGCGACTACTTTAATCAGCCATATTTCCAAAACCTAAGTTTTTACGGTAACTTGGGTGGTATAGTACTAAAGTTCTGGACCTATTCTATCATCCTATGTGAACGTAATGTTGGCACACCTCCGTATTTATTATTATATTTCATGTCATACTTAGACAAATCGTTGTCCGCACATCGCATAGCGACTAATTTAATCACCCATATTTCCAAAACCTAAGTTTTTAAGGTAACTTGGGTGGTATAGTACTAAAGGTCTGGTCCTATTCTTTCATCCTACGTGTACGTAATGTTGGCACACCTCCGTATTTATTTTTATATTTCATATCAAACTTAGACAAATCGTTGTCCGCCCATCGCATAGCGACTAATTTAATCACCCATATTTCCAAAACCTAAGTTTTTAAAGTAACTTGGGTGGTATAGTACTAAAGTTCTGGTCCTATTCTTTCATCCTACGTGTACGTCATGCTGACACACTGCCGTATTTATTTTATATTTTATGTCAAACTTAGGTGGATCGCTGTCCACACATCCAAAGCGACTATTTTAATCACCCATATTTCCAAAACCTAAGTTTTAACGGTAACCTGAGTGGTATAATAATATAGTTCTAATCCTATTCTATCACCCAATGTGTACGTCATGTATCTAAAATTCCGTATTTATTTTTATATTTCATGTCATACTTAGACAAATCGTTGTCCGCACATCGCATAGCGACTAATTTAATCACCCATATTTCCAAAACCTAAGTTTTTAAGGTAACTTGGGTGGTATAGTACTAAAGTTCTGGACCTATTCTATCATCCTATTGTACGTCATGTTGGCTAACCTCCGTATTTTTTTTATATTTCGTGTCAAACTTCGACAAATCTCTGTCCGCACATCGCATAGCGACTAATTTAATCACCCATATTTCCAAAACCTAAGTTTTTAAGGTAACTTGGGTGGTATAATACTAAATTTCAGGACCTATTCTATCACCCTACGTGTACGTAATGTTGGCACACTTCCGTATTTATTTTATTTTTCATGTCATACTTTGACAAATCGCTGTCCGCACATCTCAATGCGACTATTTTAATCACCCGTATTTCCAAAACCTAAGTTTTGACGGTAACCTGAGTGGTATAATAATATAGTTCTAATCCTATTCTATCACCCTATGTGTACGTCATGTATCCAAAATTCCGTATTTATTTTTATATTTTATGTCAAACTTAGACAAATCGTTGTCCGCACATCGCATAGCGACTAATTTAATCACCCATATTTCCAAAACCTAAGTTTTTACGGTAACTTGGGTGGTATAATACAGAAGTTCTGGTCCTATTCTATCACCCTATGTGTACGTCATGTATCCACAATTCCGTATTTATTTTTATATTTCATGTCAAACTTAGACAAATCGTCCGCACATCGCATAGCGACTAATTTAATCACCCATATTTCCAAAACCTAAGTTTTTAAGGTAACTTGGGTGGTATAATACTAAATTTCAGGACCTATTCTATCATCCTATGTGTACGTCATGTTGGCACACTTCCGTATTTATTTTATTTTTCATGTCATACTTTGACAAATCGCTGTCCGCACATCTCAATGCGACTACTTTAATCAGCCATATTTCCAAAACCTAAGTTTTTACGGTAACTTGGGTGGTATAGTATTATAGTTCTGGACCTATTCTATCATCCTATTGTACGTCATGTTGGCTAACCTCCGTATTTTTTATATATTTCGTGTCAAACTTCGACAAATCTCTGTCCGCACATCGCATAGCGACTAATTTAATCACCCATATTTCGAAAACCTAAGTTTTTAAGGTAACTTGGGTGGTATAATACTAAATTTCAGGACCTATTCTATCACCCTACGTGTACGTAATGTTGGCACACTTCCATATTTATTTTATTTTTCATGTCATACTTTGACAAATCGCTGTCCGCACATCTCAATGCGACTACTTTAATCAGCCATATTTCCAAAACCTAAGTTTTTACGGTAACTTGGGTGGTATAATACAGAAGTTCTGGTCCTATTCTATCACCCTATGTGTACGTCATGTATCCACAATTCCGTATTTATTTTTATATTTCATGTCAAACTTAGACAAATCGTTGTCCGCACATCGCATAGCGACTAATTTAATCACCCATATTTCCAAAACCTAAGTTTTTAAGATAACTTGGGTGGTATAGTACTAAATTTCAGGACCTATTCTATCATCCTATGTGTACGTCATGTTGGCACACTTCCGTATTTATTTTATTTTTCATGTCATACTTTGACAAATCGCTGTCCGCACATCTCAATGCGACTACTTTAATCAGCCATATTTCCAAAACCTAAGTTTTTACGGTAACTTGGGTGGTATAATACAGAAGTTCTGGTCCTATTTCATCACCCTACGTGTACGTCATGCTGACACACTGCCGTATTTATTTTATATTTTATGTCAAACTTAGGTGGATCACTGTCCACACATCCAAAGCGACTATTTTAATCACCCGTATTTCCAAAACCTAAGTTTTGACGGTAACTTGGGTGGTATAGTACTAAAGTTCTGGACCTATTCTATCACCCTACGTGTACGTCATGTTGGCACACTTCCGTATTTTTTTTATATTTCGTGTCAAACTTCGACAAATCTCTGTCCGCACATCTCAATGCGACTACTATAATCAGCCATATTTCCAAAACCTAAGTTTTTACGGTAACTTGGGTGGTATAATACAGAAGTTCTGGTCCTATTCTATCACCCTATATGTACGTAATGTTGGCACACTTCCGTATTAATTATTATATTTCATGTCATACTTAGATAAATCGTTGTCCGCCCATCGCATAGCGACTAATTTAATCACCCATATTTCCAAAACCTAAGTTTTTAAGGTAACTTGGGTGGTATAGTACTAAAGTTCTGGTCCTATTCTTTCATCCTACGTGTACGTCATGCTGACACACTGCCGTATTTATTTTATATTTTATGTCAAACTTAGGTGGATCGCTGTCCACACATCCAAAGCGACTATTTTAATCACCCGTATTTCCAAAACCTAAGTTTTGACGGTAACCTGAGTGGTATAATAATATAGTTCTAATCCTATTCTATCACCCAATGTGTACGTCATGTATCCAAAATTCCGTATTTATTTTTATATTTCATGTCAAACTTAGACAAATCGTTGTCCGCACATCGCATAGCGACTAATTTAATCACCCATATTTCCAAAACCTAAGTTTTTACGGTAACTTGGGTGGTATAATACAGAAGTTCTGGTCCTATTCTATCACCCTATGTGTACGTCATGTATTCACAATTCCGTATTTATTTTTATATTTCATGTCAAACTTAGACAAATCGTCCGCACATCGCATAGCGACTAATTTAATCACCCATATTTCCAAAACCTTAGTTTTTAAGGTAACTTGGGTGGTATAATACTAAATTTCAGGACCTATTCTATCATCCTATGTGTACGTCATGTTGGCACACTTCCGTATTTATTTTATTTTTCATGTCATAATTTGACAAATCGCTGTCCGCACATCTCAATGCGACTACTTTAGTCAGCCATATTTCCAAAACCTAAGTTTTTAAGGTAACTTGGGTGGTATAGTACTAAAGTTCTGGACCTATTCTATCATCCTATGTGTACGTCATGTTGGCACACCTCCGTATTTATTGTTATATTTCATGTCATACTTAGACAAATCGTTGTCCGCACATCGCATAGCGACTAATTTAATCACCCATATTTCCAAAACCTAAGTTTTTACGGTAACTTGGGTGGTATAGTACTAAAGTTCTGGACCTATTCTATCATCCTATGTGTACGTCATGTTGGCACACCTCCGTATTTTTTTTATATTTCGTGTCAAACTTCGACAAATCGTTGTCCGCACATCGCATAGCGACTATTTTAATCACCCATATTTCCAAAACCTAAGTTTTTACAGTAACTTGGGTGGTATAATACAGAAGTTCTGGTCCTATTCTATCACCCTATGTGTACGTCATGTATCCACAATTCCGTATTTATTTTTATATTTCATGTCAAACTTAGACAAATCGCTGTCCGCACATCTCAATGCGACTACTTTAATCAGCCATATTTCCAAAACCTAAGTTTTTACGGTAACTTGGGTGGTATAGTACTAAGGTTCTGGACCTATTCTATCATCCTATGTGAACGTAATGTTGGCACACCTCCGTATTTATTATTATATTTCATGTCATACTTAGACAAATCGTTGTCCGCACATCGCATAGCGACTAATTTAATCACCCATATTTCCAAAACCTAAGTTTTTAAGGTAACTTGGGTGGTATAGTACTAAAGGTCTGGTCCTATTCTTTCATCCTACGTGTACGTAATGTTGGCACACCTCCGTATTTATTTTTATATTTCATATCAAACTTAGACAAATCGTTGTCCGCCCATCGCATAGCGACTAATTTAATCACCCATATTTCCAAAACCTAAGTTTTTAAAGTAACTTGGGTGGTATAGTACTAAAGTTCTGGTCCTATTCTTTCATCCTACGTGTACGTCATGCTGACACACTGCCGTATTTATTTTATATTTTATGTCAAACTTAGGTGGATCGCTGTCCACACATCCAAAGCGACTATTTTAATCACCCATATTTCCAAAACCTAAGTTTTAACGGTAACCTGAGTGGTATAATAATATAGTTCTAATCCTATTCTATCACCCAATGTGTACGTCATGTATCTAAAATTCCGTATTTATTTTTATATTTCATGTCATACTTAGACAAATCGTTGTCCGCACATCGCATAGCGACTAATTTAATCACCCATATTTCCAAAACCTAAGTTTTTAAGGTAACTTGGGTGGTATAGTACTAAAGTTCTGGACCTATTCTATCATCCTATTGTACGTCATGTTGGCTAACCTCCGTATTTTTTTTATATTTCGTGTCAAACTTCGACAAATCTCTGTCCGCACATCGCATAGCGACTAATTTAATCACCCATATTTCCAAAACCTAAGTTTTTAAGGTAACTTGGGTGGTATAATACTAAATTTCAGGACCTATTCTATCACCCTACGTGTACGTAATGTTGGCACACTTCCGTATTTATTTTATTTTTCATGTCATACTTTGACAAATCGCTGTCCGCACATCTCAATGCGACTATTTTAATCACCCGTATTTCCAAAACCTAAGTTTTGACGGTAACCTGAGTGGTATAATAATATAGTTCTAATCCTATTCTATCACCCTATGTGTACGTCATGTATCCAAAATTCCGTATTTATTTTTATATTTTATGTCAAACTTAGACAAATCGTTGTCCGCACATCGCATAGCGACTAATTTAATCACCCATATTTCCAAAACCTAAGTTTTTACGGTAACTTGGGTGGTATAATACAGAAGTTCTGGTCCTATTCTATCACCCTATGTGTACGTCATGTATCCACAATTCCGTATTTATTTTTATATTTCATGTCAAACTTAGACAAATCGTCCGCACATCGCATAGCGACTAATTTAATCACCCATATTTCCAAAACCTAAGTTTTTAAGGTAACTTGGGTGGTATAATACTAAATTTCAGGACCTATTCTATCATCCTATGTGTACGTCATGTTGGCACACTTCCGTATTTATTTTATTTTTCATGTCATACTTTGACAAATCGCTGTCCGCACATCTCAATGCGACTACTTTAATCAGCCATATTTCCAAAACCTAAGTTTTTACGGTAACTTGGGTGGTATAGTATTATAGTTCTGGACCTATTCTATCATCCTATTGTACGTCATGTTGGCTAACCTCCGTATTTTTTATATATTTCGTGTCAAACTTCGACAAATCTCTGTCCGCACATCGCATAGCGACTAATTTAATCACCCATATTTCGAAAACCTAAGTTTTTAAGGTAACTTGGGTGGTATAATACTAAATTTCAGGACCTATTCTATCACCCTACGTGTACGTAATGTTGGCACACTTCCATATTTATTTTATTTTTCATGTCATACTTTGACAAATCGCTGTCCGCACATCTCAATGCGACTACTTTAATCAGCCATATTTCCAAAACCTAAGTTTTTACGGTAACTTGGGTGGTATAATACAGAAGTTCTGGTCCTATTCTATCACCCTATGTGTACGTCATGTATCCACAATTCCGTATTTATTTTTATATTTCATGTCAAACTTAGACAAATCGTTGTCCGCACATCGCATAGCGACTAATTTAATCACCCATATTTCCAAAACCTAAGTTTTTAAGATAACTTGGGTGGTATAGTACTAAATTTCAGGACCTATTCTATCATCCTATGTGTACGTCATGTTGGCACACTTCCGTATTTATTTTATTTTTCATGTCATACTTTGACAAATCGCTGTCCGCACATCTCAATGCGACTACTTTAATCAGCCATATTTCCAAAACCTAAGTTTTTACGGTAACTTGGGTGGTATAATACAGAAGTTCTGGTCCTATTTCATCACCCTACGTGTACGTCATGCTGACACACTGCCGTATTTATTTTATATTTTATGTCAAACTTAGGTGGATCACTGTCCACACATCCAAAGCGACTATTTTAATCACCCGTATTTCCAAAACCTAAGTTTTGACGGTAACTTGGGTGGTATAGTACTAAAGTTCTGGACCTATTCTATCACCCTACGTGTACGTCATGTTGGCACACTTCCGTATTTTTTTTATATTTCGTGTCAAACTTCGACAAATCTCTGTCCGCACATCTCAATGCGACTACTATAATCAGCCATATTTCCAAAACCTAAGTTTTTACGGTAACTTGGGTGGTATAATACAGAAGTTCTGGTCCTATTCTATCACCCTATATGTACGTAATGTTGGCACACTTCCGTATTAATTATTATATTTCATGTCATACTTAGATAAATCGTTGTCCGCCCATCGCATAGCGACTAATTTAATCACCCATATTTCCAAAACCTAAGTTTTTAAGGTAACTTGGGTGGTATAGTACTAAAGTTCTGGTCCTATTCTTTCATCCTACGTGTACGTCATGCTGACACACTGCCGTATTTATTTTATATTTTATGTCAAACTTAGGTGGATCGCTGTCCACACATCCAAAGCGACTATTTTAATCACCCGTATTTCCAAAACCTAAGTTTTGACGGTAACCTGAGTGGTATAATAATATAGTTCTAATCCTATTCTATCACCCAATGTGTACGTCATGTATCCAAAATTCCGTATTTATTTTTATATTTCATGTCAAACTTAGACAAATCGTTGTCCGCACATCGCATAGCGACTAATTTAATCACCCATATTTCCAAAACCTAAGTTTTTACGGTAACTTGGGTGGTATAATACAGAAGTTCTGGTCCTATTCTATCACCCTATGTGTACGTCATGTATCCACAATTCCGTATTTATTTTTATATTTCATGTCAAACTTAGACAAATCGTCCGCACATCGCATAGCGACTAATTTAATCACCCATATTTCCAAAACCTAAGTTTTTAAGGTAACTTGGGTGGTATAATAATAAATTTCAGGACCTATTCTATCATCCTATGTGTACGTCATGTTGACACACTTCCGTATTTATTTTATTTTTCATGTCATACTTTGACAAATCGCTGTCCGCACATCTCAATGCGACTACTTTAATCAGCCATATTTCCAAAACCTAAGTTTTTAAGGTAACTTGGGTGGTATAGTACTAAAGTTCTGGACCTATTCTATCATCCTATGTGTACGTCATGTTGGCACACCTCCGTATTTATTGTTATATTTCATGTCATACTTAGACAAATCGTTGTCCGCACATCGCATAGCGACTACTTTAATCACCCATATTTCCAAAACCTAGGTTTTTACGGTAACTTGGGTGGTATAGTACTAAAGTTCTGGACCTATTCTATCATCCTATGTGAACGTAATGTTGGCACACATCCGTATTTATTATTATATTTCATGTCATACTTAGACAAATCGTTGTCCGCACATCGCATAGCGACTAATTTAATCACCCATATTTCCAAAACCTAAGTTTTTAAGGTAACTTGGGTGATATAGTACTAAAGTTCTGGTCCTATTCTTTCATCCTACGTGTACGTAATGTTGGCACACCTCCGTATTTATTTTTATATTTCATGTCAAACTTAGACAAATCGTTGTCCGCCCATCGCATAGCGACTAATTTAATCACCCATATTTCCAAAACCTAAGTTTTTAAAGTAACTTGGGTGGTAACTAAAGTTCTGGTCCTATTCTTTCATTCTACGTGTACGTCATGCTGACACACTGCCGTATTTATTATATATTTTATGTCAAACTTAGGTGGATCGCTGTCCACACATCCAAAGCGACTATTTTAATCACCCGTATTTCCAAAACCTAAGTTTTGACGGTAACCTGAGTGGTATAATAATATAGTTCAAATCCTATTCTATCACCCAATGTGTACGTCATGTATCCAAAATTCCGTATTTATTTTTATATTTCATGTCAAACTTAAACAAATCGTTGTCCGCACATCGCATAGCGACTATTTTAATCACCCATATTTCCAAAACCTAAGTTTTTAAGGTAACTTGGGTGGTATAATAGTAAATTTCAGGACCTATTCTATCATCCTATGTGTACGTCATGTTGGTACACTTCCGTATTTATTTTTATATTTCATGTCAAACTTAGACAAATCGTTGTCCGCACATCGCATAGCGACTAATTTAATCAGCCATATTTCCAAAACCTAAGTTTTTACGGTAACTTGGGTGGTATGATACAGAAGTTCTGGTCCTATTCTATCACCTAATATGTACGTAATGTTGGCACACTTCCGTATTTAATATTATATTTCATGTCATACTTAGACAAATCGTTGTCCGCACATCACATAGCGACTAATTTAATCACCCATATTTCCAAAACCTAAGTTTTTAAGGTAACTTGGGTGGTATAATACTAAATTTCAGGACCTATTTTATCATCCTATGTGTACGTCATGTTGGCACACTTCCGTATTTATTTTATTTTTCATGTCATACTTTGACAAATCGCTGTCCGCACATCTCAATGCGACTACTTTAATCAGCCATATTTCCAAAACCTAAGTTTTTACGGTAACTTGGGTGGTATAATACAGAAGTTCTGGTCCTATTCTATCACCCTATGTGTACGTCATGTATCCACAATTCCGTATTTATTTTTATATTTCATGTCAAACTTAGACAAATCGCTGTCCGCACATCTCAATGCGACTACTTTAATCAGCCATATTTCCAAAACCTAAGTTTTTACGGTAACTTGGGTGGTATAGTACTAAAGTTCTGGACCTATTCTATCATCCTATGTGAACGTAATGTTGGCACACCTTCCGTATTTATTATTATATTTCATGTCATACTTAGACAAATCGTTGTCCGCACATCGCATAGCGACTAATTTAATCACCCATATTTCCAAAACCTAAGTTTTTAAGGTAACTTGGGTGGTATAGTACTAAAGTTCTGGTCCTATTCTTTCATCGTACGTGTACGTAATGTTGGCACACCTCCGTATTTATTTTTATATTTCATGTCAAACTTACACAAATCGTTGTCCGCCCATCGCATAGCGACTAATTTAATCACCCATATTTCCAAAACCTAAGTTTTTAAAGTAACTTGGGTGGTATAGTACTAAAGTTCTGGTCCTATTCTTTCATCCTACGTGTACGTCATGCTGACACACTGCCGTATTTATTTTATATTTTATGTCAAACTTAGGTGGATCGCTGTCCACACATCCAAAGCGACTATTTTAATCACCCGTATTTCCAAAACCTAAGTTTTTAAGGTAACTTGGGTGGTATAGTACTAAAGTTCTGGACCTATTCTATCATCCTATGTGTACGTCATGTTGGCACACCTCCGTATTTTTTTTATATTTCGTGTCAAACGTCGACAAATCTCTGTCCGCACATCTCAATGCGACTACTTTAATCAGCCATATTTCGAAAACCTAAGTTTTTAAGGTAACTTGGGTGGTATAGTACTAAAGTTCTGGTCCTATTCTTTCATCCTACGTGTACGTCATGCTGACACACTGCCGTATTTTTTTATATTTTATGTCAAACTTAGGTGGATCGCTGTCCACACATCCAAAGCGACTATTTTAATCATCTGTATTTCCAAAACCTAAGTTTTGACGGTAACCTGAGTGGTATAATAATATAGTTCTAATCCTATTCTATCACCCAATGTGTACTTCATGTATCCAAAATTCCGTATTTATTTTTATATTTCATGTCAAACTTAAGCAAATCGTTGTCCGCACATCGCATAGCGACTATTTTAATCACCCATATTTCCAAAACCTAAGTTTTTAAGGTAACTTGGGTGGTATAATAGTAAATTTCAGGACCTATTCTATCATCCTATGTGTACGTCATGTTGGTACACTTCCGTATTTATTTTATTTTTCATGTCATACTTTGACAAATCGCTGTCCGCACATCTCAATGCGACTACTTTAATCAGCCATATTTCCAAAACCTAAGTTTTTACGGTAACTTGGGTGGTATAGTACTAAAGTTCTTGACCTATTCTATCATCCTATGTGTACGTCATGTTGGCACACCTCCGTATTTTTTTATATTTCGTGTCAAACTTCGACAAATCTCTGTCCGCACATCTCAATGCGACTACTTTAATCAGCCATATTTCCAAAACCTAAGTTTTTACGGTAACTTGGGTGGTATAATACAGAAGTTCTGGTCCTATTCTATCACCCTACGTGTACGTCATGTATCCACAATTCCGTATTTATTTTTATATTTCATGTCTAACTTAGACAAATCGTTGTCCGCACATCGCATAGCGACTAATTTAATCACCCATATTTCCAAAACCTAAGTTTTTACGGTAACTTGGGTGGTATAATACAGAAGTTCTGGTCCTATTCTATCACCCTATGTGTACGTCATGTATCCACAATTCCGTATTTATTTTTATATTTTATGTCAAACTTAGACAAATCGTTTTCCGCACATCGCATAGCGACTAATTTAATCACCCATATTTCCAAAACCTAAGTTTTTAAGGTAACTTGGGTGGTATAATACTAAATTTCAGGACCTATTCTATCATCCTATGTGTACGACATGTTGGCACACTTCCGTATTTATTTTATTTTTCATGTCATACTTTGACAAATCGCTGTCCGCACATCTCAATACGACTACTTTAATCAGCCATATTTCCAAAACCTAAGTTTTTACGGTAACGTGGGTGGTATAATACAGAAGTTCTGGTCCTATTTCATCACCCTACGTGTACGTCATGCTGACACACTGCCTTATTTATTTTATATTTTATGTCATACTTAGACAAATCGTTGTCCGCACATCGCATAGCGACTATTTTAATCACCCGTAATTCCAAAACCTAGGTTTTTAAGGTAACTTGGGTGGTATAGTACTAAAGTTCTGGACCTATTCTATCATCCTATGTGTACGTCATGTTGGCACACCTCCGTATTTTTTTATATTTCGTGTCAAACTTCGACAAATCTCTGTCCGCACATCGCATAGCGACTAATTTAATCAGCCATATTTCCAAAACCTAAGTTTTTACGGTAACTTGGGTGGTATGATACAGAAGTTCTGGTCCTATTCTATCACCCTATATGTACGTAATGTTGGCACCCTTCCGTATTTATTATTATATTTCATGTCATACTTAGACAAATCGTTGTCCGCACATCGCATAGCGACTAATTTAATCACCCATATTTCCAAAACCTAAGTTTTTAAGGTAACTTGGGTGGTATAGTACTAAAGTTCTGGTCCTATTCTTTCATCCTACGTGTACGTAATGTTGGCACACCTCCGTATTTATTTTTATATTTCATGTCAAACTTAGACAAATCGTTGTCCGCCCATCGCATAGCGACTAATTTAATCACCCATATTTCCAAAACCTAAGTTTTTAAAGTAACTTGGTTGGTATAGTACTAAAGTTCTGGTCCTATTCTTTCATCCTACGAGTACGTCATGCTGACACACTGCCGTATTTATTTTATATTTTATGTCAAACTTACGTGGATCGCTGTCCACACATCCAAAGCGACTATTTTAATCACCCGTATTTCCAAAACCTAAGTTTTTAAGGTAACTTGGGTGGTATAATACAGAAGTTCTGGTCCTATTTCATCACCCTACGTGTACGTCATGCTGACACACTGCCTTATTTATTTTATATTTTATGTCTTACTTAGACAAATCGTTGTCCGCACATCGCATAGCGACTATTTTAATCACCCGTAATTCCAAAACCTAGGTTTTTAAGGTAACTTGGGTGGTATAGTACTAAAGTTCTGGACCTATTCTATCATCCTATGTGTACGTAATGTTGGCACACCTCCGTATTTATTTTTATATTTCATGTCAAACTTAGACAAATCGTTGTCCGCCCATGGCATAGCGACTAATTTAATCACCCATATTTCCAAAACCTAAGTTTTTAAAGTAACTTGGGTGGTATAGTACTAAAGTTCTGGTCCTATTCTTTCATCCTACGTGTACGTCATGCTGACACACTGCCGTATTTATTTTATATTTTATGTCAAACTTAGGTGGATCGCTGTCCGCACATCGCATAGCGACTATTTTAATCACCCGTAATTCCAAAACCTAGGTTTTTAAGGTAACTTGGGTGGTATAATACAGAAGTTCTGGTCCTATTCTATCACCCTACGTGTACGTCATGTATCCACAATTCCGTATTTATTTTTATATTTCATGTCAAACTTAGTCAAATCGTTGTCCGCACATCGCATAGCGACTAATTTAATCACCCATATTTCCAAAACCTAAGTTTTTACGGTAACTTGGGTGGTATAATACAGAAGTTCTGGTCCTATTCTATCACCCTATGTGTACGTCATGTATCCACAATTCCGTATTTATTTTTATATTTTATGTCAAACTTAGACAAATCGTTGTCCGCACATCGCATAGCGACTAATTTAATCACCCATATTTCCAAAACCTAAGTTTTTAAGGTAACTTGGGTGGTATAATACTAAATTTCAGGACCTATTCTATCATCCTATGTGTACGTCATGTTGGCACACTTCCGTATTTATTTTATTTTTCATGTCATACTTTGACAAATCGCTGTCCGCACATCTCAATGCGACTACTTTAATCAGCCATATTTCCAAAACCTAAGTTTTTACGGTAACTTGGGTGGTATAATACAGAAGTTCTGGTCCTATTTCATCACCCTACGTGTACGTCATGCTGACACACTGCCTTATTTATTTTATATTTTATGTCATACTTAAACAAATCGTTGTCCGCACATCGCATAGCGACTATTTTAATCAACCGTAATTCCAAAACCTAGGTTTTTAAGGTAACTTGGGTGGTATAGTACTAAAGTTCTGGACCTATTCTATCATCCTATGTGTACGTCATGTTGGCACACCTCCGTATTTTTTTATATTTCGTGTCAAACTTCGACAAATCTCTGTCCGCACATCGCATAGCGACTAATTTAAACAGCCATATTTCAAAAACCTAAGTTTTTACGGTAACTTGGGTGGTATGATACAGAAGTTCTGGTCCTATTCTATCACCCTATATGTACGTAATGTTGGCACACTTCCGTATTTATTATTATATTTCATGTCATACTTAGACAAATCGTTGTCCGCCCATCGCATAGCGACTAATTTAATCACCCATATTTCCAAAACCTAAGTTTTTAAGGTAACTTGGGTGGTATAATAGTAAATTTCAGGACCTATTCTATCATCCTATGTGTACGTCATGTTGGTACACTTCCGTATTTATTTTCTTTTTCATGTCATACTTTGACAAATCGCTGTCCGCACATCTCAATGCGACTACTTTAATCAGCCATATTTCCAAAACCTAAGTTTTTACGGTAACTTGGGTGGTATAGTACTAAAGTTCTGGACCTATTCTATCATCCTATGTGTACGTCATGTTGGCACACCTCCGTTTTTTTTTTATATTTCGTGTCAAACTTCGACAAATCTCTGTCCGCACATCTCAATGCGACTACTTTAATCAGCCATATTTCCAAAACCTAAGTTTTTACGGTAACTTGGGTGGTATAATACAGAATTTCTGGTCCTATTCTATCACCCTACGTGTACGTCATGTATCCACAATTCCGTATTTATTTTTATATTTCAGTTCAAACTTAGTCAAATCGTTGTCCGCACATCGCATAGCGACTAATTTAATCACCCATATTTCCAAAACCTAAGTTTTTACGGTAACTTGGGTGGTATAATACAGAAGTTCTGGTCCTATTCTATCACCCTATGTGTACGTCATGTATCCACAATTCCGTATTTAATATTATATTTCATGTCATACTTAGACAAATCGTTGTCCGCACATCGCATAGCGACTAATTTAATCACTCATATTTCCAAAACCTAAGTTTTTAAGGTAACTTGGGTGGTATAGTACTAAAGTTCTGGTCCTATTCTTTCATCCTACGTGTACGTAATGTTGGCACACCTCCGTATTTATTTTTATATTTCATGTCAAACTTAGACAAATCGTTGTCCGCCCATCGCATAGCGACTAATTTAATCACCCATATTTCCAAAACCTAAGTTTTTAAAGTAACTTGGGTGGTATAGTACTAAAGTTCTGGTCCTATTCTTTCATCCTACGTGTACGTCATGCTGACACACTGCCGTATTTATTTTATATTTTATGTCAAACTTAGGTGGATCGCTGTCCGCACATCGCATAGCGACTAATTTAATCACCCATATTTCCAAAACCTAAGTTTTTAAGGTAACTTGGGTGGTATAATAGTAAATTTCAGGACCTATTCTATCATCCTATGTGTACGTCATGTTGGTACACTTCCGTATTTATTTTATTTTTCATGACATACTTTGACAAATCGCTGTCCGCACATCTCAATGCGACTACTTTAATCAGCCATATTTCCAAAACCTAAGTTTTTACGGTAACTTGGGTGGTATAGTACTAAAGTTCTGGACCTATTCTATCATCCTATGTGTACGTCATGTTGGCACACCTCCGTTTTTTTTTATATTTCGTGTCAAACTTCGACAAATCTCTGTCCGCACATCTCAATGCGACTACTTTAATCAGCCATATTTCCAAAACCTAAGTTTTTACGGTAACTTGGGTGGTATAATACAGAAGTTCTGGTCCTATTCTATCACCCTACGTGTACGTCATGTATCCACAATTCCGTATTCTATTTTTATATTTCATGTCAAACTTAGTCAAATCGTTGTCCGCACATCGCATAGCGACTAATTTAATCACCCATATTTCCAAAACCTAAGTTTTTACGGTAACTTGGGTGGTAAAATACAGAAGTTCTGGTCCTATTCTATCACCCTATGTGTACGTCATGTATCCACAATTCCGTATTTATTTTTATATTTTATGTCAAACTTAGACAAATCGTTGTCCGCACATCGCATAGCGACTAATTTAATCACCCATATTTCCAAAACCTAAGTTTTTAAGGTAACTTGGGTGGTATAATACTAAATTTCAGGACCTATTCTATCATCCTATGTGTACGTCATGTTGGCACACTTCCGTATTTATTTTATTTTTCATGTCATACTTTGACAAATCGCTGTCCGCACATCTCAATGCGACTACTTTAATCAGCCATATTTCCAAAACCTAAGTTTTTACGGTAACTTGGGTGGTATAATACAGAAGTTCTGGTCCTATTTCATCACCCTACGTGTACGTCATGCTGACACACTGCCTTATTTATTTTATATTTTATGTCATACTTAAACAAATCGTTGTCCGCACATCGCATAGCGACTATTTTAATCAACCGTAATTCCAAAACCTAGGTTTTTAAGGTAACTTGGGTGGTATAGTACTAAAGTTCTGGACCTATTCTATCATCCTATGTGTACGTCATGTTGGCACACCTCCGTATTTTTTTATATTTCGTGTCAAACTTCGACAAATCTCTGTCCGCACATCGCATAGCGACTAATTTAAACAGCCATATTTCAAAAACCTAAGTTTTTACGGTAACTTGGGTGGTATGATACAGAAGTTCTGGTCCTATTCTATCACCCTATATGTACGTAATGTTGGCACACTTCCGTATTTATTATTATATTTCATGTCATACTTAGACAAATCGTTGTCCGCACATCGCATAGCGACTAATTTAATCACCCATATTTCCAAAACCTAAGTTTTTAAGGTAACTTGGGTGGTATAGTACTAAAGTTCTGGTCCTATTCTTTCATCCTACGTGTACGTCATGCTGACACACTGCCGTATTTATTTTATATTTTATGTCAAACTTAGGTGGATCGCTGTCCACACATCCAAAGCGACTATTTTAATCACCCGTATTTCCAAAACCTAAGTTTTGACGGTAACCTGAGTGGTATAATAATATAGTTCTAATCCTATTCTATCACCCAATGTGTACGTCATGTATCCACAATTCCGTATTTATTTTTATATTTCATGTCAAACTTAGACAAATCGTTGTCCGCACATCGCATAGCGACTAATTTAATCACCCATATTTCCAAAACCTAAGTTTTTACGGTAACTTGGGTGGTATAATACAGAAGTTCTGGTCCTATTCTATCACCCTACGTGTACGTAATGTTGGCACACCTCCGTATTTATTATTATATTTCATGTCATACTTAGACAAATCGTTGTCCGCACATCGCATAGCGACTAATTTAATCACCCATATTTCCAAAACCTAAGTTTTTACGGTAACTTGGGTGGTATAATACAGAAGTTCTGGACCTATTCTATCATCCTATGTGTACGTCATGTTGGCACACCTCCGTAGTTTTTTTATATTTCGTGTCAAACTTCGACAAATCGTTGTCCGCACATCGCATAGCGACTAATTTAATCACCCATATTTCCAAAACCTAAGTTTTTACGGTAACTTGGGTGGTATAATACAGAAGTTCTGGTCCTATTCTATCACCCTATGTGTACGTCATGTATCCACAATTCCGTATTTATTTTTATATTTCATGTCAAACTTAGACAAATCGCTGTCCGCACATCTCAATGCGACTAATTTAATCACCCATACTTCCAAAACCTAAGTTTTTAAGGTAACTTGGGTGGTATAATACTAAATTTCAGGACCTATTCTATCATCCTATGTGTACGTCATGTTGGCACACTTCCGTATTTATTTTATTTTTCATGTCATACTTTGACAAATCGCTGTCCGCACATCTCAATGCGACTATTTAATCAGCCATATTTCCAAAACCTAAGTTTTTACGGTAACTTGGGTGGTATAATACAGAAGTTCTGGTCCTATTCTATCACCCTATATGAACGTAATGTTGGCACATTTCCGTATTTCTTATTATATTTCATGTTATACTTAGACAAATCGTTGTCTGCACATCGCATAGCGACGAATTTAATCACCCATATTTCCAAAACCTAAGTTTTTAAGGTAACTTGGGTGGTATAATACTAAATTTCAGGACCTATTCTATCATCCTATGTGTACGTCATGTTGGCACACTTCCGTATTTATTTTATTTTTCATGTCATACTTTGACAAATCGCTGTCCGCACATCTCAATGCGACTACTTTAATCAGCCATATTTCCAAAACCTAAGTTTTTACGTTAACTTGGGTGGTATAATACAGAAGTTCTGGTCCTATTTCATCACCCTACGTGTACGTAATGTTGGCACACCTCCGTATTTATTATTATATTTCATGTCATACTTAGACAAATCGTTGTCCGCACATCGCATAGCGACTAATTTAATCACCCATATTACCAAAACCTAAGTTTTTAAGGTAACTTGGGTGGTATAGTACTAAAGTTCTGGTCCTATTCTATCACCCTACGTGTACGTAATGTTGGCACACCTCCGTATTTATTATTATATTTCATGTCATACTTAGACAAATCGTTGTCCGCACATCGCATAGCGACTAATTTAATCACCCATATTTCCAAAACCTAAGCTTTTACGGTAACTTGGGTGGTATAATACAGAAGTTCTGGTCCTATTCTATCACCCTACATGTACGTCATGTATCCACAATTCCGTATTTATTTTATATTTCATGTCAAACTTAGACAAATCGCTGTCCGCACATCTCAATGCGACTAATTTAATCAGCCATATTTCCAAAACCTAAGTTTTTACGGTAACTTGGGTGGTATAGTACTAAAGTTCTGGACCTATTCTATCATCCTATGTGTACGTCATGTTGGCACACCTCCGTATTTTTTTTATATTTCGTGTCAAACTTCGACAAATCTCTGTCCGCACATCTCAATGCGACTAATTTAATCACCCATATTTCCAAAACCTAAGTTTTTACGGTAACTTGGGTGGTATAATACAGAAGTTCTGGTCCTATTCTATCACCCTATGTGTACGTCATGTATCCACAATTCCGTATTTATTTTTATATTTCATGTCAAACTTAGAAAAATCTTTGTCCGCACATCGCATAGCGACTAATTTAATCACCCATATTTCCAAAACCTAAGTTTTTAAGGTAACTTGGGTGGTATAATACTAAATTTCAGGACCTATTCTATCATCCTATGTGTACGTCATGTTTGCACACTTCCGTATTTATTTTATTTTTCATGTCATACTTTGACAAATCGCTGTCCGCACATCTCAATGCGACTACTTTAATCAGCCATATTTCCAAAACCTAAGTTTTTACGGTAACTTGGGTGGTATAATACAGAAGTTCTGCTCCTATTTCATCACCCTACGTGTACGTCATGCTGACACACTGCCGTATTTATTTTATATTTTATGTCAAACTTAGGTGGATCACTGTCCACACATCCAAAGCGACTATTTTAATCACCCGTATTTCCAAAACCTAAGTTTTTAAGGTAACTTGGGTGGTATAGTACTAAAGTTCTGGACCTATTCTATCATCCTATGTGTACGTCATGTTGGCACACTTCCGTATTTATTTTATGTTTCATGTCATACTTTGACAAATCGCTGTCCGCACATCTCAATGCGACTACTTTAATCAGCCATATTTCCAAAACCTAAGTTTTTACGGTAACTTGGGTGGTATAATACAGAAGTTCTGGTCCGATTTCATCACCCTACGTGTACGTCATGCTGACACACTGCCGTATTTATTTTATATTTTATGTCAAACTTAGGTGGATCACTGTCCACACATCCAAAGCGACTATTTTAATCACCCGTATTTCCAAAACCTAAGTTTTTAAGGTAACTTGGGTGGTATAATACTAAATTTCAGGACATATTCTTTCATCCTATGTGTACGTCATGTTGGCACACTTCCGTATTTATTTTATTTTTCATGTCATACTTTGACAAATCGCTGTCCGCACATCTCAATGCGACTACTTTAATCAGCCATATTTCCAAAACCTAAGTTTTTACGGTAACTTGGGTGGTATAATACAGAAGTTCTGGTCCTATTCTATCACCCTACGTGTACGTAATGTTGGCACACCTCCGTATTTATTATTATATTTCATGTCATACTTAGACAAATCGTTGTCCGCACATCGCATAGCGACTAATTTAATCACCCATATTTCCGAAACCTAAGTTTTTACGGTAACTTGGGTGGTATAATACAGAAGTTCTGGTCCTATTCTATCACCCTATGTGTACGTCATGTATCCACAATTCCATATTAATTTTTATATTTCATGTCAAACGTAGACAAATCGTTGTCCGCACATCGCATAGCGACTAATTTAATCACCCATATTTCCAAAACCTAAGTTTTTAAGGTAACTTGGGTGGTATAATACAGAAGTTCTGGTCCTATTCTATCACCCTATGTGTACGTCATGTATCTACAATTCCGTATTTATTTTTATATTTCGTGTCAAACTTCGACAAATCGTTGTCCGCACATCGCATAGCGACTACTTTAATCAGCCATATTTCCAAAACCTAAGTTTTTACGGTAACTTGGGTGGTATAATACTAAAGTTCTGGTCCTGTTCTATCACCCTACGTGTACGTAATGTTGGCACACCTCCGTATTTATTATTATATTTCATGTCATACTTAGACAAATCGTTGTCCGCACATCGCATAGCGACTAATTTAATCACCCATATTTCCAAAACCTAAGTTTTTACGGTAACTTGGGTGGTATAGTACTAAAGTTCTTCTGGACCTATTCTTTCATCCTATGTGTACGTCATGTTGGCACACTTCCGTATTTATTTTATTTTTCATGTCATACTTTGACAAATCGCCGTCCGCACATCTCAATGCGACTACTTTAATCAGCCATATTTCCAAAACCTAAGTTTTTACGGTAACTTGGGTGGTATAGTACTAAAGTTCTGGACCTATTCTATCATCCTATGTGTACGTCATGTTGGCACACCTCCGTATTTTTTTATATTTCGTGTCAAACTTCGACAAATCTCGTCCGCACATCTCAATGCGACTACTTTAATCAGCCATATTTCCAAAACCTAAGTTTTTACGGTAACTTGGGTGGTATAATACAGAAGTTCTGGTCCTATTCTATCACCCTACGTGTACGTAATGTTGGCACACCTCCGTATTTATTTTTATATTTCATGTCAAACTTAGACAAATAGTTGTCCGCACATCGCATAGCGACTAATTTAATCACCCATATTTCCAAAACCTAAGTTTTTACGGTAACTTGGGTGGTATAATACAGAAGTTCTGGTCCTATTCTATCACCCTTTGTGTACGTCATGTATCCACAATTCCGTATTTATTTTTATATTTCGTGTCAAACTTCGAAAAATCTCTGTCCGCACATCTCAATGCGACTACTTTAATCAGCCATATTTCCAAAACCTAAGTTTTTACGGTAACTTGGGTGGTATAATACAAAAGTTCTAATCCTATTCTATCACCCTACGTGTACGTAATGTTGGCACACCTCCGTATTAATTTTTATATTTCATGTCAAACTTAGACAAATCGTTGTCCGCACATCGCATAGCGACTAATTTAATCACCCATATTTCCAAAACCTAAGTTTTTACGGTAACTTGGGTGGTATAATACAGAAGTTCTGGTCCTATTCTATCACCCTATGTGTACGTCATGTATCCACAATTCCGTATTTATTTTTATATTTCGTGTCAAACTTCGACAAATCGTTGTCCGCACATCGCATAGCGACTACTTTAATCAGCCATATTTCCAAAACCTAAGTTTTTACGGTAACTTGGGTGGTATAATACAGAAGTTCTGGTCCTATTCTATCGCCCTATGTGTACGTCATGTATCCACAATTCCGTATTTATTTTTATATTTCATGTCAAACTTAGACAAATCGTTGTCCGCACATCGCATAGCCACTAATTTAATCACCCATATTTCCAAAACCTAAGTTTTTAAGGTAACTTGGGTGGTATAATACAGAAGTTCTGGTCCTATTCTAACACCCTATGTGTACGTCATGTATCTACAATTCCGTATTTATTTTTATATTTCGTGTCAAACTTCGACAAATCGTTGTCCGCACATCGCATAGCGACTACTTTAATCAGCCATATTTCCAAAACCTAAGTTTTTACGGTAACTTGGGTGGTATAATACTAAAGTTTTGGTCCTATTCTATCACCCTACGTGTACGTAATGTTGGCACACCTCCGTATTTATTATTATATTTCATGTCATACTTAGACAAATCGTTGTCCGCACATCGCATAGCGACTAATTTAATCACCCATATTTCCAAAACCTAAGTTTTTACGGTAACTTTGGTGGTATAGTACTAAAGTTCTGGACCTATTCTTTCATCGTATGTGTACGTCATGTTGGCACACTTCCGTATTTATTTTAATTTTCCTGTCATACTTTGACAAATCGCTGTCCGCACATCTCAATGCGACTACTTTAATCAGCCATATTTCCAAAACCTAAGTTTTTAAGGTAACTTGGGTGGTATAATACAGAAGTTCTGGTCCTATTCTATCACCCTATGTGTACGTCATGTATCCACAATTCCGTATTTATTTTTATATTTCATGTCAAACTTAGACAAATCGTTGTCCGCTATCGCATAGCGACTAATTTAATCACCCATATTTCCAAAACCTATGTTTTTAAGGTAACTTGGGTGGTATAATACTAAATTTCAGGACCTATTCTATCATCCTATGTGTACGTCATGTTGGCACACTTCCGTATTTTTTTTATATTTCGTGTCAAACTTCGACAAATCGTTGTCCGCACATCGCATAGCGACTAATTTAATCAGCCATATTTCCAAAACCTAAGTTTTACGGAATTTGGGTGGTATAATACAGAAGTTCTGGACCTATTCTATCACCCTATGTGTACGTCTTGTTGGCACACTCGCGTATTTATTTTATATTTCATGTCAAACTTAGGCGGATCGCTGTCCACACATCCAAAGCGACTATTTTAATCACCCGTATTATCAAAACCTAAGTTTTTAAGGTAACTTGGGTGGTATAGTACTAAAGTTCTGGACCTATTCTATCATCCTATGTGTACGTCATGTTGGCACACCTCCGTATTTTTTTTATATTTCGTGTCAAACTTCGACAAATCGTTGTCTGCACATCGCATAGCGACTACTTTAATCGGCCATATTTCCAAAACCTAAGTTTTTACGGTAACTTGGGTGGTATAATACAGAAGTTCTGGTCCTATTCTATCACCCTACGTGTACGTCATGTATCCACAATTCCGTATTTATTTTTATATTTCATGTCAAACTTAGACAAATCGTTGTCCGCACATCGCATAGCGACTAATTTAATCACCCATATATCCAAAACCTAAGATTTTAAGGTAACTTGGGTGGTATAGTACAGACGTTCTGGTCCTATTCTATCACCCTATGTGTACGTCATGTATCCACAATTCCGTATTTATTTTTATATTTCATGTCAAACTTAGACAAATCGTTGTCCGCACATCGCATAGCGACTAATTTAATCACCCATATTTCCAAAACCTAAGTTTTTACGGTAACTTGGGTGGTATAATACAGAAGTTCTGGTCCTATTCTATCACCCTATGTGTACGTCATGTATCCACAATTCCGTATTTATTTTTATATTTCATGTCAAACTTAGACAAATCGTTGTCCGCACCTCGCATAGCGACTAATTTAATCATCCGTATTTCCAAAACCTAAGTTTTTAAGGTAACTTGGGTGGTATAGTACTAAAGTTCTGGACCTATTCTATCATCCTATGTATACGTCATGTTGGCACACCTCCGTATTTTTTTTATATTTCGTGTCAAACTTCGACAAATCTCTGTCCGCACATCTCAATGCGACTACTTTAATCAGCCATATTTCCAAAACCTAAGTTTTTACGGTAACTTGGGTGGTATAATACAGAAGTTCTTGACCTATTTCATCACCCTACGTGTTCGTCATGCTGACACACTGCCGTATTTATTTTATATTTTTGTCAAGCTTAGGTGGATCACTATCCACACATCCAAAGCGACTATTTTAATCACCCGTATTTCCAAAACCTAAGTTTTTACGGTAACTTGGGTGGTATAGTACTAAAGTTCTGTACCTATTCTATCATCCTATGTGTACGTCATGTTGGCACACCTCCGTATTTTTTTTATATTTCGTGTCAAACTTCGACAAATCTCTGTCCGCACATCTCAATGCGACTACTTTAATCAGCCATATTTCCAAAACCTAAGTTTTTACGGTAACTTGGGTGGTATAATACAGAAGTTCTGGTCCTATTCTATCACCCTACGTGTACGTAATGTTGGCACACCTCCGTATTTATTATTATATTTCATGTCATACTTAGACAAATCGTTGTCCGCACATCGCATAGCGACTAATTTAATCACCCATATTTCCAAAACCTAAGTTTTTAAGGTAACTTGGGTGGTATAGTACTAAAGTTCTGGTCCTATTCTATCACCCTACGTGTACGTAATGTTGGCACACCTCCGTATTTATTATTATATTTCATGTCATACTTAGACAAATCGTTGTCCGCACATCGCATAGTGACTAATTTAATCACCCATATTTCCAAAACCTAAGTTTTTACGGTAACTTGGGTGGTATAATACAGAAGTTCTGGTCCTATTCTATCACCCTACGTGTACGTAATGTTGGCACACCTCCGTATTTATTTTTATATTTCATGTCAAACTTAGACAAATCGTTGTCCGCACATCGCATAGCGACTAATTTAATCACCCATATTTCCAAAACCTAAGTTTTTAAGGTAACTTGGGTGGTATAATACAGAAGTTCTGGTCCTATTCTATCACCCTATGTGTACGTCATGTATCCACAATTCCGTATTTATTTTTATATTTCATGTCAAACTTAGACAAATCGTTGTCCGCTATCGCATAGCGACTAATGTAATCACCCATATTTCCAAAACCTAAGTTTTTAAGGTAACTTGCGTGGTATAATACTAAATTTCAGGACCTATTCTATCATCCTATGTGTACGTCATGTTGGCACACTTCCGTATTTTTTTTATATTTCGTGTCAAACTTCGACAAATCGTTGTCCGCATATCGCATAGCGACTAATTTAATCAGCCATATTTCCAAAACCTAAGTTTTACGGAATTTGGGTGGTATAATACAGAAGTTCTGGACCTATTCTATCACCCTATGTGTACGTCTTGTTGGCACACTCGCGTATTTATTTTTATATTTCATGTCAAACTGAGACAAATCGTTGTCCGCTATCGCATAGCGACTAATGTAATCACCCATATTTTCAAAACCTAAGTTTTTAAGGTAACTTGCGTGGTATAATACTAAATTTCAGGACCTATTCTATCATCCTATGTGTACGTCATGTTGGTACACCTCCGTATTTTTTTTATATTTCGTGTCAAACTTCGACAAATCGTTGTCTGCACATCGCATAGCGACTACTTTAATCAGCCATATTTCCAAAACCTAAGTTTTTACGGTAACTTGGGTGGTATAATACAGAAGTTCTGGTCCTATTCTATCACCCTACGTGTACGTCATGTATCCACAATTCCGTATTTATTTTTATATTTCATGTCAAACTTAGACAAATCGTTGTCCGCACATCGCATAGCGACTAATTTAATAACCCATATTTCCAAAACCTAAGTTTTTACGGTAACTTGGGTGGTATAATACAGAAGTTCTGGTCCTATTCTATCACCCTATGTGTACGTCATGTATCCACAATTCCGTATTTATTTTTATATTTCATGTCAAACTTAGACAAATCGTTGTCCGCACCTCGCATAGCGACTAATTTAATCATCCGTATTTCCAAAACCTAAGTTTTTAAGGTAACTTGGGTGGTATAGTACTAAAGTTCACCTATTCTATCATCCTATGTATACGTCATGTTGGCACACCTCCGTATTTTTTTTATATTTCGTGTCAAACTTCGACAAATCTCTGTCCGCACATCTCAATGCGACTACTTTAATCAGCCATATTTCCAAAACCTAAGTTTTTACGGTAACTTGGGTGGTATAATACAGAAGTTCTTGTCCTATTTCATCACCCTACGTGTACGTCATGCTGACACACTGCCGTATTTATTTTATATTTTATGTCAAGCTTAGGTTGATCACTGTCCACACATCCAAAGCGACTATTTTAATCACCCGTATTTCCAAAACCTAAGTTTTTACGGTAACTTGGGTGGTATAGTACTAAAGTTCTGGACCTATTCTATCATCCTATGTGTACGTCATGTTGGCACACCTCCGTATTTTTTTTATATTTCGTGTCAAACTTCGACAAATCTCTGTCCGCACATCTCAATGCGACTACTTTAATCAGCCATATTTCCAAAACCTAAGTTTTTACGGTAACTTGGGTGGTATAATACAGAAGTTCTTGTCCTATTTCATCACCCTACGTTTACGTCATGCTGACACACTGCCGTATTTATTTTATATTTTATGTCAAGCTTAGGTGGATCACTGTCCACACATCCAAAGCGACTATTTTAATCACCCGTATTTCCAAAACCTAAGTTTTTACGGTAACTTGGGTGGTATAGTACTAAAGTTCTGGACCTATTCTATCACCCTACGTGTACGTAATGTTGGCACACCTCCGTATTTATTATTATATTTCATGTCATACTTAGACAAATCGTTGTCCGCACATCGCATAGCGACTAATTTAATCACCCATATTTCCAAAACCTAAGTTTTTAAGGTAACTTGGGTGGTATAGTACTAAAGTTCTGGTCCTATTCTATCATCCTACGTGTACGTAATGTTGGCACACCTCCGTATTTATTTTTATATTTCATGTCAAACTTAGACAAATCGTTGTCCGCACATCTCAATGCGACTACTTTAATCAGCCATATTTCCAAAACCTAAGTTTTTAAGGTAACTTGGGTGGGATAATACTAAATTTCGGGACCTATTCTATCATCGATTTGTCTAAGTTTGACATGAAATATAAAAATAAATACGGAATTGTGGATATATGACGTACACATAGGATGATAGAATAGGTCCTGAAATTTAGTATTATACCACCCAAGTTACCTTAAAAACTTAGGTTTTGGAAATATGGCTGTTTAAAGTAGTCGCATTGAGATGTGCGGACAGCGATTTGTCAAAGTATGACATGAAAAATAAAATAAATAGGGAAGTGTGCCAACATGACGTACACATAGGATGATAGAATAGGTCCAGAACTTTAGTACTATACCACCCAAGTTACCGTAAAAACTTAGGTTTTGGAAATATGGGTGATTAAAATAGTCGCTATGCGATGTGCGGACAGCGATCCACCTAAGTTCGACATAAAATATAAAATAAATACGGCAGTGTCTCAGCATGACGTACACGAAGGATGAAAGAATAGGACCAGAACTTTAGTACTATACCACCCAAGTTACCTTAAAAACTTAGGTTTTGGAAATATGGGTGATTAAATTAGTCGCTTTGGATGTGTGGACAGCGATCCACCTAAGTTTGACATAAAATATAAAATAAATACGGCAGTGTGTCAGCATGACGTACACGTAGGATGAAAGAATAGGACCAGAACTTTAGTACTATACCACCCAAGTTACCTTAAAAACTTAGGTTTCGGAAATATGGGTGATTAAATTAGTCGCTATGCGATGTGCGGACAACGATTTGTCTAAGTTTGACATGAAATATAATAATAAATACGGAATTTTGGATACATGACGTACACATTGGCTGATAGAATAAGATTAGAACTATATTATTATACCACTCAGGTTACCGTCAAAACTTAGGTTTTGGAAATACGGGTGATTAAAATAGTCGCTTTGGATGAGTGGACAGCGATCCACCTAAGTTTGACATAAAATATAAAATAAATACGGCAGTGTGTGAGCATGACGTACACGTAGGATGAAAGAATAGGACCAGAACTTTAGTACTATACCACCCAAGTTACCTTAAAAACTTAGGTTTTGGAAATATGGGTGATTAAATTAGTCGCTATGCGATGTGCGGACAACGATTTGTCTAAGTATGACATGAAATATAATAATAAATACGGAGGTGTGCCAACATTACGTACACATAGGATGATAGAATAGGACCAGAACTTCTGTATTATACCACCCAAGTTACCGTAAAAACTTAGGTTTTGGAAATATGGCTGATTAAAGTAGTCGCATTGAGATGTGCGGACAGAGATTTGTCGAAGTTTGACACGAAATATAAAAAAAATACGGAGGTGTGCCAACATGACGTACACATAGGATGATAGAATAGGTCCAGAACTTTAGTACTATACCACCCAAGTTACCTTAAAAACTTAGGTTTTGGAAATATGGGTGATTAAATTAGTCGCTATGCGATGTGCGGACAACGATTTGTCTAAGTTTGACATGAAATATAAAAATAAATACGGAATTGTGGATACATGACGTACACGTAGGGTGATAGAATAGGACCAGAACTTCTGTATTATACCACCCAAGTTACCGTAAAAACTTAGGTTTTGGAAATATGGCTGATTAAATTAGTCGCATTGAGATGTGCGGACAGCGATTTGTCAAAGTATGACATTAAAAATAAAATAAATTCGGAAGTGTGCCAACATGACGTACACATAGGATGATAGAATAGGTCCTGAAATTTAGTATTATACCACACAAGTTACCATAAAACTTAGGTTTTGGAAATATGGGTGATTAAATTAGTCGCTTTGGATGTGTGGACAGTGATCCACCTAAGTTTGACATAAAATATAAAATAAATACGGCAGTGTGTCAGCATGACGTACACGTAGGGTGATGAAATAGGACCAGAACTTCTGTATTATACCACCCAAGTTACCGTAAAAACTTAGGTTTTGGAAATATGGGTGATTAAATTAGTCGCTATGCGATGTGCGGACAACGATTTGTCTAAGTTTGACATGAAATATAAAAATAAATACGGAATTGTGGATACATGACGTACACGTAGGGTGATAGAATAGGAACAGAACTTCTGTATTATACCACCCAAGTTACCGTAAAAACTTAGGTTTTGGAAATATGGCTGATTAAAGTAGTCGCATTGAGATGTGCGGACAGCGACTTGTCAAAGTATGACATGAAAAATAAAATAAATACGGAAGTGTGCCAACATGACGTACACATAGGATGATAGAATAGGTCCTGAAATTTAGTATTATACCACCCAAGTTACCTTAAAAACTTAGGTTTTGGAAATATGGGTGATTAAATTAGTCGCTATGCGATGTGCGGACTGCGATTTGTCAAAGTTTGACATGAAATATAAAAATAAATACGGAATTGTGGATACATGACGTACACATAGGGTGATAGAATAGGACCAGTACTTCTGTATTATACCACCTAAGTTACCGTAAAAACTTAGGTTTTGGAAATATGGGTGATTAAATTAGTCGCTATGCGATGTGCGGACAACGATTTGTCTAAATTTGACATGAAATATAAAAATAAATACGGAATTTTGGATACATGACGTACACATTGGGTGATAGAATAGGATTAGAACCATATTATTATACCACTCAAGTTAACGTCAAAACTTAAGTTTTGGAAATACGGGTGATTAAAATAGTCGCTTTGGATGTGTGGACAGCGATCCCCCTAAGTTTGACATAAAATATAAAATAAATACGGAAGTGTGTCAGCATAACGTACACGTAGGATGAAAGAATAGGACCAGAACTTTAGTACTATACCACCCAAGTTACCTTAAAAACTTAGGTTTTGGAAATATGGGTGATTAAATTAGTCGCTATGCGATGTGCGGACAACGATTTGTCTAAGTATGACATGAAATATAATAATAAATACGGAGGTGTGCCAACATTACGTACACGTAGGGTGATTGAATAGGACCAGAACTTCTGTATTATACCACCCAAGTTACCGTAAAAACTTAGGTTTTGGAAATATGGCTGATTAAAGTAGTCGCATTGAGATGTGCGGACAGAGATTTGTCGAAGTTTGACACGAAATATAAAAAAAATACGGAGGTGTGCCAACATGACGTACACATAGGATGATAGAATAGGTCCAGAACTTTAGTACTATACCACCCAAGTTACCGTAAAAACTTAGGTTTTGGAAATATGGGTGATTAAAGTAGTCGCATTGAGATGTGCGGACAGCGATTTGTCTAAGTTTGACATGAAATATAAAAATAAATACGGAATTGTGGATACATGACGTACACATAGGGTGATAGAATAGGACCAAAACTTCTGTATTATACCACCCAAGTTACCGTAAAAACTTAGGTTTTGGAAATATGGGTGATTAAATTAGTCGCTATGCGATGTGCGGACAACGATTTGTCTAAGTTTGACTTGAAATATAAAAATAAATACGGAATTGTGGATACATGACGTACACATAGGGTGATAGAATAGGTCCTGAAATTTAGTATTATACCACCCAAGTTACCTTAAAAACTTAGGTTTTGGAAATATGGCTGATTAAAGTAGTCGCATTGAGATGTGCGGACAACGATTTGTCTAAGTTTGACCTGAAATATAAAAATAAATACGGAATTGTGGATACATGACGTACACATAGGGTGATAGAATAGGTCCTGAAATTTAGTATTATACCACCCAAGTTACCTTAAAAACTTAGGTTTTGGAAATATGGGTGATTAAATAAGTCGCTATGCGATGTGCGGACAACGATTTGTCTAAGTTTGACATGAAATATAAAAATAAATACGGAAGTGTGCCAACATGACGTACACATAGGATGATAGAATAGGTCCAGAACTTTAGTACTATACCACCCAAGTTACCTTAAAAACTTAGGTTTTGGAAATACGGGTGATTAAAATAGTCGCTTTGGATGTGTGGACAGCGATCGACCTAAGTTTGACATAAAATATAAAATAAATACGGCAGTGTGTCAGCATGACGTACACGTAGGATGAAAGAATAGGACCAGAGCTTCTGTACTATACCACCCAAGTTACCTTAAAATCTTAGGTTTTGGATATATGGGTGATTAAATTAGTCGCTATGCGATGTGCGGACAACGATTTGTCTAAGTATGACATGAAATATAATAATAAATACGGAGGTGTGCCAACATTACGTACACGTAGGTTGATAGAATAGGACCAGAACTTCTGTATTATACCACCCAAGTTACCGTAAAAACTTAGGTTTTGGAAATATGGGTGATTAAATTAGTCGCTATGCGATGTGCGGACAACGATTTGTCTAAGTTTGACATAAAATATAAAATAAATACGGAAGTGTGTCAGCATAACGTACACGTAGGATGAAAGAACAGGACCAGAACTTTAGTACTATACCACCCAAGTTACCTTAAAAACTTAGGTTTTGGAAATATGGGTGATTAAATTAGTCGCTATGCGATGTGCGGACAACGATTTGTCTAATTATGACATGAAATATAATAATAAATACGGAGGTGTGCCAACATTACGTACACGTAGGGTGATTGAATAGGACCAGAACTTTAGTACTATACCACCCAAGTTACCGTAAAAACTTAGGTTTTGGAAATATGGGTGATTAAATTAGTCGCTATGCGATGTGCGGACAACGATTTGTCTAAGTATGACATGAAATATAATAATAAATACGGAGGTGTGCCAACATTACGTACACGTAGGGTGATTGAATAGGACCAGAACTTCTGTATTATACCACCCAAGTTACCGTAAAAACTTAGGTTTTGGAAATATGGGTGATTAAATTAGTCGCTATGCGATGTGCGGACAACGATTTGTCTAAGTTTGACATGAAATATAAAAATAAATACGGAATTTTGGATACATGACGTACACATTGGTTGATAGAATAGGATTAGAACTATATTATTATACCACTCAAGTTAACGTCAAAACTTAAGTTTTGGAAATACGGGTGATTAAAATAGTCGCTTTGGATGTGTGGACAGCGATCCACCTAAGTTTGACATAAAATATAAAATAAATACGGAAGTGTGTCAGCATAACGTACACGTAGGATGAAAGAATAGGACCAGAACTTTAGTACTATACCACCCAAGTTACCTTAAAAACTTAGGTTTTGGAAATATGGGTGATTAAATTAGTCGCTATGCGATGTGCGGACAACGATTTGTCTAAGTATGACATGAAATATAATAATAAATACGGAGGTGTGCCAACATTACGTACACGTAGGGTGATTGAATAGGACCAGAACTTCTGTATTATACCACCCAAGTTACCGTAAAAACTTAGGTTTTGGAAATATGGCTGATTAAAGTAGTCGCATTGAGATGTGCGGACAGAGATTTGTCGAAGTTTGACACGAAATATAAAAAAAATACGGAGGTGTGCCAACATGACGTACACATAGGATGATAGAATAGGTCCAGAACTTTAGTACTATACCACCCAAGTTACCGTAAAAACTTAGGTTTTGGAAATATGGGTGATTAAAGTAGTCGCATTGAGATGTGCGGACAGCGATTTGTCTAAGTTTGACATGAAATATAAAAATAAATACGGAATTGTGGATACATGACGTACACATAGGGTGATAGAATAGGACCAAAACTTCTGTATTATACCACCCAAGTTACCGTAAAAACTTAGGTTTTGGAAATATGGGTGATTAAATTAGTCGCTATGCGATGTGCGGACAACGATTTGTCTAAGTTTGACCTGAAATATAAAAATAAATACGGAATTGTGGATACATGACGTACACATAGGGTGATAGAATAGGTCCTGAAATTTAGTATTATACCACCCAAGTTACCTTAAAAACTTAGGTTTTGGAAATATGGCTGATTAAAGTAGTCGCATTGAGATGTGCGGACAACGATTTGTCTAAGTTTGACCTGAAATATAAAAATAAATACGGAATTGTGGATACATGACGTACACATAGGGTGATAGAATAGGTCCTGAAATTTAGTATTATACCACCCAAGTTACCTTAAAAACTTAGGTTTTGGAAATATGGGTGATTAAATAAGTCGCTATGCGATGTGCGGACAACGATTTGTCTAAGTTTGACATGAAATATAAAAATAAATACGGAAGTGTGCCAACATGACGTACACATAGGATGATAGAATAGGTCCAGAACTTTAGTACTATACCACCCAAGTTACCTTAAAAACTTAGGTTTTGGAAATACGGGTGATTAAAATAGTCGCTTTGGATGTGTGGACAGCGATCGACCTAAGTTTGACATAAAATATAAAATAAATACGGCAGTGTGTCAGCATGACGTACACGTAGGATGAAAGAATAGGACCAGAGCTTCTGTACTATACCACCCAAGTTACCTTAAAATCTTAGGTTTTGGATATATGGGTGATTAAATTAGTCGCTATGCGATGTGCGGACAACGATTTGTCTAAGTATGACATGAAATATAATAATAAATACGGAGGTGTGCCAACATTACGTACACGTAGGTTGATAGAATAGGACCAGAACTTCTGTATTATACCACCCAAGTTACCGTAAAAACTTAGGTTTTGGAAATATGGGTGATTAAATTAGTCGCTATGCGATGTGCGGACAACGATTTGTCTAAGTTTGACATAAAATATAAAATAAATACGGAAGTGTGTCAGCATAACGTACACGTAGGATGAAAGAATAGGACCAGAACTTTAGTACTATACCACCCAAGTTACCTTAAAAACTTAGGTTTTGGAAATATGGGTGATTAAATTAGTCGCTATGCGATGTGCGGACAACGATTTGTCTAAGTATGACATGAAATATAATAATAAATACGGAGGTGTGCCAACATTACGTACACGTAGGGTGATTGAATAGGACCAGAACTTTAGTACTATACCACCCAAGTTACCGTAAAAACTTAGGTTTTGGAAATATGGGTGATTAAATTAGTCGCTATGCGATGTGCGGACAACGATTTGTCTAAGTATGACATGAAATATAATAATAAATACGGAGGTGTGCCAACATTACGTACACGTAGGGTGATTGAATAGGACCAGAACTTCTGTATTATACCACCCAAGTTACCGTAAAAACTTAGGTTTTGGAAATATGGCTGATTAAAGTAGTCGCATTGAGATGTGCGGACAGAGATTTGTCGAAGTTTGACACGAAATATAAAAAAAATACGGAGGTGTGCCAACATGACGTACACATAGGATGATAGAATAGGTCCAGAACTTTAGTACTATACCACCCAAGTTACCGTAAAAACTTAGGTTTTGGAAATATGGGTGATTAAAGTAGTCGCATTGAGATGTGCGGACAGCGATTTGTCTAAGTTTGACATGAAATATAAAAATAAATACGGAATTGTGGATACATGACGTACACATAGGGTGATAGAATAGGACCAAAACTTCTGTATTATACCACCCAAGTTACCGTAAAAACTTAGGTTTTGGAAATATGGGTGATTAAATTAGTCGCTATGCGATGTGCGGACAACGATTTGTCGAAGTTTGACACGAAATATAAAAAAATACGGAGGTGTGCCAACATGACGTACACATAGGATGATAGAATAGGTCCAGAACTTTAATACTATACCACCCAAGTTACCTTAAAAACTTAGGTTTTGGAAATACGGGTGATTAAAATAGTCGCTTTGGATGTGTGGACAGCGATCCACCTAAGTTTGACATAAAATATAAAATAAATACGGCAGTGTGTCAGCATGACGTACACGTAGGATGAAAGAATAGGACCAGAACTTTAGTACTATACCACCCAAGTTACCTTAAAAACTTAGGTTTTGGAAATATGGGTGATTAAATTAGTCGCTATGCGATGTGCGGACAACGATTTGTCTAAGTTTGACATGAAATATAAAAATAAATACGGAATTTTGGATACATGACGTACACATTGGGTGATAGAATAGGATTAGAACTATATTATTATACCACTCAGGTTACCGTCAAAACTTAGGTTTTGGAAATACGGGTGATTAAAATAGTCGCTTTGGATGTGTGGACAGCGATCCACCTAAGTTTGACATAAAATATAAAATAAATACGGCAGTGTGTCAGCATGACGTACACGTAGGATGAAAGAATAGGACCAGAACTTTAGTACTATACCACCCAAGTTACCTTAAAAACTTAGGTTTTGGAAATATGGGTGATTAAATTAGTCGCTATGCGATGTGCGGACAACGATTTGTCTAAGTTTGACATGAAATATAAAAATAAATACGGAATTTTGGATACATGACGTACACATTGGGTGATACAATAGGATTAGAACTATATTATTATACCACTCAGGTTACCGTCAAAACTTAGGTTTTGGAAATACGGGTGATTAAAATAGTCGCTTTGGATGTGTGGACAGCGATCCACCTAAGTTTGACATAAAATATAAAATAAATACGGCAGTGTGTCAGCATGACGTACACTTAGGATGAAAGAATAGGACCAGAACTTTAGTACTATACCACCCAAGTTACCTTAAAAACTTAGGTTTTGGAAATATGGGTGATTAAATTAGTCGCTATGCGATGTGCGGACAACGATTTGTCGAAGTTTGACACGAAATATAAAAAAATACGGAGGTGTGCCAACATGACGTACACATAGGATGATAGAATAGGTCCAGAACTTTAGTACTATACCACCCAAGTTACCGTAAAAACTTAGGTTTTGGAAATATGGGTGATTAAAGTAGTCGCATTGAGATGTGCGGACAGCGATTTGTCTAAGTTTGACATGAAATATAAAAATAAATACGGAATTGTGGATACATGACGTACACATAGGGTGATAGAATAGGACCAAAACTTCTGTATTATACCACCCAAGTTACCGTAAAAACTTAGGTTTTGGAAATATGGGTGATTAAATTAGTCGCTATGCGATGTGCGGACAACGATTTGTCGAAGTTTGACACGAAATATAAAAAAATACGGAGGTGTGCCAACATGACGTACACATAGGATGATAGAATAGGTCCAGAACTTTAGTACTATACCACCCAAGTTACCTTAAAAACTTAGGTTTTGGAAATACGGGTGATTAAAATAGTCGCTTTGGATGTGTGGACAGCGATCCACCTAAGTTTGACATAAAATATAAAATAAATACGGCAGTGTGTCAGCATGACGTACACGTAGGATGAAAGAATAGGACCAGAACTTTAGTACTATACCACCCAAGTTACCTTAAAAACTTAGGTTTTGGAAATATGGGTGATTAAATTAGTCGCTATGCGATGTGCGGACAACGATTTGTCTAAGTTTGACATGAAATATAAAAATAAATACGGAATTTTGGATACATGACGTACACATTGGGTGATAGAATAGGATTAGAACTATATTATTATACCACTCAGGTTACCGTCAAAACTTAGGTTTTGGAAATACGGGTGATTAAAATAGTCGCTTTGGATGTGTGGACAGCGATCCACCTAAGTTTGACATAAAATATAAAATAAATACGGCAGTGTGTCAGCATGACGTACACTTAGGATGAAAGAATAGGACCAGAACTTTAGTACTATACCACCCAAGTTACCTTAAAAACTTAGGTTTTGGAAATATGGCTGATTAAAGTAGTCGCATTGAGATGTGCGGACAACGATTTGTCTAAGTTTGACATGAAATATAAAAATAAATACGGAATTGTGGATACATGACGTACACATAGGATGATAGAATAGGTCCTGAAATTTAGTATTATACCACCCAAGTTACCTTAAAAACTTAGGTTTTGGAAATATGGCTGATTAAAGTAGTCGCATTGAGATGTGCGGACAACGATTTGTCTAAGTTTGACCTAAAATATAAAAATAAATACGGAATTGTGGATACATGACGTACACATAGGGTGATAGAATAGGTCCTGAAATTTAGTATTATACCACCCAAGTTACCTTAAAAACTTAGGTTTTGGAAATATGGGTGATTAAATAAGTCGCTATGCGATGTGCGGACAACGATTTGTCTAAGTTTGACATGAAATATAAAAATAAATACGGAAGTGTGCCAACATGACGTACACATAGGATGATAGAATAGGACCGGAACTTCTGTATAATACCACCCAAGTTACCGTAAAAACTTAGGTTTTGGAAATATGGCTGATTAAAGTAGTCGCATTGAGATGTGCGGACAGCGATTTGTCAAAGTATGACATCAAAAATAAAATAAATACGGAAGTGTGCCAACATGACGTACACATAGGATGATAGAATAGGTCCTGAAAATCAGTATTATACCACCCAAGTTACCTTAAAAACTTAGTTTTTGGAAATATGGGTGATTAAATTAGTCGCTATGCGATGTGCGGACAACGATTTGTCTAAGTTTGACATGAAATATAAAAATAAATACGGAATTGTGGATACATGACGTACACGTAGGGTGATAGAATAGGACCAGAACTTCTGTATTATACCACCCAAGTTACCGTAAAAACTTAGGTTTTGGAAATATGGCTGATTAAATTAGTCGCATTGAGATGTGCGGACAGCGATTTGTCAAAGTATGACATGAAAAATAAAATAAATACGGAATTGTGGATACATGACGTACACATAGGGTGATAGAATAGGACCAGAACTTCTGTACTATACCACCCAAGTTACCTTAAAATCTTAGGTTTTGGATATATGGGTGATTAAATTAGTCGCTATGCGATGTGCGGACAACGATTTGTCTAAGTATGACATGAAATAAAATAATAAATACGGAGGTGTGCCAACATTACGTACACGTAGGGTGATAGAATAGGACCAGAACTTCTGTATTATACCACCCAAGTTACCGTAAAAACTTAGGTTTTGGAAATATGGCTGATTAAAGTAGTCGCATTGAGATGTGCGGACAGAGATTTGTCGAAGTTTGACACGAAATATAAAAAAAATACGGAGGTGTGCCAACATGACGTACACATAGGATGATAGAATAGGTCCAGAACTTTAGTACTATACCACCCAAGTTACCGTAATAACTTAGGTTTTGGAAATATGGGTGATTAAATTAGTCGCTATGCGATGTGCGGACAACGATTTGTCTAGGTTTGACATGAAATATAAAAATTAATACGGCAGTGTGTCAGCATGACGTACACTAGGGTGATGAAATAGGACCAGAACTTCTGTATTATACCACCCAAGTTACCGTAAAAACTTAGGTTTTGTAAATATGGCTGATTAAAGTAGTCGCATTCAGATGTGCGGACAGCGATTTGTCAAAGTATGACATGAAAAATAAAATAAATACGGAAGTGTGCCAACATGACGTACACATAGGATGATAGAATAGGTCCAGAACTTTAGTACTATACCACCCAAGTTACCTTAAAAACTTAGGTTTTGGAAATACGGGTGATTAAAATAGTCGCATTGAGATGTGCGGACAGCGATTTGTCAAAGTATGACATGAAATATAAAAATAAATACGGAATTGTGGATACATGACGTACACATAGGATGAAAGAATAGGACCAGAACTTTAGTACTATACCACCCAAGTTACCTTAAAAACTTAGGTTTTGGAAATATGGGTGATTAAATTAGTCGCCATGCGATGTGCGGACAACGATTTGTCGAAGTTTGACACGAAATATAAAAAAATTACGGAGGTGTGCCAACATGACGTACACATAGGATGATAATAATAATAATAATAATAATAATAATAAAAATCTTTATTGCAAGAGACAATATACATTGCATTGCAAGCGTCAAAACAGAACAATAGATTATGTTTTACACATTTTTCCACTACGATGACTGAACATCACTGCCAAAATTGTAATCGCGATAAACACCTGAAATTTAGTTTGCCCAGCGGCTCATCATGAATTCGTCGACTGAGTACAGGACTTTGGACACCAAGAGGCGTTTTAGTCGAGACTTGAATTGATTTTTGTTTTCGGAATTTTTGATATCTTCAGGGAGTTTATTGAGGAACTTAATACCAACCTGTGAAGGTAAATTCTCAAACATCACAGTTCTGTTTTGTTGAGATCGGTATTCCTCTCTGCCTCTAGTATTGTAGTGGTGCACCTCACTACCTCGTAAGAGTGGACAATTGTATTTGCAAAAAAAGGCCACTTCAAAAATGTACAAGGAGGGCAATGTCAGCAGTCCCAACTCCTTGAAGGCGCCTTTACATGAGTCTCTCGGTTGTAACTTACAAATTATTCTTACTGCCTTTTTTTGCAGCTTGAATATTCTTTCCAGCCTGAATTTTGCACAACTACCCCATACCCTTATTCCATAAGAGATATGAGGGTAGATAAGGCCAAAATAGGCCATTGTGAGTACTTCTTTTGAACAGAATTTCGCAAGGTTGCGTAAAGCGAATATACCGGACGCAACCCTGCCACAAATGTGGTCAACGTGATTTTCCCAGGTCAGCCCTCTGTCTAGGTGCATTCCTAGGAATTTGACGGAATCTGCAGCCTCTAAGAGGTCATCATCCACCATGACTGCAGGCTGGGTGTCCAGATCCTGCTGCCGGAGGTAAAATGACAATACGTTTGATTTTGAATTGTTTGTTTTGAGATTGATTTCTGAAAATGTTTGAATACATGCATTCAGATCAATGAACGAGTTTACCTCCAGCTCTTGCTTTGTTGACGCTTTTACGCAGATAGTTGTGTCATCTGCGTATTGGATCATCTTTCCACTTTGGATTGATGAACTGATGTTGTTGACGTACAGCAAAAAAAGAATTGGTCCTAGAATTGATCCCTGAGGGACACCTTGGACCATTTTTTCTTTTTCAGAGAGTTGACCGTCAATTTCCACACACTGGAATCGGTTTTCCAGGTAAGACTTTAGCCACGTTAGTGGCAATCCGCGAATGCCGTACGTCTCTAACTGGTGCAACAGTGTCTCATGATGCACACAGTCAAACGCTTTCGAAAGGTCGAGAAATATGCTGAGCACATGTTCTCGCCTCTCGAGGCCATCGACAACCATTTCAATAAGATTATTTATTGCGTCAACTGTGGAGTTATTTTTCCTAAACCCAAACTGATTTGGAGACAGAATCTCGAAACGTTCAAGGAACTTCGTTAGCCTCTCCAGGAAAAGCTTCTCGAAGACCTTGCTTAAGACAGGCAGGATTGAAATTGGCCTGTAGTTGCTAGCATTCAAAGGATCGTCCTTTTTGAAAATAGGAGTCACTTTGGCAAGTTTCAGCTGGGATGGAAAAACTCCAGATAGAATAGGTCCAGAACTTTAGTACTATACCACCCAAGTTACCTTAAAAACTTAGGTTTTGGAAATACGGGTGATTAAAATAGTCGCTTTGGATGTGTGGACAGCGATCCACCTAAGTTTGACATAAAATATAAAATAAATACGGCAGTGTGTCAGCATGACGTACACATAGGATGAAAGAATAGGACCAGAACTTTAGTACTATACCACCCAAGTGACCTTAAAAACTTAGGTTTTGGAAATATGGGTGATTAAATTAGTCGCTATGCGATGTGCGGACAACGATTTGTCTAAGTTTGACATGAAATATAAAAATAAATACGGAATTTTGGATACATGACGTACACATTGGATGATAGAATAGGATTAGAACTATATTATTATACCACTCAGGTTACCGTCAAAACTTAGGTTTTGGAAATACGGATGATTAAAATAGTCGCTTTGGATGTGTGGACAGCGATCCACCTAAGTTTGACATAAAATATAAAATAAATACTGCAGTGTGTCAGCATGACGTACACATAGGATGATAGAATAGGTCCAGAACTTTAGTACTATACCACCCAAGTTACCTTAAAAACTTAGGTTTTGGAAATACGGGTGATTAAAATAGTCGCTTTGGATGTGTGGACAGCGATCCACCTAAGTTTGACATAAAATATAAAATAAATACGGCAGTGTGTCAGCATGACGTACACGTAGGATGAAAGAATAGGACCAGAACTTTAGTACTATACCACCCAAGTTACCTTAAAAACTTAGGTTTGGGAAATATGGGTGATTAAATTAGTCGCTATGCGATGTGCGGACAACGATTTGTCTAAGTATGACATGAAATATAATAATAAATACGGAGGTGTGCCAACATTACGTACACATGGGATGATAGAATAGGACCAGAACTTCTGTATTATACCACCCAAGTTACCGTAAAAACTTAGGTTTTGGAAATATGGGTGATTAAAGTAGTCGCATTGAGATGTGCGGACAGCGATTTGTCAAAGTATGACATGAAAAATAAAATAAATACGGAAGTGTGCTAACATGACGTACACATAGGATGAAAGAATAGGACCAGAACTTTAGTACTATACCACCCAAGTTACCGTAAAAACTTAGGTTTTGGAAATATGGGTGATTAAATTAGTCGCTATGCGATGTGCGGACAACGATTTGTCTAAGTTTGACATGAAATATAAAAATTAATACGGAATTGTGGATACATGACGTACACATAGGGTGATAGAATAGGACCAGAACTTCTGTACTATACCACCCAAGTTACCTTAAAATCTTAGGTTTTGGATGTATGGGTGAATAAATTAGTCGCTATGCGATGTGCGGACAACGATTTGTCTAAGTATGACATGAAATATAATAATAAATACGGAGGTGTGCCAACATTACGTACACGTAGGGTGATAGAATAGGACCAGAACTTTAGTACTATACAACCCAAGTTACCGTAAAAACTTAGGTTTTGGAAATATGGCTGATTAAAGTAGTCGCATTGAGATGTGCGGACAGAGATTTGTCGAAGTTTGACACGAAATATAAAAAAAAATACGGAGGTGTGCCAACATGACGTACACATAGGATGATAGAATAGGTCCAGAACTTTAGTACTATACCACCCAAGTTACCTTAAAAACTTAGGTTTTGGAAATACGGGTGATTAAAATAGTCGCTTTGGATGTGTGGACAGTGATCCACCTAAGTTTGACATAAAATATAAAATAAATACGGCAGTGTGTCAGCATGACGTACACGTAGGGTGATGAAATAGGACCAGAACCTCTGTATTATACCACCCAAGTTACCGTAAAAACTTAGGTTTTGGAAATATGGCTGATTAAATTAGTCGCTATGCGATGTGCGGACAACGATTTGTCGAAGTTTGACACGAAATATAAAAAAATACGGAGGTGTGCCAACATGACGTACACATAGGATGATAGAATAGGTCCAGAACTTTAGTACTATACCACCCAAGTTACCTAAAAAACTTAGGTTTTGGAAATACGGGTGATTAAAATAGTCGCTTTGGATGTGTGGACAGTGATCCACCTTAGTTTGACATAAAATATAAAATAAATACGGAATTGTGGATACATGACGTACACATATGGTGATAGAATAGGACCAGAACTTCTGTATTATACCACCCAAGTTACCGTAAAAACTTAGGTTTTGGAAATATGGGTGATTAAATTAGTCGCTATTCGATGTGCGGACAACGATTTGTCGAAGTTTGACATGAAATATAAAAATAAATACGGAAGTGTGCCAACATGACGTACACATTGGATGATAGAATAGGTCCTGAAATTTAGTATTATACCACCCAAGTTACCTTAAAAACTTAGGTTTTGGAAATACGGGTGATTAAAATAGTCGCTTTTGATATGTGGACAGCGATCCACCTAAGTTTGACATAAAATATAAAATAAATACGGCAGTGTGTCAGCATGACGTACACGTAGGATGAAAGAATAGGACCAGAACTTTAGTACTATACCACCCAAGTTACCTTAAAAACTTAGGTTTTGGAAATATGGGTGATTAAATTAGTCGCTATGCGATGTGCGGACAACGATTTGTCTAAGTTTGACATGAAATATAAAAATAAATACGGAATTTTGGATGCATGACGTACACATTGGGTGATAGAATAGGATTAGAACTAAATTATTATACCACTCAGGTTACCGTCAAAACTTAGGTTTTGGAAATACGGGTGATTAAAATAGTCGCTTTGGATGTGTGGACAGCGATCCACCTAAGTTTGACATAAAATATAAAATAAATACGGCAGTGTGTCAGCATGACGTACACGTAGGATGAAAGAATAGGACCAGAACTTTAGTACTATACCACCCAAGTTACCTTAAAAACTTAGGTTTTGGAAATATGGGTGATTAAATTAGTCGCTATGCGATGTGCGGACAACGATTTGTCTAAGAATGACATGAAATATAATAATAAATACGGAGGTGTGCCAACATTACGTACACATAGGGTGATAGAATAGGACCAGAACTTCTGTATTATACCACCCAAGTTACCGTAAAAACTTAGGTTTTGGAAATATGGCTGATTAAAGTAGTCGCATTGAGATGTGCGGACAGAGATTTGTCGAAGTTTGACACGAAATATAAAAAAAATACGGAGGTGTGCCAACATGACGTACACATAGGATGATAGAATAGGTCCAGAACTTTAGTACTATACCACCCAAGTTACCTTAAAAACTTAGGTTTTGGAAATATGGGTGATTAAATTAGTCGCTATATGATGTGCGGACAACGATTTGTCTAAGTATGACATGAAATATAATAATAAATACGGAGGTGTGCCAACATTACGTACACATAGGATGATAGAATAGGTCCAGAACTTTAGTACTATACCACCCAAGTTACCGTAAAAACTTAGGTTTTGGAAATATGGGTGATTAAATTAGTCGCTATGCGATGTGCGGACAACGATTTGTCGAAGTTTGACACGAAATATAAAAAAAATACGGAGGTGTGCCAACATGACGTACACATAGGATGATAGAATAGGTCCAGAACTTTAGTACTATACCACCCAAATTACCTTAAAGACTTAGGTTTTGGAAATACGGGTGATTAAAATAGTCGCTTTGGATGTGTGGACAGCGATCCACCTAAGTTTGACATAAAATATAAAATAAATACGGAAGTGTGTCAGCATGACGTACACGTAGGATGAAAGAATAGGACCAGAACTTTAGTACTATACCACCCAAGTTACCGTAAAAACGTAGGTTTTGGAAATATGGGTGATTAAATTAGTCGCATTGAGATGTGCGGACAGAGATTTGTCAAAGTATGACTTGAAAAATAAAATAACTACGGAAGTGTGCCAACATTACGTACACGTAGGGTGATAGAATAGGACCAGAACTTCTGTATTATACCACCCAAGTTACCGTAAAAACTTAGGTTTTGGAAATATGGCTGATTAAAGTAGTCGCATTGAAATGTGCGGACAGAGATTTGTCGAAGTTTGACACGAAATATAAAAATAAATACGGAATTGTGGATACATGACGTACACGTAGGGTGATAGAATAGGACCAAAACTTCTGTATTATACCACCCAATTTACCGTAAAAACTTAGGTTTTGGAAAGATGGCTGATTAAAGTAGTCGCATTGAGATGTGCGGACAGCGATTTTTCAAAGTATGACATGAAAAATAAAATAAATACGGAAGTGTGCCAACATGACGTACACATAGGATGAAAGAATTGGACCAGAACTTTAGTACTATACCACCCAAGTTACCTTAAAAACTTAGGTTTTGGAAATATGGGTGATTAAATTAGTCGCTATGCGATGTGCGGACAACGATTTGTCTAAGTTTGACATGAAATATAAAAATAAATACGGAATTGTGGATACATGACGTACACATAGGGTGATAGAATAGGACCAGAACTTCTGTATTATACCACCCAAGTTACCGTAAAAACTTAGGTTTTGGAAATATGGCTGATTAAAGTAGTCGCATTGAGATGTGCGGACAGCGATTTGTCAAAGTATGACATGAAAAATAAAAAAAATACGGAAGTGTGCCAACATGACGTACACATAGGATGATAGAATAGGTCCTGAAATTTAGTATTATACCACCCAAGTTACCTTAAAAACTTAGGTTTTGGAAATATGGGTGATTAAATTAGTCGCTATGCGATGTGCGGACAACGATTTGTCGAAGTTTGACACGAAATATAAAAAAAAATACGGAGGTGTGCCAACATGACGTACACATAGGATGATAGAATAGGTCCAGAACTTTAGTACTATACCACCCAAGTTACCGTAAAAACTTAGGTTTTGGAAATATGGGTGATTAAATTAGTCGCTATGCGATGTGCGGACAACGATTTGTCTAAGTATGACATGAAATATAATAATAAATACGGAGGTGTGCCAACATTACGTACACGTAGGGTGATAGAAAAGGACCAGAACTTTAGTATTATACCACCCAAGTTACCTTAAAAACTTAGGTTTTGGAAATATGGCTGATTAAAGTAGTCGCATTGAGATGTGCGGACAGCGATTTGTCAAAGTATGACATGAAAAATAAAATAAATACGGAAGTGTGCCAACATGACGTACACATAGGATGATAGAATAGGTCCAGAACTTTAGTACTATACCACCCAAGTTACCTTAAAAACTTAGGTTTTGGAAATACGGGTGATTAAAATAGTCGCTTTGGATGTGTGGACAGTAATCCACCTAAGTTTGACATAAAATATAACATAAATACGGCAGTGTGTCAGCATGACGTACACGTAGGGTGATGAAATAGGACCAGAATTTCTGTATTATACCACCCAAGTTACCGTAAAAACTTAGGTTTTGGAAATATGGCTGATTAAATTAGTCGCTATGCGATGTGCGGACAACGATTTGTCGAAGTTTGACACGAAATATAAAAAAAATACGGAGGTGTGCCAACATGACGTACACATAGGATGATAGAATAGGTCCAGAACTTTAGTACTATACCACCCAAGTTACCTAAAAAACTTAGGTTTTGGAAATACGGGTGATTAAAATAGTCGCTTTGGATGTGTGGACAGTGATCCACCTAAGTTTGACATAAAATATAAAATAAATACGGAATTGTGGATACATGACGTACACATATGGTGATAGAATAGGACCAGAACTTCTGTATTATACCACCCAAGTTACCGTAAAAACTTAGGTTTTGGAAATATGGGTGATTAAATTAGTCGCTATTCGATGTGCGGACAACGATTTGTCGAAGTTTGACATGAAATATAAAAATAAATACGGAAGTGTGCCAACATGACGTACACATTGGATGATAGAATAGGTCCTGAAATTTAGTATTATACCAACCAAGTTACCTTAAAAACTTAGGTTTTGGAAATACGGGTGATTAAAATAGTCGCTTTTGATATGTGGACAGCGATCCACCTAAGTTTGACATAAAATATAAAATAAATACGGCAGTGTGTCAGCATGACGTACACGTAGGATGAAAGAAGGGACCAGAACTTTAGTACTATACCACCCAAGTTACCTTAAAAACTTAGGTTTTGGAAATATGGGTGATTAAATTAGTCGCTATGCGATGTGCGGACAACGATTTGTCTAAGAATGACATGAAATATAATAATAAATACGGAGGTGTGCCAACATTACGTACACATAGGGTGATAGAATAGGACCAGAACTTCTGTATTATACCACCCAAGCTACCGTAAAAACTTAGGTTTTGGAAATATGGCTGATTAAAGTAGTCGCATTGAGATGTGCGGACAGAGATTTGTCGAAGTTTGACACGAAATATAAAAAAAAATACGGAGGTGTGCCAACATGACGTACACATAGGATGATAGAATAGGTCCAGAACTTTAGTACTATACCACCCAAGTTACATTAAAAACTTAGGTTTTGGAAATATGGGTGATTAAATTAGTCGCTATATGATGTGCGGACAACGATTTGTCTAAGTATGACATGAAATATAATAATAAATACGGAGGTGTGCCAACATTACGTACACATAGGATGATAGAATAGGTCCAGAACTTTAGTACTATACCACCCAAGTTACCGTAAAAACTTAGGTTTTGGAAATATGGGTGATTAAATTAGTCGCTATGCGATGTGCGGACAACGATTTGTCGAAGTTTGACACGAAATATAAAAAAAATACGGAGGTGTGCCAACATGACGTACACATAGGATGATAGAATAGGTCCAGAACTTTAGTACTATACCACCCAAGTTACCTTAAAAACTTAGGTTTTGGAAATACGGGTGATTAAAATAGTCGCTTTGGATGTGTGGACAGCGATCCACCTAAGTTTGACATAAAATGTAAAATAAATACGGAAGTGTGTCAGCATGACGTACACGTAGGATGAAAGAATAGGACCAGAACTTTAGTACTATACCACCCAAGTTACCGTAAAAACGTAGGTTTTGGAAATATGGGTGATTAAATTAGTCGCTATGCGATGTGCGGACAACGATTTGTCTAAGTTTGACATGAAATATAAAAATAAATACGGAATTGTGGATACATGACGTACACATAGGGTGATAGAATAGGACCAGAACTTCTGTATTATACCACCCAAGTTACCGTAAAAACTTAGGTTTTGGAAATATGGCTGATTAAAGTAGTCGCATTGAGATGTGCGGACAGCGATTTGTCAAAGTATGACATGAAAAATAAAATAAATACGGAATTGTGCCAACATGACGTACACATAGGATGATAGAATAGGTCCTGAAATTTAGTATTATACCACCCAAGTTACCTTAAAAACTTAGGTTTTGGAAATATGGGTGATTAAATTAGTCGCTATGCGATGTGCGGACAACGATTTGTCGAAGTTTGACACGAAATATAAAAAAAATACGGAGGTGTGCCAACATGACGTACACATAGGATGATAGAATAGGTCCAGAACTTTAGTACTATACCACCCAAGGTACCCTAAAAACTTAGGTTTTGGAAATATGGGTGATTAAATTAGTCGCTATGCGATGTGCGGACAACGATTTGTCTAAGTATGACATGAAATATAATAATAAATACGGAGGTGTGCCAACATTACGTACACGTAGGGTGATAGAAAAGGACCAGAACTTTAGTATTATACCACCCAAGTTACCTTAAAAACTTAGGTTTTGGAAATATGGCTGATTAAAGTAGTCGCATTGAGATGTGCGGACAGCGATTTGTCAAAGTATGACATGAAAAATAAAATAAATACGGAAGTGTGCCAACATTACGTACACGTAGGGTGATAGAATAGGACCAGAACTTCTGTATTATACCACCCAAGTTACCGTAAAAACTTAGGTTTTGGAAATATGGCTGATTAAAGTAGTCGCATTGAAATGTGCGGACAGAGATTTGTCGAAGTTTGACACGAAATATAAAAATAAATACGGAATTGTGGATACATGACGTACACGTAGGGTGATAGAATAGGACCAAAACTTCTGTATTATACCACCCAATTTACCGTAAAAACTTAGGTTTTGGAAAGATGGCTGATTAAAGTAGTCGCATTGAGATGTGCGGACAGAGATTTGTCAAAGTATGACTTGAAAAATAAAATAAATACGGAAGTGTGCCAACATTACGTACACGTAGGGTGATAGAATAGGACCAGAACTTCTGTATTATACCACCCAAGTTACCGTAAAAACTTAGGTTTTGGAAATATGGCTGATTAAATTAGTCGCATTGAAATGTGCGGACAGAGATTTGTCGAAGTTTGACACGAAATATAGAAATAAATACGGAATTGTGGATACATGACGTACACGTAGGGTGATAGAATAGGACCAAAACTTCTGTATTATACCACCCAATTTACCGTAAAAACTTAGGTTTTGGAAAGATGGCTGATTAAAGTAGTCGCATTGAGATGTGCGGACAGCGATTTTTCAAAGTATGACATGAAAAATAAAATAAATACGGAAGTGTGCCAACATGACGTACACATAGGATGAAAGAATTGGACCAGAACTTTAGTACTATACCACCCAAGTTACCTTAAAAACTTAGGTTTTGGAAATATGGGTGATTAAATTAGTCGCTATGCGATGTGCGGACAACGATTTGTCTAAGTTTGACATGAAATATAAAAATAAATACGGAATTGTGGATACATGACGTACACATAGGGTGATAGAATAGGACCAGAACTTCTGTATTATACCACCCAAGTTACCGTAAAAACTTAGGTTTTGGAAATATGGCTGATTAAAGTAGTCGCATTGAGATGTGCGGACAGCGATTTGTCAAAGTATGACATGAAAAATAAAATAAATACGGAATTGTGCCAACATGACGTACACATAGGATGATAGAATAGGTCCTGAAATTTAGTATTATACCACCCAAGTTACCTTAAAAACTTAGGTTTTGGAAATATGGGTGATTAAATTAGTCGCTATGCGATGTGCGGACAACGATTTGTCGAAGTTTGACACGAAATATAAAAAAAATACGGAGGTGTGCCAACATGACGTACACATAGGATGATAGAATAGGTCCCGAACTTTAGTACTATACCACCCAAGTTACCGTAAAAACTTAGGTTTTGGAAATATGGGTGATTAAATTAGTCGCTATGCGATGTGCGGACAACGATTTGTCTAAGTATGACATGAAATATAATAATAAATACGGAGGTGTGCCAACATTACGTACACGTAGGGTGATAGAATAGGACCAGAACTTTAGTATTATACCACCCAAGTTACCTTAAAAACTTAGGTTTTGGAAATATGGCTGATTAAAGTAGTCGCATTGAGATGTGCGGACAGCGATTTGTCAAAGTATGACATGAAAAATAAAATAAATACGGAAGTGTGCCAACATGACGTACACATAGGATGATAAAATAGGTCCAAAAAATTTAGTATTATACCACCCAAGTTACCTTAAAAACTTAGGTTTTGGAAATATGGGTGATTAAATTAGTCGCTATGCGATGTGCGGACAACGATTTGTCTAAGTTTGACATGAAATATAAAAATAAATACGGAATTGTGGATACATGACGTACACATAGGGTGATATAATAGGACCAGAACTTCTGTATTATACCTCCCAAGTTACCGTAAAAACTTAGGTTTTGGAAATATGGGTGATTAAATTAGTCGTTATGCGATGTGCGGACAACGATTTGTCTAAGTTTGACATGAAATATAAAAATAAATACGGAATTTTGGATACATGACGTACACATTGGGTGATAGAATAGGATTAGAACTATATTATTATACCACTCAGGTTACCGTAAAAAAAAAGGTTTTGGAAATACGGGTGATTAAAATAGTCGCTTTGGAGGTGTGGACAGCGATCCACCTAAGTTTGACATAAAATATAAAATAAATACGGCAGTGTGTCAGCATGACGTACACGTAGGATGAAAGAATAGGACCAGAACTTTAGTACTATACCACCCAAGTTACCTTAAAAACTTAGGTTTTGGAAATATGGGTGATTAAATTAGTCGCTATGCGATGTGCGGACAACGATTTGTCTAAGTATGACATGAAATATAATAATAAATACGGAGGTGTGCCAACATTACGTACATATAGAGTGATAGAATAGGACCAGAACTTCTGTATTATTCCACCCAAGTTACCGTAAAAACTTAGGTTTTGGAAATATGGCTGATTAAAGTAGTCGCATTGAGATGTGCGGACAGAGATTTGTCGAAGTTTGACACGAAATATAAAAAAAATACGGAGGTGTGCCAACATGACGTACACATAGGATGATAGAATAGGTCTAGAACTTTAGTACTATACCACCCAAGTTACCTTAAAAACTTAGGTTTTGGAAATACGGGTGATTAAAATAGTCGCTTTGGATGTGTGGACAGCGATCCACCTAAGTTTGACATAAAATATAAAATAAATACGGCAGTGTGTCAGCATGACGTACACGTAGGATGAAAGAATAGGACCAGAACTTTAGTACTATACCACCCAAGTTACCTTAAAAACTTAGGTTTTGGAAATATGGGTGATTAAATTAGTCGCTGTGCGATGTGCGGACAACGATTTGTCTAAGTATGACATGAAATATAATAATAAATACGGAGGTGTGCCAACATTACGTACACGTAGGGTGATAGAATAGGACCAGAACTTCTGTATTATACCACCCAAGTTACCGTAAAAACTTAGGTTTTGGAAATATGGCTGATTAAAGTAGTCGCATTGAGATGTGCGGACAGCGATTTGTCAAAGTATGACATGAAAAATAAAATAAATACGAAAGTGTGCCAACATGACGTACGCATAGGATGATAGAATAGGTCCTGAAATTTAGTATTATACCACCCAAGTTACCTTAAAAACTTAGGTTTTGGAAATATGGCTGATTAAAGTAGTCGCATTGGGATGTGCGGACAGCGATTTGTCAAAGTATGACATGAAAAATAAAATAAATACGGAAGTGTGCCAACATGACGTACACATAGGATGATAGAATAGGTCCTAAAATTTAGTATTATACCACCCAAGTTACCTTAAAAACTTAGGTTTTGGAAATATGGGTGATTAAATTAGTCGCTACGCGATGTGCGGACAACGATTTGTCTAAGTTTGACATGAAATATAAAAATAAATACGGAATTGTGGATACATGACGTACACATAGGGTGATAGAATAGGACCAGAACTTCTGTATTATACCACCCAAGTTACCGTAAAAACTTAGGTTTTGGAAATATGGGTGATTAAATTAGTCGCTATGCGATGTGCGGACAACGATTTGTCTAAGTTTGACATGAAATATAAAAATAAATACGGAATTTTGGATACATGACGTACACATTGGTTGATAGAATAGGATTAGAACTATATTATTATACAACTCAGGTTACCGTCAAAACTTAGTTTTTGGAAATACGGGTGATTAAAATAGTCGCTTTGGATGTGTGGACAGCGATCCACCTAAGTTTGACATAAAATATAAAATAAATACGGCAGTGTGTCAGCATGACGTACACGTAGGATGAAAGAATAGGACCAGAACTTTAGTACTATACCACCCAAGTTACCTTAAAAACTTAGGTTTTGGAAATATGGCTGATTAAAGTAGTCGCATTGAGATGTGCGGACAGCGATTTATCAAAGTATGACATGAAAAATAAAATAAATACGGAAGTGTGCCAACATGACGTACGCATAGGATGATAGAATAGGTCCTGAAATTTAGTATTATACCACCCAAGTTACCTTAAAAACTTAGGTTTTGGAAATATGGCTGATTAAAGTAGTCGCATTGAGATGTGCGGACAGCGATTTGTCAAAGTATGACATGAAAAATAAAATAAATACGGAAGTGTGCCAACATGACGTACACATAGGATGATAGAATAGGTCCTGAAATTTAGTATTATACCACCCAAGTTACCTTAAAAACTTAGATTTGGAAATATGGGTGATTAAATTAGTCGCTATGCGATGTGCGGACAACGATTTGTCTAAGTTTGACATGAAATATAAAAATAAATACGGAATTGTGGATACATGACGTACACATAGGGTGATAGAATAGGACCAGAACTTCTGTATTATACCACCCAAGTTACCGTAAAATCTTAGGTTTTGGAAATATGGGTGATTAAATTAGTCGCTATGCGATGTGCGGACAACGATTTGTCTAAGTTTGACATGAAATATAAAAATAAATACGGAATTTTGGATACATGACGTACACATTGGTTGATAGAATAGGATTAGAACTATATTATTATACCACTCAGGTTACCGTCAAAACTTAGTTTTTGGAAATACGGGTGATTAAAATAGTCGCTTTGGATGTGTGGACAGCGATCCACCTAAGTTTGACATAAAATATAAAATAAATACGGCAGTGTGTCAGCATGACGTACACGTAGGATGAAAGAATAGGACCAGAACTTTAGTACTATACCACCCAAGTTACCTTAAAAACTTAGGTTTTGGAAATATGGGTGATTAAATTAGTCGCTATGCGATGTGCGGACAACGATTTGTCTAAGTATGACATGAAATATAATAATAAATACGGAGGTGTGCCAACATTACGTACATATAGGGTGATAAAATAGGACCAGAACTTCTGTATTATTCCACCCAAGTTACCGTAAAAACTTAGGTTTTGGAAATATGGCTGATTAAAGTAGTCGCATTGAGATGTGCGGACAGAGATTTGTCGAAGTTTGACACGAAATATAAAAAAAATACGGAGGTGTGCCAACATGACGTACACATAGGATGATAGAATAGGTCCAGAACTTTAGTACTATACCACCCAAGTTACCTTAAAAACTTAGGTTTTGGAAATACGGGTGATTAAAATAGTCGCTTTGGATGTGTGGACAGCGATCCACCTAAGTTTGACATAAAATATAAAATAAATACGGCAGTGTGTCAGCATGACGTACACGTAGGATGAAAGAATAGGACCAGAACTTTAGTACTATACCACCCAAGTTACCTTAAAAACTTAGGTTTTGGAAATATGGGTGATTAAATTAGTCGCTGTGCGATGTGCGGACAACGATTTGTCTAAGTATGACATGAAATATAATAATAAATACGGAGGTGTGCCAACATTACGTACACGTAGGATGAAAGAATAGGACCAGAACTTTAGTACTATACCACCCAAGTTACCTTAAAAACTTAGGTTTTGGAAATATGGCTGATTAAAGTAGTCGCATTGAGATGTGCGGACAGCGATTTGTCAAAGTATGACATGAAAAATAAAATAAATACGGAAGTGTGCCAACATGACGTACGCATAGGATGATAGAATAGGTCCTGAAATTTAGTATTATACCACCCAAGTTACCTTAAAAACTTAGGTTTTGGAAATATGGCTGATTAAAGTAGTCGCATTGAGATGTGCGGACAGCGATTTGTCAAAGTATGACATAAAAATAAAATAAATACTGAAGTGTGCAAACATGACGTACACATAGGATGATAGAATAGGTCCAGAACTTTAGTACTATACCACCCAAGTTACCGTAAAAACTTAGGTTTTGGAAATATGGCTGATTAAATTAGTCGCTATGCGATGTGCGGACAACGATTTGTCTAAGTTTGACATGAAATATAAAAATAAATACGGAATTTTGGATACATGACGTACACATTGGTTGATAGAATAGGATTAGAACTATATTATTATACCACTCAGGTTACCGTCAAAACTTAGTTTTTGGAAATACGGGTGATTAAAATAGTCGCTTTGGATGTGTGGACAGCGATCCACCTAAGTTTGACATAAAATATAAAATAAATACGGCAGTGTGTCAGCATGACGTACACGTAGGATGAAAGAATAGGACCAGAACTTTAGTACTATACCACCCAAGTTACCTCAAAAACTTAGGTTTTGGAAATATGGGTGATTAAATTAGTCGCTATGCGATGTGCGGACAACGATTTGTCTAAGTATGACATGAAATATAATAATAAATACGGAGGTGTGCCAACATTACGTACATATAGGGTGATAAAATAGGACCAGAACTTCTGTATTATTCCACCCAAGTTACCGTAAAAACTTAGGTTTTGGAAATATGGCTGATTAAAGTAGTCGCATTGAGATGTGCGGACAGAGATTTGTCGAAGTTTGACACGAAATATAAAAAAAATACGGAGGTGTGCCAACATGACGTACACATAGGATGATAGAATAGGTCCAGAACTTTAGTACTATACCACCCAAGTTACCTTAAAAACTTAGGTTTTGGAAATACGGGTGATTAAAATAGTCGCTTTGGATGTGTGGACAGCGATCCACCTAAGTTTGACATAAAATATAAAATAAATACGGCAGTGTGTCAGCATGACGTACACGTAGGATGAAAGAATAGGACCAGAACTTTAGTACTATACCACCCAAGTTACCTTAAAAACTTAGGTTTTGGAAATATGGGTGATTAAATTAGTCGCTGTGCGATGTGCGGACAACGATTTGTCTAAGTATGACATGAAATATAATAATAAATACGGAGGTGTGCCAACATTACGTACACGTAGGGTGATAGAATAGGACCAGAACTTCTGTATTATACCACCCAAGTTACCGTAAAAACTTAGGTTTTGGAAATATGGCTGATTAAAGTAGTCGCATTGAGATGTGCGGACAGCGATTTGTCAAAGTATGTCATGAAAAATAAAATAAATACGGAAGTGTGCCAACATGACGTACGCATAGGATGATAGAATAGGTCCTGAAATTTAGTATTATACCACCCGAGTTACCTTAAAAACTTAGGTTTTGGAAATATGGCTGATTAAAGTAGTCGCATTGAGATGTGCGGACAGCGATTTGTCAAAGTATGACATGAAAAATAAAATAAATACGGAAGTGTGCCAACATGACGTACACATAGGATGATAAAATAGGTCCAAAAAATTTAGTATTATACCACCCAAGTTACCTTAAAAACTTAGGTTTTGGAAATATGGGTGATTAAATTAGTCGCTATGCGATGTGCGGACAACGATTTGTCTAAGTTTGACATGAAATATAAAAATAAATACGGAATTGTGGATACATGACGTACACATAGGGTGATATAATAGGACCAGAACTTCTGTATTATACCTCCCAAGTTACCGTAAAAACTTAGGTTTTGGAAATATGGGTGATTAAATTAGTCGTTATGCGATGTGCGGACAACGATTTGTCTAAGTTTGACATGAAATATAAAAATAAATACGGAATTTTGGATACATGACGTACACATTGGGTGATAGAATAGGATTAGAACTATATTATTATACCACTCAGGTTACCGTAAAAAAAAAGGTTTTGGAAATACGGGTGATTAAAATAGTCGCTTTGGAGGTGTGGACAGCGATCCACCTAAGTTTGACATAAAATATAAAATAAATACGGCAGTGTGTCAGCATGACGTACACGTAGGATGAAAGAATAGGACCAGAACTTTAGTACTATACCACCCAAGTTACCTTAAAAACTTAGGTTTTGGAAATATGGGTGATTAAATTAGTCGCTATGCGATGTGCGGACAACGATTTGTCTAAGTATGACATGAAATATAATAATAAATACGGAGGTGTGCCAACATTACGTACATATAGGGTGATAGAATAGGACCAGAACTTCTGTATTATTCCACCCAAGTTACCGTAAAAACTTAGGTTTTGGAAATATGGCTGATTAAAGTAGTCGCATTGAGATGTGCGGACAGAGATTTGTCGAAGTTTGACACGAAATATAAAAAAAATACGGAGGTGTGCCAACATGACGTACACATAGGATGATAGAATAGGTCCAGAACTTTAGTACTATACCACCCAAGTTACCTTAAAAACTTAGGTTTTGGAAATACGGGTGATTAAAATAGTCGCTTTGGATGTGTGGACAGCGATCCACCTAAGTTTGACATAAAATATAAAATAAATACGGCAGTGTGTCAGCATGACGTACACGTAGGATGAAAGAATAGGACCAGAACTTTAGTACTATACCACCCAAGTTACCTTAAAAACTTAGGTTTTGGAAATATGGGTGATTAAATTAGTCGCTGTGCGATGTGCGGACAACGATTTGTCTAAGTATGACATGAAATATAATAATAAATACGGAGGTGTGCCAACATTACGTACACGTAGGGTGATAGAATAGGACCAGAACTTCTGTATTATACCACCCAAGTTACCGTAAAAACTTAGGTTTTGGAAATATGGCTGATTAAAGTAGTCGCATTGAGATGTGCGGACAGCGATTTGTCAAAGTATGTCATGAAAAATAAAATAAATACGGAAGTGTGCCAACATGACGTACGCATAGGATGATAGAATAGGTCCTGAAATTTAGTATTATACCACCCGAGTTACCTTAAAAACTTAGGTTTTGGAAATATGGCTGATTAAAGTAGTCGCATTGAGATGTGCGGACAGCGATTTGTCAAAGTATGACATGAAAAATAAAATAAATACGGAAGTGTGCCAACATGACGTACACATAGGATGATAAAATAGGTCCAAAAAATTTAGTATTATACCACCCAAGTTACCTTAAAAACTTAGGTTTTGGAAATATGGGTGATTAAATTAGTCGCTATGCGATGTGCGGACAACGATTTGTCTAAGTTTGACATGAAATATAAAAATAAATACGGAATTGTGGATACATGACGTACACATAGGGTGATATAATAGGACCAGAACTTCTGTATTATACCTCCCAAGTTACCGTAAAAACTTAGGTTTTGGAAATATGGGTGATTAAATTAGTCGTTATGCGATGTGCGGACAACGATTTGTCTAAGTTTGACATGAAATATAAAAATAAATACGGAATTTTGGATACATGACGTACACATTGGGTGATAGAATAGGATTAGAACTATATTATTATACCACTCAGGTTACCGTAAAAAAAAAGGTTTTGGAAATACGGGTGATTAAAATAGTCGCTTTGGAGGTGTGGACAGCGATCCACCTAAGTTTGACATAAAATATAAAATAAATACGGCAGTGTGTCAGCATGACGTACACGTAGGATGAAAGAATAGGACCAGAACTTTAGTACTATACCACCCAAGTTACCTTAAAAACTTAGGTTTTGGAAATATGGGTGATTAAATTAGTCGCTATGCGATGTGCGGACAACGATTTGTCTAAGTATGACACGAAATATAATAATAAATACGGAGGTGTGCCAACATTACGTACATATAGGGTGATAGAATAGGACCAGAACTTCTGTATTATTCCACCCAAGTTACCGTAAAAACTTAGGTTTTGGAAATATGGCTGATTAAAGTAGTCGCATTGAGATGTGCGGACAGAGATTTGTCGAAGTTTGACACGAAATATAAAAAAAATACGGAGGTGTGCCAACATGACGTACACATAGGATGATAGAATAGGTCTAGAACTTTAGTACTATACCACCCAAGTTACCTTAAAAACTTAGGTTTTGGAAATACGGGTGATTAAAATAGTCGCTTTGGATGTGTGGACAGCGATCCACCTAAGTTTGACATAAAATATAAAATAAATACGGCAGTGTGTCAGCATGACGTACACGTAGGATGAAAGAATAGGACCAGAACTTTAGTACTATACCACCCAAGTTACCTTAAAAACTTAGGTTTTGGAAATATGGGTGATTAAATTAGTCGCTGTGCGATGTGCGGACAACGATTTGTCTAAGTATGACATGAAATATAATAATAAATACGGAGGTGTGCCAACATTACGTACACGTAGGGTGATAGAATAGGACCAGAACTTCTGTATTATACCACCCAAGTTACCGTAAAAACTTAGGTTTTGGAAATATGGCTGATTAAAGTAGTCGCATTGAGATGTGCGGACAGCGATTTGTCAAAGTATGACATGAAAAATAAAATAAATACGAAAGTGTGCCAACATGACGTACGCATAGGATGATAGAATAGGTCCTGAAATTTAGTATTATACCACCCAAGTTACCTTAAAAACTTAGGTTTTGGAAATATGGCTGATTAAAGTAGTCGCATTGGGATGTGCGGACAGCGATTTGTCAAAGTATGACATGAAAAATAAAATAAATACGGAAGTGTGCCAACATGACGTACACATAGGATGATAGAATAGGTCCTAAAATTTAGTATTATACCACCCAAGTTACCTTAAAAACTTAGGTTTTGGAAATATGGGTGATTAAATTAGTCGCTATGCGATGTGCGGACAACGATTTGTCTAAGTTTGACATGAAATATAAAAATAAATACGGAATTGTGGATACATGACGTACACATAGGGTGATAGAATAGGACCAGAACTTCTGTATTATACCACCCAAGTTACCGTAAAAACTTAGGTTTTGGAAATATGGGTGATTAAATTAGTCGCTATGCGATGTGCGGACAACGATTTGTCTAAGTTTGACATGAAATATAAAAATAAATACGGAATTTTGGATACATGACGTACACATTGGTTGATAGAATAGGATTAGAACTATATTATTATACAACTCAGGTTACCGTCAAAACTTAGTTTTTGGAAATACGGGTGATTAAAATAGTCGCTTTGGATGTGTGGACAGCGATCCACCTAAGTTTGACATAAAATATAAAATAAATACGGCAGTGTGTCAGCATGACGTACACGTAGGATGAAAGAATAGGACCAGAACTTTAGTACTATACCACCCAAGTTACCTTAAAAACTTAGGTTTTGGAAATATGGCTGATTAAAGTAGTCGCATTGAGATGTGCGGACAGCGATTTGTCAAAGTATGACATGAAAAATAAAATAAATACGGAAGTGTGCCAACATGACGTACGCATAGGATGATAGAATAGGTCCTGAAATTTAGTATTATACCACCCAAGTTACCTTAAAAACTTAGGTTTTGGAAATATGGCTGATTAAAGTAGTCGCATTGAGATGTGCTGACAGCGATTTGTCAAAGTATGACATGAAAAATAAAATAAATACGGAAGTGTGCCAACATGACGTACACATAGGATGATAGAATAGGTCCTGAAATTTAGTATTATACCACCCAAGTTACCTTAAAAACTTAGATTTGGAAATATGGGTGATTAAATTAGTCGCTATGCGATGTGCGGACAACGATTTGTCTAAGTTTGACATGAAATATAAAAATAAATACGGAATTGTGGATACATGACGTACACATAGGGTGATAGAATAGGACCAGAACTTCTGTATTATACCACCCAAGTTACCGTAAAATCTTAGGTTTTGGAAATATGGGTGATTAAATTAGTCGCTATGCGATGTGCGGACAACGATTTGTCTAAGTTTGACATGAAATATAAAAATAAATACGGAATTTTGGATACATGACGTACACATTGGTTGATAGAATAGGATTAGAACTATATTATTATACCACTCAGGTTACCGTCAAAACTTAGTTTTTGGAAATACGGGTGATTAAAATAGTCGCTTTGGATGTGTGGACAGCGATCCACCTAAGTTTGACATAAAATATAAAATAAATACGGCAGTGTGTCAGCATGACGTACACGTAGGATGAAAGAATAGGACCAGAACTTTAGTACTATACCACCCAAGTTACCTTAAAAACTTAGGTTTTGGAAATATGGGTGATTAAATTAGTCGCTATGCGATGTGCGGACAACGATTTGTCTAAGTATGACATGAAATATAATAATAAATACGGAGGTGTGCCAACATTACGTACATATAGGGTGATAAAATAGGACCAGAACTTCTGTATTATTCCACCCAAGTTACCGTAAAAACTTAGGTTTTGGAAATATGGCTGATTAAAGTAGTCGCATTGAGATGTGCGGACAGAGATTTGTCGAAGTTTGACACGAAATATAAAAAAAATACGGAGGTGTGCCAACATGACGTACACATAGGATGATAGAATAGGTCCAGAACTTTAGTACTATACCACCCAAGTTACCTTAAAAACTTAGGTTTTGGAAATACGGGTGATTAAAATAGTCGCTTTGGATGTGTGGACAGCGATCCACCTAAGTTTGACATAAAATATAAAATAAATACGGCAGTGTGTCAGCATGACGTACACGTAGGATGAAAGAATAGGACCAGAACTTTAGTACTATACCACCCAAGTTACCTTAAAAACTTAGGTTTTGGAAATATGGGTGATTAAATTAGTCGCTGTGCGATGTGCGGACAACGATTTGTCTAAGTATGACATGAAATATAATAATAAATACGGAGGTGTGCCAACATTACGTACACGTAGGATGAAAGAATAGGACCAGAACTTTAGTACTATACCACCCAAGTTACCTTAAAAACTTAGGTTTTGGAAATATGGCTGATTAAAGTAGTCGCATTGAGATGTGCGGACAGCGATTTGTCAAAGTATGACATGAAAAATAAAATAAATACGGAAGTGTGCCAACATGACGTACGCATAGGATGATAGAATAGGTCCTGAAATTTAGTATTATACCACCCAAGTTACCTTAAAAACTTAGGTTTTGGAAATATGGCTGATTAAAGTAGTCGCATTGAGATGTGCGGACAGCGATTTGTCAAAGTATGACATAAAAATAAAATAAATACTGAAGTGTGCAAACATGACGTACACATAGGATGATAGAATAGGTCCAGAACTTTAGTACTATACCACCCAAGTTACCGTAAAAACTTAGGTTTTGGAAATATGGCTGATTAAATTAGTCGCTATGCGATGTGCGGACAACGATTTGTCTAAGTTTGACATGAAATATAAAAATAAATACGGAATTTTGGATACATGACGTACACATTGGTTGATAGAATAGGATTAGAACTATATTATTATACCACTCAGGTTACCGTCAAAACTTAGTTTTTGGAAATACGGGTGATTAAAATAGTCGCTTTGGATGTGTGGACAGCGATCCACCTAAGTTTGACATAAAATATAAAATAAATACGGCAGTGTGTCAGCATGACGTACACGTAGGATGAAAGAATAGGACCAGAACTTTAGTACTATACCACCCAAGTTACCTTAAAAACTTAGGTTTTGGAAATATGGGTGATTAAATTAGTCGCTATGCGATGTGCGGACAACGATTTGTCTAAGTATGACATGAAATATAATAATAAATACGGAGGTGTGCCAACATTACGTACATATAGGGTGATAAAATAGGACCAGAACTTCTGTATTATTCCACCCAAGTTACCGTAAAAACTTAGGTTTTGGAAATATGGCTGATTAAAGTAGTCGCATTGAGATGTGCGGACAGAGATTTGTCGAAGTTTGACACGAAATATAAAAAAAATACGGAGGTGTGCCAACATGACGTACACATAGGATGATAGATTAGGTCCAGAACTTTAGTACTATACCACCCAAGTTACCTTAAAAACTTAGGTTTTGGAAATACGGGTGATTAAAATAGTCGCTTTGGATGTGTGGACAGCGATCCACCTAAGTTTGATATAAAATATAAAATAAATACGGCAGTGTGTCAGCATGACGTACACGTAGGATGAAAGAATAGGACCAGAACTTTAGTACTATACCACCCAAGTTACCTTAAAAACTTAGGTTTTGGAAATATGGGTGATTAAATTAGTCGCTGTGCGATGTGCGGACAACGATTTGTCTAAGTATGACATGAAATATAATAATAAATACGGAGGTGTGCCAACATTACGTACACGTAGGGTGATAGAATAGGACCAGAACTTCTGTATTATACCACCCAAGTTACCGTAAAAACTTAGGTTTTGGAAATATGGCTGATTAAAGTAGTCGCATTGAGATGTGCGGACAGCGATTTGTCAAAGTATGTCATGAAAAATAAAATAAATACGGAAGTGTGCCAACATGACGTACGCATAGGATGATAGAATAGGTCCTGAAATTTAGTATTATACCACCCGAGTTACCTTAAAAACTTAGGTTTTGGAAATATGGCTGATTAAAGTAGTCGCATTGAGATGTGCGGACAGCGATTTGTCAAAGTATGACATGAAAAATAAAATAAATACGGAAGTGTGCCAACATGACGTACACATAGGATGATAGAATAGGTCCTGAAATTTAGTATTATACCACCCAAGTTACCTTAAAAACTTAGGTTTTGGAAATATGGGTGATTAAATTAGTCGCTATGCGATGTGCGGACAACGATTTGTCTAAGTTTGACATGAAATATAAAAATAAATACGGAATTGTGGATACATGACGTACACATAGGGTGATAGAATAGGACCAGAACTTCTGTATTATACCACCCAAGTTACCGTAAAATCTTAGGTTTTGGAAATATGGCTGATTAAAGTAGTCGCATTGAGATGTGCGGACAGCGATTTGTCAAAGTATGACATGAAAAATAAAATAAATACGGAAGTGTGCCAACATGACGTACACATAGGATGAAAGAATAGGTCCTGAAATTTAGTATTATACCACCCAAGTTACCGTAAAAACTTAGGTTTTGGAAATATGGGTGATTAAATTAGTCGCTATGCGATGTGCGGACAACGATTTGTCTAAGTTTGACATGAAATATAAAAATAAATACGGAATTGTGGATAAATGACGTACACATAGGGTGATAGAATAGGACCAGAACTTCTGTATTATACCACCCAAGTTACCGTAAAAAATTAGGTTTTGGAAAATGGGTGATTAAATTAGTCGCTATGCGATGTGCGGGCAACGATTTGTCTAAGTATGACATGAAATATATTAATAAATACGGAGGTGTGCCAACATTACGTACACGTAGGGTGATAGAATAGGACCAGAACTTCTGTATTATACCACCCAAGTTACCGTAAAAACTTAGGTTTTGGAAATATGGCTGATTAAAGTAGTCGCATTGAGATGTGCGGACAGAGATTTGTCGAAGTTTGACACGAAATATAAAAAAATACGGAGGTGTGCCAACATGACGTACACATAGGATGATAGAATAGGTCCAGAACTTTAGTACTATACCACACAAGTTACCTTAAAAACTTAGGTTTTGGAAATACGGGTGATTAAAATAGTCGCTTTGGATGTGTGGACAGTGATCCACCTAAGTTTGACATAAAATATAAAATAAATACGGAGGTGTGCCAACATGACGTACACATAGGATGATAGAATAGGTCCAGAACTATAATACTATACCACCCAAGTTACCGTAAAAACATAGGTTTTGGAAATATGGCTGATTAAAGTAGTCGCATTGAGATGTGCGGACAGCGATTTGTCAAAGTATGACATGAAAAATAAAATAAATACGGAAGTGTGCCAACATGACGTACACATAGGATGATAGAATAGATTCTGAAATTTAGTATTATACCACCCAAGTTACCTTAAAAACTTAGGTTTTGGAAATATGGGTGATTAAATTAGTCGCTATGCGATGTGCGGACAAAGATTTGTCTAAGTTTGACATGAAATATAAAAATAAATACGGAATTGTGGATACATGACGTACACATAGGGTGATAGAATAGGACCAGAACTTCTGTATTATACCACCCAAGTTACCGTAAAAACTTAGGTTTTGGAAATATGACTGATTAAAGTAGTCGCATTGAGATGTGCGGACAGCGATTTGTCAAAGTATGACATGAAAAATAAAATAAATACGGAAGTGTGCCAACATGACGTACACATAGGATGAAAGAATAGGTCCTGAAATTTAGTATTATACCACCCAAGTTACCGTAAAAACTTAGGTTTTGGAAATATGGGTGATTAAATTAGTCGCTATGCGATGTGCGGACAACGATTTGTCTAAGTTTGACATGAAATATAAAAATAAATACGGAATTGTGGATACATGACGTACACATAGGGTGATAGAATAGGACCAGAACTTCTGTATTATACCACCCAAGTTACCGTAAAAACTTAGGTTTTGGAAATATGGCTGATTAAAGTAGTCGCATTGAGATGTGCGGACAGAGATTTGTCGAAGTTTGACACGAAATATAAAAAAATACGGAGGTGTGCCAACATGACGCACACATAGGATGATAGAATAGGTCCAGAACTTTAGTACTATACCACCCAAGTTACCGTAAAAACTTAGGTTTTGGAAATATGGGTGATTAAATTAGTCGCTATGCGATGTGCGGACAACGATTTGTCTAAGTATGACATGAAATACAATAAAAAATACGGAGGTATGCCAACATTACGTACACGTAGGGTGATAGAATAGGACCAGAACTTCTGTATTATACCACCCAAGTTACCGTAAAAACTTAGGTTTTGGAAATATGGCAGATTAAAGTAGTCGCATTGAGATGTGCGGACAGAGATTTGTCGAAGTTTGACACGAAATATAAAAAAAAACGGAGGTGTGCCAACATGACGGACACATAGGATGATAGAATAGGTCCAGAACTTTAGTACTATACCACCCAAGTTACCGTAAAAACTTAGGTTTTGGAAATATGGCTGATTAAAGTAGTCGCATTGAGATGTGCGGACAGCGATTTGTCTAAGTTTGACATGAAATATAAAAATAAATACGGAATTGTGGATACATGACGTACACATAGGGTGATAGAATAGGACCAGAACTTCTGTATTATACCACCCAAGTTACCGTAAAAACTTAGGTTTTGGAAATATGGGTGATTAAAATAGTCGCTATGCGATGTGCGGACAACGATTTGTCTAAGTTTGACACGAAATATAAAAATAAATACGGAATTGTGGATACATGACGTACACATAGGGTGATAGAATAGGACCAGAACTTCTGTATTATACCACCCAAGTTACCGTAAAAACTTAGGTTTTGGAAATATGGGTGATTAAATTAGTCGCATTGAGATGTGCGGACAGAGATTTAACGAAGTTTGACACGAAATATAAAAAAAATACGGAGGTGTGCCAACATGACGTACACATAGGATGATAGAATAGGTCCAAAACTTTAGTACTATACCACCCAAGTTACCGTAAAAACTTAGGTTTTGGAAATATGGCTGATTAAAGTAGTCGCATTGAGATGTGCGGACAGCGATTTGTCAAAGTTTGACATGAAACATAAAATAAATACGGAAGTGTTCCAACATGACGTACACATAGTATGATAGAATAGGTCCAGAACTTTAGTACTATACCACCCAAGTTACCTTAAAAACTTAGGTTTTGGAAATATGGAATCGCTGTCCGCACATCTCAATGCGACTACTTTAATCAGCCATATTTCCAAAACCTAAGTTTTTACGGTATCTTGGGTGGTATAATACAGAAGTTCTGGTCCTATTCTATCACCCTACGTGTACATCATGTATCCACAATTCCGTATTTATTTTTATATTTCGTGTCAAACTTCGACAAATCTCTGTCCGCACATCTCAATGCGACTAATTTAATCAGCCATATTTCCAAAACCTAAGTTTTTAAGGTAACTTGGGTGGTATAATACTAAATTTCAGGACCTATTCTATCATCCTATGTGTACGTCATGTTGGCACACTTCCGTATTTATTTTATTTTTCATGTCATACTTTGACAAATCGCTGTCCGCACATCTCAATGCGACTACTTTAATCAGCCATATTTCCAAAACCTAAGTTTTTACGGTAACTTGGGTGGTATAATACAGAAGTTCTGGTCCTATTTCATCACCCTACGTGTACGTCATGCTGACACACTGCCGTATTTATTTTATAATTTATGTCAAACTTAGGTGGATCACTGTCCACACATCCAAAGCGACTATTTTAATCACCCGTATTTCCAAAACCTAAGTTTTTAAGGTAACTTGGGTGGTATAGTACTAAAGTTCTGGACCTATTCTATCACCCTACGTGTACGTCATGCTGACACACTGCTGTATTTATTTTATATTTTATGTCAAACTTAGGTGGATCACTGTCCACACATCCAAAGCGACTTTTTTAATCACCCGTATTTCCAAAACCTAAGTTTTTAAGGTAACTTGGGTGGTAGAGTACTAAAGATCTGGACCTATTCTATCATCCTATGTGTACGTCATGTTGGCACACCTCCGTATTTTTTTATATTTCGTGTCAAACTTCGACAAATCTCTGTCCGCACATCTCAATGCGACTACTTTAATCAGCCAAATTTCCAAAACCTAAGTTTTTACAGTAACTTGGGTGGTATAATACAGAAGTTCTGGTCCTATTCTATCACCCTATGTGTACGTCATGTATCCACAATTCCGTATTTATTTTTATATTTCATGTCAAACTTAGACAAATCGTTGTCCGCACATGGCATAGCGACTAATTTAATCACCCATATTTCCAAAACCTAAGTTTTTACGGTACCTTGGGTGGTATAATACAGAAGTTCTGGTGTTATTCTATCACCCTACGTGTACGTAATGTTGGCACACCTCCGTATTTATTTTTATATTTCATGTCAAACTTAGACAAATCGTTGTCCGCACATCGCATAGCGACTAATTTAATCACCCATATTTCCAAAACCTAAGTTTTTACGGTAACTTGGGTGGTATAGTACTAAAGTTCTGGACCTATTCTATCATCCTATGTGTACGTCATGTTGGCACACTTCTGTATTTTTTTTATATTTCGTGTCAAACTTCGACAAATCGTTGTCCGCACATCGCATAGCGACTACTTTAATCAGCCATATTTCCAAAACCTAAGTTTTTACAGTAACTTGGGTGGTATAATACAGAAGTTCTGGTCCTATTCTATCACCCTATGTGTACGTCATGTATCCACAATTCCGTATTTATTTTTATATTTCATGTCAAATTAGACAAATCGTTGTCCGCACATCGCATACCGACTAATTTAATCACCCATATTTCCAAAACCTAAGTTTTTAAGGTAACTTGGGTGGTATAATACTAAATTTCAGGACCTATTCTATCATCCTATGTGTACGTCATGTTGGCACACTTCCGTATTTATTTTATTTTTCATGTCATACTTTGACAAATCGCTGTCCGCACATCTCAATGCGACTATTTTAATCAGCCATATTTCCAAAACCTAAGTTTTTACGGTAACTTGGTTGGTATAATACAGAAGTTCTGGTCCTATTCTATCACCCTATGTGTACGTCATGTATCCACAATTCCGTATTTATTTTTATATTTCATGTCAAACTTCGACAAATCGTTGTCCGCACATCCCATAGCGACTAATTTAATCACCCATATTTCCAAAACCTAAGTTTTTAAGGTAACTTGGGTGGTTTAATAATAAATTTCAGGACCTATTCTATCATCCTATGTGTACGTCATGTTGGCAGACTTCCGTATTTATTTTATTTTTCATGTCATACTTTGACAAATCGCTGTCCGCACATCTCAATGCGACTACTTTAATCAGCTATATTTCCAAAACCTAAGTTTTTACGGTAACTTGGGTGGTATAATACAGAAGTTCTGGTCCTATTTCATCACCCTACGTGTACGTCATGCTGACACACTGCCGTATTTATTTTATATTTTATGTCAAACTTAGGTGGATCACTGTCCACACATCCAAAGCGACTATTTTAATCACCCGTATTTCCAAAACCTAAGTTTTTACGGTAACTTGGGTGGTATAGTACTAAAGTTCTGGTCCTATTCTTTCATCCTATGTGTACGTCATGTTGGCACACTTCCGTATTTATTTTATTTTTCATGTCATACTTTAAAAAATCACTGTCCGCACATCTCAATGCGACTACTTTAATCAGCCATATTTCCAAAACCTAAGTTTTTACGGTAACTTGGGTGGTATAATACAGAAGTTCTGGTCCTATTCTATCACCCTACGTGTACGTAATGTTGGCACACCTCCGTATTTATTATTATATTTCATGTCATACTTAGACAAATCGTTGTCCGCACATCGCATAGCGACTAATTTAATCACCCATAATTCCAAAACCTAAGTTTTTAAGGTAACTTGTGTGGTATAGTACTAAAGTTCTGGTCCTATTCTATCATCCTATGTGTACGTCATGTTGGCACACCTCCGTATTTTTTTTATATTTCGTGTCAAACTTCGAAAAATCGTTGTCCGCACATCGCATAGCGACTAATTTAATCACCCATATTTCCAAAACCTAAGTTTTTACGGTAACTTGGGTGGTATAATACAGAAGTTCTAATCCTATTCTATCACCCTATGTGTACGTCATGTATCCACAATTCCGTATTTATTTTTATATTTCATGTCAAACTTAGACAAATCTCTGTCCGCACATCTCAATGCGACTACTTTAATCAGCCATATTTCCAAAACCTAAGTTTTTACGGTAACTTGGGTGGTATAATACAGAAGTTCTGGTCCTATTCTATCACCCTATATGTACGTAATGTTGGCACACCTCCGTATTTTTTATTATATTTCATGTCATACTTAGACAAATCGTTGTCCGCACATCGCATAGCGACTAATTTAATCACCCATATTTCCAAAACCTAAGTTTTTAAGGTAACTTGGGTGGTATAGTACTAAAGTTCTGGTCCTATTCTTTCATCCTACGTGTACGTCATGCTGACACACTGCCGTATTTATTTTATATTTTATGTCAAACTTAGGTGGATCACTGTCCACACATCCAAAGCGACTATTTTAATCACCCGTATTTCCAAAACCTAAGTTTTTAAGGTAACTTGGGTGGTATAGTACTAAAGTTCTGGACCTATTCTATCACCCTACGTGTACGTCATGCTGACACACTGCTGTATTTATTTTATATTTTATGACAAACTTAGGTGGATCACTGTCCAAACATCCAAAGCGACTATTTTAATCACCCGTATTTTCAAAACCTAAGTTTTTAAGGTAACTTGGGTGGTATAGTACTAAAGTTCTGGACCTAATCTATCATCCTATGTGTACGTCATGTTGGCACACCTCCGTATTTTTTTTATATTTCGTGTCAAACTTCGACAAATCTCTGTCCGCACATCTCAATGCGACTACTTTAATCAGCCATATTTCCAAAACCTAAGTTTTTACGGTAACTTGGGTGGTATAATACAGAAGTTCTGGTCCTATTGTATCACCCTACGTGTACGTAATGTTGGCACACCTCCGTATTTATTATTATATTTCATGTCATACTTAGACAAATCGTTGTCCGCACATCGCATAGCGACTAATTTAATCACCCATATTTCCAAAACCTAAGTTTTTAAGGTAACTTGGGTGGTATAGTACTAAAGTTCTGGACCTATTCTATCACCCTACGTGTACGTCATGCTTACACACTGCTGTATTTATTTTATATTTTATGTCAAACTTAGGTGGATCACTGCCCACACATCCAAAGCGACTATTTTAATCACCCGTATTTCCAAAACCTAAGTTTTTAAGGTAACTTGGGTGGTATAGTACTAAAGTTCTGGACCTATTCTATCACCCTACGTGTACGTCATGCTGACACACTGCTGTATTTATTTTATATTTTATGTCAAACTTAGGTGGATCACTGTCCACACATCCAAAGCGACTATTTTAATCACCCGTATTTCCAAAACCTAAGTTTTTAAGGTAACTTGGGTGGTATAGTACTAAAGTTCTGGACCTATTCTATCATCCTATGTGTACGTCATGTTGGCACACCTCCGTATTTTTTTTTATTTCGTGTCAAACTTCGACGAATCTCTGTCCGCACATCTCAATGCGACTACTTTAATCAGCCAAATTTCCAAAACCTAAGTTTTTACGGTAACTTGGGTGGTATAATACAGAAGTTCTGGTCCTATTCTATCACCCTACGTGTACGTAATGTTGGCACACCTCCGTATTTATTATTATATTTCATGTCATACTTAGACAAATCGTTGTCCGCACATCGCATAGCGACTAATTTAATCACCCATATTTCCAAAACCTAAGTTTTTAAGGTAACTTGGGTGGTATAGTACTAAAGTTCTGGACCTATTCTATCATCCTATGTGTACGTCATGTTGGCACACCTCCGTATTTTTTTTTTATATTTCGTGTCAAACTTCGACAAATCGTTGTCCGCACATCGCATAGCGACTACTTTAATCAGCCATATTTCCAAAACCTAAGTTTTTAAGGTAACTTGGGTGGTATAATACTAAATTTCTGGTCCTATTCTTTCATCCTACGTGTACGTCATGCTGACACACTGCCGTATTTATTTTATATTTTATGTCAAACTTAGGTGGATCACTGTCCACACATCCAAAGCGACTATTTTAATCACCCGTATTTCCAAAACCTAAGTTTTTAAGGTAACTTGGGTGGTATAGTACTAAAGTTCTGGACCTATTCTATCACCCTACGTGTACGTCATGCTGACACACTGCTGTATTTATTTTATATTTTATGACAAACTTAGGTGGATCACTGTCCAAACATCCAAAGCGACTATTTTAATCACCCGTATTTTCAAAACCTAAGTTTTTAAGGTAACTTGGGTGGTATAGTACTAAAGTTCTGGACCTAATCTATTGTCACACCCCCTTCCCTCAGGGGTGCAACGGTAGGGGGGGTGTAGCTCCAAAATAAAAAGTCGATCTTACCTTAAAATTGCGTCTTTATTAGTTCATACTGGTTCCTGTGCCCTCGGTCTCCCTTCGATGCCTACAGGATACATCAAGAGCTGTCAACTAGGCCCTACGCGGACAATTCCAACTCATGGGGGTCGACTCCGTCCATCTCGTCTCGTCCGCTTTGCCTCTCGCTGCCCGCTCCTCCAACACGGCGCCCGACTCCCGAACACCACACTCCGTCTCGAGTCTGACTGTCAACTGAACTGCCGCCCGCTGCCTCCGGCACTTCTCTGTCTCACTTCCCCCTCTCCTCATTACCCGGGGAAAATTACAGTTTGTCTGGGGAATTTACCCCGCATAATTTCCCCGACGATGGGAAAATGGGCCCCGTCGTCACACTATCATCCTATGTGTACGTCATGTTGGCACACCTCCGTATTTTTTTTATATTTCGTGTCAAACTTCGACAAATCTCTGTCCGCACATCTCAATGCGACTACTTTAATCAGCCATATTTCCAAAACCTAAGTTTTTACGGTAACTTGGGTGGTATAATACAGAAGTTCTGGTCCTATTGTATCACCCTACGTGTACGTAATGTTGGCACACCTCCGTATTTATTATTATATTTCATGTCATACTTAGACAAATCGTTGTCCGCACATCGCATAGCGACTAATTTAATCACCCATATTTCCAAAACCTAAGTTTTTAAGGTAACTTGGGTGGTATAGTACTAAAGTTCTGGACCTATTCTATCACCCTACGTGTACGTCATGCTTACACACTGCTGTATTTATTTTATATTTTATGTCAAACTTAGGTGGATCACTGCCCACACATCCAAAGCGACTATTTTAATCACCCGTATTTCCAAAACCTAAGTTTTTAAGGTAACTTGGGTGGTATAGTACTAAAGTTCTGGACCTATTCTATCACCCTACGTGTACGTCATGCTGACACACTGCTGTATTTATTTTATATTTTATGTCAAACTTAGGTGGATCACTGTCCACACATCCAAAGCGACTATTTTAATCACCCGTATTTCCAAAACCTAAGTTTTTAAGGTAACTTGGGTGGTATAGTACTAAAGTTCTGGACCTATTCTATCATCCTATGTGTACGTCATGTTGGCACACCTCCGTATTTTTTTTTATTTCGTGTCAAACTTCGACGAATCTCTGTCCGCACATCTCAATGCGACTACTTTAATCAGCCAAATTTCCAAAACCTAAGTTTTTACGGTAACTTGGGTGGTATAATACAGAAGTTCTGGTCCTATTCTATCACCCTACGTGTACGTAATGTTGGCACACCTCCGTATTTATTATTATATTTCATGTCATACTTAGACAAATCGTTGTCCGCACATCGCATAGCGACTAATTTAATCACCCATATTTCCAAAACCTAAGTTTTTAAGGTAACTTGGGTGGTATAGTACTAAAGTTCTGGACCTATTCTATCATTCTATGTGTACGTCATGTTGGCACACCTCCGTATTTTTTTTTATATTTCGTGTCAAACTTCGACAAATCGTTGTCCGCACATCGCATAGCGACTACTTTAATCAGCCATATTTCCAAAACCTAAGTTTTTAAGGTAACTTGGGTGGTATAATACTAAATTTCTGGTCCTATTCTTTCATCCTACGTGTACGTCATGCTGACACACTGCCGTATTTATTTTATATTTTATGTCAAACTTAGGTGGATCACTGTCCACACATCCAAAGCGACTATTTTAATCACCCGTATTTCCAAAACCTAATTTTTTAAGGTAACTTGGGTGGTATAGTACTAAAGTTCTGGACCTATTCTATCACCCTACGTGTACGTCATGCTGACACACTGCTGTATTTATTTTATATTTTATGACAAACTTAGGTGGATCACTGTCCAAACATCCAAAGCGACTATTTTAATCACCCGTATTTTCAAAACCTAAGTTTTTAAGGTAACTTGGGTGGTATAGTACTAAAGTTCTGGACCTAATCTATCATCCTATGTGTACGTCATGTTGGCACACCTCCGTATTTTTTTTATATTTCGTGTCAAACTTCGACAAATCTCTGTCCGCACATCTCAATGCGACTACTTTAATCAGCCATATTTCCAAAACCTAAGTTTTTACGGTAACTTGGGTGGTATAATACAGAAGTTCTGGTCCTATTGTATCACCCTACGTGTACGTAATGTTGGCACACCTCCGTATTTATTATTATATTTCATGTCATACTTAGACAAATCGTTGTCCGCACATCGCATAGCGACTAATTTAATCACCCATATTTCCAAAACCTAAGTTTTTAAGGTAACTTGGGTGGTATAGTACTAAAGTTCTGGACCTAATCTATCATCCTATGTGTACGTCATGTTGGCACACCTCCGTATTTTTTTTATATTTCGTGTCAAACTTCGACAAATCTCTGTCCGCACATCTCAATGCGACTACTTTAATCAGCCATATTTCCAAAACCTAAGTTTTTACGGTAACTTGGGTGGTATAATACAGAAGTTCTGGTCCTATTGTATCACCCTACGTGTACGTAATGTTGGCACACCTCCGTATTTATTATTATATTTCATGTCATACTTAGACAAATCGTTGTCCGCACATCGCATAGCGACTAATTTAATCACCCATATTTCCAAAACCTACGTTTTTACGGTAACTTGGGTGGTATAATACAGAAGTTCTGGTCCTATTCTATCACCCTATGTGTACGTCATGTCTCCACAATTCAGTATTTATTTTTATATTTCGTGTCAAACTTCGACAAATCTCTGTCCGCACATCTCAATGCGACTACTTTAATCAGCCATATTTCCAAAACCTAGGTTTTTACGGTAACTTGGGTAGTATAATACAGAAGTTCTGGTCCTATTCTATCACCCTACGTGTACGTAATGTTGGCACACCTCCGTATTTATTTTTATATTTCATGTCAAACTTAGACAAATCGTTGTCCGCACATCGCATAGCGACTAATTTAATCACCCATATTTCCAAAACCTAAGTTTTTAAGGTAACTTGGGTGGTATAATACTAAATTTCAGGACCTATTCTATCATCCTATTTGTACGTCATGTTGGCATACTTCCGTATTTATTTTATTTTTCATGTCATACTTTGACAAATCGCTGTCCGCACATCTCAATGCGACTACTTTAATCAGCCATATTTCCAAAACCTAAGTTTTTACGGTAACTTTGGTGGTATAATACAGAAGTTCTGGTCCTATTCTATCACCCTATATGTACGTCATGTATCCACAATTCCGTATTTATTTTTATATTTCATGTCAAACTTCGTCAAATCGTTGTCCGCACATCGCATAGCGACTACTTTAATCAGCCATATTTCCAAAACCTAAGTTTTTACGGTAACTTGGGTGGTATAATACAGAAGTTCTAATCCTATTCTATCACCCTATGTGTACGTCATGTATCCACAATTCCGTATTTATTTTTATATTTCATGTCAAACTTCGACAAATCGTTGTCCGCACATCCCATAGCGACTAATTCAATCACCCATATTTCCAAAACCTAAGTTTTTACGGTAACTTGGGTGGTATAATACAGAAGTTCTGGTCCTATTTCATCACCCTACGTGTACGTCATGCTGACACACTGCCGTATTTATTTTATATTTTATGTCAAACTTAGGTGGATCATCGTCCACACATCCAAAGCGACTATTTTAATCACCCGTATTTCCAAAACCTAAGTTTTTACGGTAAATTGGGTGGTATAGTACTAAAGTTCTGGTCCTATTCTTTCATCCTATGTGTACGTCATGTTGGCACACTTCCGTATTTATTTTATTTTTCATGTCATACTATGACAAATCGCTGTCCGCACATCTCAATGCGACTACTTTAATCAGCCATATTTCCAAAACCTAAGTTTTTACGGTAACTTGGGTGGTATAATACAGAAGTTCAGGTCCTATTTCATCACCCTACATGTACGTCATGCTTCTACACTGCCGTATTTATTTTATAATCTATGTCAAACTTAGGTGGATCACTGTCCACACATCCAAAGCGACTAATTTAACCACCCATATTTCCAAAACCTAAGTTTTTACGGTAACTTGGGTGGTATAATACAGAAGTTCTGGTCCTATTATATCACCCTATGTGTACGTCATGTATCCACAATTCCGTATTTATTTTTATATTTCATGTCAAACTTAGACAAATCGCTGTCCGCACATCTCAATGCGACTACTTTAATCACCCGTATTTCCAAAACCTAAGTTTTGACGGTAACCTGAGTGGTATAATAATATAGTTCTAATCCTATTCTATCACCCAATGTGTACGTCATTTATCCAAAATTCCGTATTTATTTTTATATTTCATGTCAGACAAATCGTTGTCCGCACATCGCATAGCGACTAATTTAATCACCCATATTTCCAAAACCTAAGTTTTTAAGGTAACTTGGGTGGTATAGTACTAATGTTCTGGTCCTATTCTTTCATCCTATGTGTACGTCATGTATCCACAATTCCGTATTTATTTTTATATTTCATGTCATACTTTGACAAATCGCTGTCCGCACATCTCAATGCGACTACTTTAATCAGCCATATTGAGATGTGCGGACAGCGATTTGTCTAAGTTTGACATAAAATATAAAATAAATACGGGAGTGTGTCAGCATGACGTACACGTAGGGTGATAAAATAGGACCAGAACTTCTGTATTATACCACCCAAGTTACCGTAAAAACTTAGGTTTTGGAAATATGGCTGATTAAAGTAGTCGCATTGAGATGTGCGGACAGCGATTTGTCAAAGTATGACACGAAATATAAAAAAATACTGAGGTGTGCCAACATGACATACACATAGGATGATAGAATAGGTCCTGAAATTTAGTATTATACCACCCAAGTTACCTTAAAAACTTAGGTTTTGGAAATATGGCTGATTAAAGTAGTCGCATTGAGATGTGCGGACAACGATTTGTCTAAGTTTGACATAAAATATAAAATAAATACGGGAGTGTGTCAGCATGACGTACACGTAGGGTGATAAAATAGGACCAGAACTTCTGTATTATACCACCCAAGTTACCGTAAAAACTTAGGTTTTGGAAATATGGCTGATTAAAGTAGTCGCATTGAGATGTGCGGACAGCGATTTGTCTAAGTTTGATATGAAATGTAAAAATAAATACGGAATTGTGGATACATGACGTACACATAGGGTGATAGAATAGGACCAGAACTATAGTATTATACCACTCAGGTTATCCGAAAAACTTAGGTTTTGGAAATATGAGTAATTAAAATAGTCGCTTTGGATGTGTGGACAGCGATCCGCCTAAGTTTGACATGAAATATAAAATAAATACGCGAGTGTGCCAACAAGACGTACACATAGGGTAATAGAATAGGACCAGAACTTCTGTATTATACCACCCAAATTACCGTAAAAACTTGGGTTTTGGAAATATGGCTGATTAAAGTAGTCGCTTTGCGATGGGCGGACAGCGATTTGTCTAAGTTTGACATGAAACATAAAATAAATACGGAAGTGTTCCAACATGACGTACACATAGTATGATAGAATAGGTCCAGAACTTTAGTACTATACCACCCAAGTTACCTTAAAAACTTAGGTTTTGGAAATATGGAATCGCTGTCCGCACATCTCAATGCGACTACTTTAATCAGCCATATTTCCAAAACCTAAGTTTTTACGGTATCTTGGGTGGTATAATACAGAAGTTCTGGTCCTATTCTATCACCCTACGTGTACATCATGTATCCACAATTCCGTATTTATTTTTATATTTCGTGTCAAACTTCGACAAATCTCTGTCCGCACATCTCAATGCGACTAATTTAATCAGCCATATTTCCAAAACCTAAGTTTTTAAGGTAACTTGGGTGGTTTAATACTAAATTTCAGGACCTATTCTATCATCCTATGTGTACGTCATGTTGGCACACTTCCGTATTTATTTTATTTTTCATGTCATACTTTGACAAATCGCTGTCCGCACATCTCAATGCGACTACTTTAATCAGCCATATTTCCAAAACCTAAGTTTTTACGGTAACTTGGGTGGTATAATACAGAAGTTCTGGTCCTATTTCATCACCCTACGTGTACGTCATGCTGACACACTGCCGTATTTATTTTATATTTTATGTCAAACTTAGGTGGATCACTGTCCACACATCCAAAGCGACTATTTTAATCACCCGTATTTCCAAAACCTAAGTTTTTAAGGTAACTTGGGTGGTATAGTACTAAAGATCTGGACCTATTCTATCATCCTATGTGTACGTCATGTTGGCACACCTCCGTATTTTTTTATATTTCGTGTCAAACTTCGACAAATCTCTGTCCGCACATCTCAATGCGACTACTTTAATCAGCCAAATTTCCAAAACCTAAGTTTTTACGGTAACTTGGGTGGTATAATACAGAAGTTCTGGTCCTATTCTATCACCCTACGTGTACGTAATGTTGGCACACCTCCGTATTTATTATTATATTTAATGTCATACTTAGACAAATCGTTGTCCGCACATCGCATAGCGACTAATTTAATCACCCATATTTCCAAAACCTAAGTTTTTACGGTACCTTGGGTGGTATAATACAGAAGTTCTGGTGTTATTCTATCACCCTACGTGTACGTAATGTTGGCACACCTCCGTATTTATTTTTATATTTCATGTCAAACTTAGACAAATCGTTGTCCGCACATCGCATAGCGACTAATTTAATCACCCATATTTCCAAAACCTAAGTTTTTACGGTAACTTGGGTGGTATAGTACTAAAGTTCTGGACCTATTCTATCATCCTATGTGTACGTCATGTTGGCACACCTCCGTATTTTTTTTATATTTCGTGTCAAACTTCGACAAATCGTTGTCCGCACATCGCATAGCGACTACTTTAATCAGCCATATTTCCAAAACCTAAGTTTTTACGGTAACTTGGGTGGTATAATACAGAAGTTCTGGTCCTATTCTATCACCCTATGTGTACGTCATGTATCCACAATTCCGTATTTATTTTTATATTTCATGTCAAACTTCGACAAATCGTTGTCCGCACATCCCATAGCGACTAATTTAATCACCCATATTTCCAAAACCTAAGTTTTTAAGGTAACTTGGGTGGTTTAATACTAAATTTCAGGACCTATTCTATCATCCTATGTGTACGTCATGTTGGCACACTTCCGTATTTATTTTATTTTTCATGTCATACTTTGACAAATCGCTGTCCGCACATCTCAATGCGACTACTTTAATCAGCCATATTTCCAAAACCTAAGTTTTTACGGTAACTTGGGTGGTATAATACAGAAGTTCTGGTCCTATTTCATCACCCTACGTGTACGTCATGCTGACACACTGCCGTATTTATTTTATATTTTATGTCAAACTTAGGTGGATCACTGTCCACACATCCAAAGCGACTATTTTAATCACCCGTATTTCCAAAACCTAAGTTTTTAAGGTAACTTGGGTGGTATAGTACTAAAGTTCTGGACCTATTCTATCACCCTACGTGTACGTCATGCTGACACACTGCTGTATTTATTTTATATTTTATGTCAAACTTAGGTGGATCACTGTCCACACATCCAAAGGGACTTTTTTAATCACCCGTATTTCCAAAACCTAAGTTTTTAAGGTGACTTGGGTGGTATAGTACTAAAGATCTGGACCTATTCTATCATCCTATGTGTACGTCATGTTGGCACACCTCCGTATTTTTTTATATTTCGTGTCAAACTTCGACAAATCTCTGTCCGCACATCTCAATGCGACTACTTTAATCAGCCAAATTTCCAAAACCTAAGTTTTTACGGTAACTTGGGTGGTATAATACAGAAGTTCTGGTCCTATTCTATCACCCTACGTGTACGTAATGTTGGCACACCTCCGTATTTATTATTATATTTCATGTCATACTTAGACAAATCGTTGTCCGCACATCGCATAGCGACTAATTTAATCACCCATATTTCCAAAACCTAAGTTTTTACGGTACCTTGGGTGGTATAATACAGAAGTTCTGGTGTTATTCTATCACCCTACGTGTACGTAATGTTGGCACACCTCCGTATTTATTTTTATATTTCATGTCAAACTTAGACAAATCGTTGTCCGCACATCGCATAGCGACTAATTTAATCACCCATATTTCCAAAACCTAAGTTTTTACGGTAACTTGGGTGGTATAGTACTAAAGTTCTGGACCTATTCTATCATCCTATGTGTACGTCATGTTGGCACACCTCCGTATTTTTTTTATATTTCGTGTCAAACTTCGACAAATCGTTGTCCGCACATCGCATAGCGACTACTTTAATCAGCCATATTTCCAAAACCTAAGTTTTTACAGTAACTTGGGTGGTATAATACAGAAGTTCTGGTCCTATTCTATCACCCTATGTGTACGTCATGTATCCACAATTCCGTATTTATTTTTATATTTCATGTCAAACTTAGACAAATCGTTGTCCGCACATCGCATAGCGACTAATTTAATCACCCATATTTCCAAAACCTAAGTTTTTAAGGTAACTTGGGTGGTATAATACTAAATTTCAGGACCTATTCTATCATCCTATGTGTACGTCATTTTGGCACACTTCCGTATTTATTTTATTTTTCATGTCATACTTTGACAAATCGCTGTCCGCACATCTCAATGCGACTATTTTAATCAGCCATATTTCCAAAACCTAAGTTTTTACGGTAACTTGGGTGGTATAATACAGAAGTTCTGGTCCTATTCTATCACCCTATGTGTACGTCATGTATCCACAATTCCGTATGTATTTTTATATTTCATGTCAAACTTCGACAAATCGTTGTCCGCACATCCCATAGCGACTAATTTAATCACCCATATTTCCAAAACCTAAGTTTTTAAGGTAACTTGGGTGGTTTAATACTAAATTTCAGGACCTATTCTATCATCCTATGTGTACGTCATGTTGGCACACTTCCGTATTTATTTTATTTTTCATGTCATACTTTGACAAATCGCTGTCCGCACATCTCAATGCGACTACTTTAATCAGCCATATTTCCAAAACCTATGTTTTTACGGTAACTTGGGTGGTATAATACAGAAGTTCTGGTCCTATTTCATCACCCTACGTGTACGTCATGCTGACACACTGCCGTATTTATTTTATATTTTATGTCAAACTTAGGTGGATCACTGTCCACACATCCAAAGCGACTATTTTAATCACCCGTATTTCCAAAACCTAAGTTTTTACGGTAACTTGGGTGGTATAGTACTAAAGTTCTGGTCCTATTCTTTCATCCTATGTGTACGTCATGTTGGCACACTTCCGTATTTATTTTATTTTTCATGTCATACTTTAAAAAATCACTGTCCGCACATCTCAATGCGACTACTTTAATCAGCCATATTTCCAAAACCTAAGTTTTTACGGTAACTTGGGTGGTATAATACAGAAGTTCTGGTCCTATTCTATCACCCTACGTGTACGTAATGTTGGCACACCTCCGTATTTATTATTATATTTCATGTCATACTTAGACAAATCGTTGTCCGCACATCGCATAGCGACTAATTTAATCACCCATATTTCCAAAACCTAAGTTTTTAAGGTAACTTGTGTGGTATAGTACTAAAGTTCTGGTCCTATTCTATCATCCTATGTGTACGTCATGTTGGCACACCTCCGTATTTTTTTTTATATTTCGTGTCAAACTTCGAAAAATCGTTGTCCGCACATCGCATAGCGACTAATTTAATCACCCATATTTCCAAAACCTAAGTTTTTAAGGTAACTTGGGTGGTATAATACAGAAGTTCTGGTCCTATTCTATCACCCTATGTGTACGTCATGTATCCACAATTCCGTATTTATTTTTATATTTCATGTCAAACTTAGACAAATCGTTGTCCGCACATCGCATAGCGACTAATTTAATCACCCATATTTCCAAAACCTAAGTTTTTAAGGTAACTTGGGTGGTATAATACTAAATTTCAGGACCTATTCTATCATCCTATGTGTACGTCATGTTGGCACACTTCCGTATTTATTTTATTTTTCATGTCATACTTTGACAAATCGCTGTCCGCACATCTCAATGCGACTATTTTAATCAGCCATATTTCCAAAACCTAAGTTTTTACGGTAACTTGGGTGGTATAATACAGAAGTTCTGGTCCTATTCTATCACCCTATGTGTACGTCATGTATCCACAATTCCGTATGTATTTTTATATTTCATGTCAAACTTCGACAAATCGTTGTCCGCACATCCCATAGCGACTAATTTAATCACCCATATTTCCAAAACCTAAGTTTTTAAGGTAACTTGGGTGGTTTAATACTAAATTTCAGGACCTATTCTATCATCCTATGTGTACGTCATGTTGGCACACTTCCGTATTTATTTTATTTTTCATGTCATACTTTGACAAATCGCTGTCCGCACATCTCAATGCGACTACTTTAATCAGCCATATTTCCAAAACCTATGTTTTTACGGTAACTTGGGTGGTATAATACAGAAGTTCTGGTCCTATTTCATCACCCTACGTGTACGTCATGCTGACACACTGCCGTATTTATTTTATATTTTATGTCAAACTTAGGTGGATCACTGTCCACACATCCAAAGCGACTATTTTAATCACCCGTATTTCCAAAACCTAAGTTTTTACGGTAACTTGGGTGGTATAGTACTAAAGTTCTGGTCCTATTCTTTCATCCTATGTGTACGTCATGTTGGCACACTTCCGTATTTATTTTATTTTTCATGTCATACTTTAAAAAATCACTGTCCGCACATCTCAATGCGACTACTTTAATCAGCCATATTTCCAAAACCTAAGTTTTTACGGTAACTTGGGTGGTATAATACAGAAGTTCTGGTCCTATTCTATCACCCTACGTGTACGTAATGTTGGCACACCTCCGTATTTATTATTATATTTCATGTCATACTTAGACAAATCGTTGTCCGCACATCGCATAGCGACTAATTTAATCACCCATATTTCCAAAACCTAAGTTTTTAAGGTAACTTGTGTGGTATAGTACTAAAGTTCTGGTCCTATTCTATCATCCTATGTGTACGTCATGTTGGCACACCTCCGTATTTTTTTTATATTTCGTGTCAAACTTCGAAAAATCGTTGTCCGCACATCGCATAGCGACTAATTTAATCACCCATATTTCCAAAACCTAAGTTTTTACGGTAGCTTGGGTGGTATAATACAGAAGTTCTAATCCTATTCTATCACCCTATGTGTACGTCATGTATCCACAATTCCGTATTTATTTTTATATTTCATGTCAAACTTAGACAAATCTCTGTCCGCACATCTCAATGCGACTACTTTAATCAGCCATATTTCCAAAACCTAAGTTTTTACGGTAACTTGGGTGGTATAATACAGAAGTTCTGGTCCTATTCTATCACCCTATATGTACGTAATGTTGGCACACCTCCGTATTTTTTATTATATTTCATGTCATACTTAGACAAATCGTTGTCCGCACATCGCATAGCGACTAATTTAATCACCCATATTTCCAAAACCTAAGTTTTTAAGGTAACTTGGGTGGTATAGTACTAAAGTTCTGGTCCTATTCTTTCATCCTACGTGTACGTCATGCTTACACACTGCCGTATTTATTTTATATTTTATGTCAAACTTAGGTGAATCACTGTCCACACATCCAAAGCGACTATTTTAATCACCCGTATTTCCAAAACCTAAGTTTTTAAGGTAACTTGGGTGGTATAGTACTAAAGTTCTGGACCTATTCTATCACCCTACGTGTACGTCATGCTGACACACTGCTGTATTTATTTTATATTTTATGACAAACTTAGGTGGATCACTGTCCACACATCCAAAGCGACTATTATAATCACCCGTATTTCCAAAACCTAAGTTTTTAAGGTAACTTGGGTGGTATAGTACTAAAGTTCTGGTCCTATTCTATCACCCTATGTGTACGTCATGTATCCACAATTCCGTATGTATTTTTATATTTCATGTCAAACTTCGACAAATCGTTGTCCGCACATCCCATAGCGACTAATTTAATCACCCATATTTCCAAAACCTAAGTTTTTAAGGTAACTTGGGTGGTTTAATACTAAATTTCAGGACCTATTCTATCATCCTATGTGTACGTCATGTTGGCACACTTCCGTATTTATTTTATTTTTCATGTCATACTTTGACAAATCGCTGTCCGCACATCTCAATGCGACTACTTTAATCAGCCATATTTCCAAAACCTATGTTTTTACGGTAACTTGGGTGGTATAATACAGAAGTTCTGGTCCTATTTCATCACCCTACGTGTACGTCATGCTGACACACTGCCGTATTTATTTTATATTTTATGTCAAACTTAGGTGGATCACTGTCCACACATCCAAAGCGACTATTTTAATCACCCGTATTTCCAAAACCTAAGTTTTTACGGTAACTTGGGTGGTATAGTACTAAAGTTCTGGTCCTATTCTTTCATCCTATGTGTACGTCATGTTGGCACACTTCCGTATTTATTTTATTTTTCATGTCATACTTTAAAAAATCACTGTCCGCACATCTCAATGCGACTACTTTAATCAGCCATATTTCCAAAACCTAAGTTTTTACGGTAACTTGGGTGGTATAATACAGAAGTTCTGGTCCTATTCTATCACCCTACGTGTACGTAATGTTGGCACACCTCCGTATTTATTATTATATTTCATGTCATACTTAGACAAATCGTTGTCCGCACATCGCATAGCGACTAATTTAATCACCCATATTTCCAAAACCTAAGTTTTTAAGGTAACTTGTGTGGTATAGTACTAAAGTTCTGGTCCTATTCTATCATCCTATGTGTACGTCATGTTGGCACACCTCCGTATTTTTTTTATATTTCGTGTCAAACTTCGAAAAATCGTTGTCCGCACATCGCATAGCGACTAATTTAATCACCCATATTTCCAAAACCTAAGTTTTTACGGTAGCTTGGGTGGTATAATACAGAAGTTCTAATCCTATTCTATCACCCTATGTGTACGTCATGTATCCACAATTCCGTATTTATTTTTATATTTCATGTCAAACTTAGACAAATCTCTGTCCGCACATCTCAATGCGACTACTTTAATCAGCCATATTTCCAAAACCTAAGTTTTTACGGTAACTTGGGTGGTATAATACAGAAGTTCTGGTCCTATTCTATCACCCTATATGTACGTAATGTTGGCACACCTCCGTATTTTTTATTATATTTCATGTCATACTTAGACAAATCGTTGTCCGCACATCGCATAGCGACTAATTTAATCACCCATATTTCCAAAACCTAAGTTTTTAAGGTAACTTGGGTGGTATAGTACTAAAGTTCTGGTCCTATTCTTTCATCCTACGTGTACGTCATGCTTACACACTGCCGTATTTATTTTATATTTTATGTCAAACTTAGGTGAATCACTGTCCACACATCCAAAGCGACTATTTTAATCACCCGTATTTCCAAAACCTAAGTTTTTAAGGTAACTTGGGTGGTATAGTACTAAAGTTCTGGACCTATTCTATCACCCTACGTGTACGTCATGCTGACACACTGCTGTATTTATTTTATATTTTATGACAAACTTAGGTGGATCACTGTCCACACATCCAAAGCGACTATTATAATCACCCGTATTTCCAAAACCTAAGTTTTTAAGGTAACTTGGGTGGTATAGTACTAAAGTTCTGGACCTATTCTATCATCCTATGTGTACGTCATGTTGGCACACTTCCGTATTTATTTTATTTTTCATGTCATACTTTGACAAATCGCTGTCCGCACATCGCATAGCGACTAATTTAATCACCCATATTTCCAAAACCTAAGTTTTTACGGTAACTTGGGTGGTATAGTACTAAAGTTCTGGACCTATTCTATCATCCTATGTGTACGTCATGTTGGCACACCTCCGTATTTTTTTTTATATTTCGTGTCAAACTTCGACAAATCGTTGTCCGCACATCGCATAGCGACTACTTTAATCAGCCATATTTCCAAAACCTAAGTTTTTAAGGTAACTTGGGTGGTATAATACTAAATTTCAGGACCTATTCTATCATCCTATTTGTACGTCATGTTGGCATACTTCCGTATTTATTTTATTTTTCATGTCATACTTTGACAAATCGCTGTCCGCACATCTCAATGCGACTACTTTAATCAGCCATATTTCCAAAACCTAAGTTTTTACGGTAACTTTGGTGGTATAATACAGAAGTTCTGGTCCTATTCTATCACCCTATATGTACGTCATGTATCCACAGTTCCGTATTTATTTTTATATTTCATGTCAAACTTCGACAAATCGTTGTCCGCACATCCCATAGCGACTAATTTAATCACCCATATTTCCAAAACCTAAGTTTTTACGGTAACTTGGGTGGTATAATACAGAAGTTCTGGTCCTATTTCATCACCCTACGTGTACGTCATGCTGACACACTGCCGTATTTATTTTATATTTTATGTCAAACTTAGGTGGATCATCGTCCACACATCCAAAGCGACTATTTTAATCACCCGTATTTCCAAAACCTAAGTTTTTACGGTAAATTGGGTGGTATAGTACTAAAGTTCTGGTCCTATTCTTTCATCCTATGTGTACGTCATGTTGGCACACTTCCGTATTTATTTTATTTTTCATGTCATACTTTGACAAATCGCTGTCCGCACATCTCAATGCGACTACTTTAATCAGCCATATTTCCAAAACCTAAGTTTTTACGGTAACTTGGGTGGTATAATACAGAAGTTCAGGTCCTATTTCATCACCCTACATGTACGTCATGCTTCTACACTGCCGTATTTATTTTATATTCTATGTCAAACTTAGGTGGATCACTGTCCACACATCCAAAGCGACTAATTTAATCACCCATATTTCCAAAACCTAAGTTTTTACGGTAACTTGGGTGGTATAATACAGAAGTTCTGGTCCTATTATATCACCCTATGTGTACGTCATGTATCCACAATTCCGTATTTATTTTTATATTTCATGTCAAACTTAGACAAATCGCTGTCCGCACATCTCAATGCGACTACTTTAATCACCCGTATTTCCAAAACCTAAGTTTTGACGGTAACCTGAATGGTATAATAATATAGTTCCAATCCTATTCTATCACCCAATGTGTACGTCATGTATCCAAAATTCCGTATTTATTTTTATATTTCATGTCAGACAAATCGTTGTCTGCACATCGCATAGCGACTAATTTAATCACCCATATTTCCAAAACCTAAGTTTTTAAGGTAACTTGGGTGGTATAGTACTAAAGTTCTGGTCCTATTCTTTCATCCTATGTGTACGTCATGTATCCACAATTCCGTATTTATTTTTATATTTCATGTCATACTTTGACAAATCGCTGTCCGCACATCTCAATGCGACTACTTTAATCAGCCATATTGAGATGTGCGGACAGCGATTTGTCAAAGTATGACATGAAAAATAAAATAAATACGGAAGTGTGCCAACATGACGTACACATAGGATGATAGAATAGGTCCTGAAATTTAGTATTATACCACCCAAGTTACCTTAAAAACTTAGGTTTTGGAAATATGGCTGATTAAAGTAGTCGCATTGAGATGTGCGGACAACGATTTGTCTAAGTTTGACATAAAATATAAAATAAATACGGGAGTGTGTCAGCATGACGTACACGTAGGGTGATAAAATAGGACCAGAACCTCTGTATTATACCACCCAAGTTACCGTAAAAACTTAGGTTTTGGAAATATGGCTGATTAAAGTAGTCGCATTGAGATGTGCGGACAGCGATTTGTCAAAGTATGACATGAAAAATAAAATAAATACGGAAGTGTGCCAACATGACGTACACATAGGATGATAGAATAGGTCCTGAAATCTAGTATTATACCACCCAAGTTACCTTAAAAACTTAGGTTTTGGAAATATGGGTTATTAAATTAGTCGCTATGCGATGTGCGGACAACGATTTGTCTAAGTTTGACATGAAATATAAAAATAAATACGGAGGTGTGCCAACATTACGTACACGTAGGGTGATAGAATAGGACCAGAACTTCTGTATTATACCACCCAAGTTACCGTAAAAACTTAGGTTTTGGAAATATGGGTGATTAAATTAGTCGCTATGCGATGTGCGGACAACGATTTGTCGACGTTTGACACGAAATATAAAAAAAAATACGGAGGTGTGCCAACATGACGTACACATTTGATGATAGAATAGGTCCAGAACTTTAGTACTATACCACCCAAGTTACCTTAAAAACTTAGGTTTTGGAAATACGGGTGATTAAAATAGTCGCTTTGGATGTGTGGACAGCGATCCACGTAAGTTTGACATAAAATATAAAATAAATACGGCAGTGTGCCAGCATGACGTACACGTAGGATGAAAGAATAGGACCAGAACTTTAGTACTATACCACCCAAGATACCTTAAAAACTTAGGTTTTGGAAATATGGGTGATTAAATTAGTCGCTATGCGATGTGCGGCCAACGATTTGTCTAAGTATGACATGAAATATAATAATAAATACGGAGGTTTGCCAACATTACGTACACGTAGGGTGATAGAATAGGACCAGAACTTCTGTATTATACCACCCAAGTTACCGTAAAAACTTAGGTTTTGGAAATATGGCTGATTAAAGTAGTCGCATTGAGATGTGCGGACAGAGATTTGTCGAAGTTTGACACGAAATATAAAAAAAATACGGAGGTGTGCCAACTTGACGTACACATAGGATGATAGAATAGGATTAGAACTATATTATTATACCACTAAGGTTACCGTCAAAACTTAGGTTTTGGAAATACGGGTGATTAAAATAGTCGCTTTCGATGTGTGGACAGCGATCCACCTAAGTTTGACATAAAATATAAAATAAATACGGCAGTGTGTCAGCATGACGTACACGTAGGATGATGAAATAGGACCAGAACTTCTGTATTATACCACCCAAGTTACCGTAAAAACTTAGGTTTTGGAAATATGGCTGATTAAAGTAGTCGCATTGAGATGTGCGGACAGCGATTTGTCAAAGTATGACATGAAAAATAAAATAAATACGGAAGTGTGCCAACATGACGTACACATAGGATGATAGAATAGGTCCTGAAATTTAGTATTATACCACCCAAGTTACCTTAAAAACTTAGGTTTTGGAAATATGGGTGATTAAATTAGACGCTGTGCGATGTGCGGACAACGATTTGTCTAAGTTTGACATGAAATATAAAAATAAATACGGAATTGTGGATACATGACGTACACATAGGGTGATAGAATAGGACCAGAACTTCTGTATTATACCACCCAAGTTACCGTAAAAACGTAGGTTTTGGAAATATGGGTGATTAAATTAGTCGCTATGCGATGTGCGGACAACGATTTGTCTAAGTATGACATGAAATATAATAATAAATACGGAGGTGTGCCAACATTACGTATACGTAGGGTGATAGAATAGGACCAGAACTTCTGTATTATACCACCCAAGTTACCGTAAAAACTTAGGTTTTGGAAATATGGCTGATTAAATTAGTCGCATTGAGATGTGCGGACAGAGATTTGTCGAAGTTTGACACGAAATATAAAAAAAATACGGAGGTGTGCCAACATGACGTACACATAGGATGATAGAATAGGTCCAGAACTTTAGTACTATACCACCCAAGTTACCGTAAAAACTTAGGTTTTGGAAATATGGCTGATTAAAGTAGTCGCATTGAGATGTGTGGACAGCGATTTGTCTAGGTTTGACATGAAATATAAAAATAAATACGGAATTGTGGATACATGACGTACACATAGGGTGATAGAATAGGACCAGAACTTCTGTATTATACCACCCAAGTTACCGTAAAAACCTAGGTTTTGGAAATATGGGTGATTAAATTAGTCGCTATGCGATGTGCGGACAACGATTTGTCTAAGTTTGACATGAAATATAAAAATAAATACGGAGGTGTGCCAACATGACGTACACATAGGATGATAGAATAGGTCCTGAAATTTAGTATTATACCACCCAAGTTACCTTAAAAACTTAGGTTTTGGAAATACGGGTGATTAAATTAGTCGCATTGAGATGTGCGGACAGCGATTTGTCTAAGTTTGACATGAAATATAAAAATAAATACGGAATTGTGGATACATGACGTACACATAGGGTGATAGAATAGGACCAGAACTTCTGTATTATACCACCCAAGTTACCGTAAAAACTTAGGTTTTGGAAATATAACTGATTAAAGTAGTCGCATTGAGATGTGCGGACAGAGATTTGTCGAAGTTTGACACGAAATAAAAAAAAATACGGATGTGTGCCAACATGACGTACACATAGGATGATAGAATAGGTCCAGAACTTTAGTACTATACCACCCAAGTTACCTTAAAAACTTAGGTTTTGGAAATACGGGTGATTAAAATAGTCGCTTTGGATGTGTGGACAGCGATCCACCTAAGTTTGACATAAAATATAAAATAAATACGGCAGTGTGTTAGCATGACGTACACGTAGGATGAAAGAATAGGACCAGAACTTTAGTACTATACCACCCAAGTTACCTTAAAAACTTAGGTTTTGGAAATATGGGTGATTAAATTAGTCGTTATGCGATGTGCGGACAACGATTTGTCTAAGTATGACATGAAATATAATAATAAATACGGAGGTGTGCCAACATTACGTACACGTAGGGTGATAGACTAGGACCAGAACTTCTGTATTATACCACCCAAGTTACCGTAAAAACTTAGGTTTTGGAAATATGGCTGATTAAAGTAGTCGCAGTGAGATGTGCGGACAGCGATTTGTCAAAGTATGACATGAAAAATAAAATAAATACGGAAGTGTTCCAACATGACGTACACATAGGATGATAGAATAGGTCCTGAAATTTAGTATTATACCACCCAAGTTACCTTAAAAACTTAGGTTTTGCAAATATGGGTGATTAAATTAGTCGCTTTGCGATGTGCGGACAGCGATTTGTCTAAGTTTGACATGAAATATAAAATAAATACGGAATTGTGGATACATAACGTACGAATAGGATGATAGAATAGGACCATAACTTTAGTACTATACCACCCAAGTTACCTTAACAACTTAGGTTTTGGAAATATGGGTAGTTAAAGTAGTCGCTTTGCGATGTGCGGACAACGATTTGTCTAAGTTTGACATGAAATATAAAAATAAATACGGAATTGTGGATACATGACGTACACATAGGGTGATAGAATAGGACCAGAACTTCTGTATTATACCACCCAAGTTACCGTAAAAACTTAGGTTTTGGAAATATGGCTGATTAAATTAGTCGCATTGAGATGTGCGGACAGCGATTTGTCAAAGTATGACATGAAAAATAAAATAAATACGGAAGTGTGCCAACATGACGTACACATAGGATGATAGAATAGGTCCTGAAATTTAGTATTATACCACCCACGTTACCTTAAAAACTTAAGTTTTGGAAATATGGGTGAATAAATTAGTCGCTATGCGATGTGCGGACAACGATTTGTCTAAGTTTGCCATGAAATATAAAAATAAATACGGAATTGTGGATACATGACGTACACATAGGGTGATAGAATAGGACCAGAACTTCTGTATTATACCACCCAAGTTACCGTAAAAACTTAGGTTTTGGAAATATGGCTGATTAAAGTAGTCGCATTGAGATGTGCGGACAGAGATTTGTCGAAGTTTGACACGAAATATAATAATAAATACGGAGGTGTGCCAACATTACGTACTGTAGGGTGATAGAATAGGACCAGAACTTCTGTATTATACCACCCAAGTTACCGTAAAAACTTAGGTTTTGGAAATACGGGTGATTAAAATAGTCGCTTTGGAAGTGTGGACAGCGATCCACCTAAGTTTGACATAAAATATAAAATAAATACGGAAGTGTGTCAGCATGACGTACACGTAGGATGAAAGAATAGGACCAGAACTTTAGTACTATACCACCCAAGTTACCTTAAAAACTTAGGTTTTGGAAATATGGGTGATTAAATTAGTCGCTATGCGATGTGCGGACAACGATTTGTCTAAGTTTGACATGAAATATAAAAATAAATACGGAATTGTGGATACATGACGTACACGTAGGGTGATAGAATAGGACCAGAACTTCTGTATTATACCACCCAAGTTACCGTAAAAACTTAGGTTTTGGAAATATGGCTGATTAAAGTAGTCGCATTGAGATGTGCGGACAGCGATTTGTCAAAGTATGACATGAAAAATAAAATAAATACGGAAGTGTGCCAACATGACGTACACATAGGATGATAGAATAGGTCCTGAAAGTTAGTATTATACCACCCACGTTACCTTAAAAACTTAGGTTTTGGAAATATGGGTGATTAAATTAGTCGCTATGCGATGTGCGGACAACGATTTGTCTAAGTTTGCCATGAAATATAAAGATAAATACGGAATTGTGGATACATGACGTACACATAGGGTGATAGAATAGGACCAGAACTTCTGTATTATACCACCCAAGTTACCGTAAAAACTTAGGTTTTGGAAATATGGGTGATTAAATTAGTCGCTATGCGATGTGCGGACAACGATTTGTCGAAGTTTGACACGAAATATAAAGAAAATACGAGGTGTGCCAACATGACGTACACATAGGATGATAGAATAGGTCCAGAACTTTAGTACTATACCACCCAAGTTACCTTAAAAACTTAGGTTTTGGAAATACGGGTGATTAAAATAGTCGCTTTGGATGTGTGGACAGCGATACACCTAAGTTTGACATAAAATATAAAATAAATACGGCAGTGTGTCAGCATGACGTACACGTAGGATGAAAGAATAGGACCAGAACTTTAGTACTATACCACCCAAGTTACCTTAAAAACTTAGGTTTTGGAAATATGGGTGATTAAATTAGTCGCTATGCGATGTGCGGACAACGATACACCTAAGTTTGACATAAAATATAAAATAAATACGGCAGTGTGTCAGCATGACGTACACATAGGGTGATAGAATAGGACCAGAACTTCTGTATTATACCACCCAAGTTACCGTAAAAACTTACATTTTGGAAATATGGGTGATTAAATTAGTCGCTATGCGATGTGCGGACAACGATTTGTCTAAGTTTGACATGAAATATAAAAAAAATTCGGAATTGTGGATACATGACGTACACATAGGGTGATAGAATAAGACCAGAACTTCTGTATTATACCACCCAAGTTACCGTAAAAACTTAGGTTTTGGAAATATGGGTGATTAAATTAGTCGCATTGAGATGTGCGGACAGAGATTTGTCGAAGTTTGACACGAAATATAAAAAAATACGGAGGTGTGCCAACATGACGTACACATAGGATGATAGAATAGGTCCAGAACTTTAGCACTATACCACCCAAGTTACCGTAAAAACTTAGGTTTTGGAAATATGGGTGATTAAATTAGTCGCTATGCGATGTGCAGACAACGATTTGTCTAAGTTTGACATGGAATATAAAAATAAATACGGAATTTTGGATACATGACGTACACATTGGGTAATAGAATAGGATTAGAACTATATTATTATACCACTCAGGTTACCGTCAAAACTTAGGTTTTGGAAATACGGGTGATTAAAATAGTCGCTTTGAATGTGTGGACAGCGATCCACCAAAGTTTGACATAAAATATAAAATAAATACGGAGGTGTGCCAACATGACGTACACATAGGATGAAAGAATAGGACCAGAACTTTAGTACTATACCACCCAAGTTACCGTAAAAACTTAGGTTTTGGAAATATGGCTGATTAAATTAGTCGCTATGCGATGTGCGGACAACGATTTGTCTAAGTATGACATGAAATATAATAATAAATACGGAGGTGTGCCAACATTACGTACACGTAGGGTGATAGAATAGGACCAGAACTTCTGTATTATACCACCCAAGTTACCGTAAAAACTTAGGTTTTGGAAATATGGCTGATTAAAGCAGTCGCATTGAGATGTGCGGACAGCGATTTGTCAAAGTATGACATGAAAAATAAAATAAATACGGAAGTGTGCCAACATGACGTACACATAGGATGAAAGAATAGGTCCTGAAATTTAGTATTATACCACCCAAGTTACCTTAAAAACTTAGGTTTTGGAAATATGGCTGATTAAAGTAGTCGCATTGAGATGTGCGGACAGCGATTTGTCTAAGTTTGACATGAAATATAAAAATAAATACGGAATTGTGGATACATGACGTACACATAGGGTGATAGAATAGGACCAGAACTTCTGTATTATACCACCCAAGTTACCGTAAAAACTTAGGTTTTGGAAATATGGCTGATTAAAGTAGTCGCATTGAGATGTGCGGACAGAGATTTGTCGAAGTTTGACACGAAATATAAAAATAAATACGGAATTGTGGATACATGACGTACACATAGGGTGATAGAATAGGACCAGAACTTCTGTATTATACCACCCAAGTTACCGTAAAAACTTAGGTTTTGGAAATATGGGTGATTAAATTAGTCGCTATGCGATGTGCGGACAACGATTTGTCTAAGTTTGACATGAAATATAAAAATAAATACGGAGGTGTGCCAACATTACGTACACGTAGGGTGATAGAATAGGACCAGAACTTCTGTATTATACCACCCAAGTTACCGTAAAAACCTAGGTTTTGGAAATATGGCTGATTAAAGTAGTCGCATTGAGATGTGCGGACAGAGATTTGTCGAAGTTTGACACGAAATATAAAAATAAATACTGAATTGTGGAGACATGACGTACACATAGGGTGATAGAATAGGACCAGAACTTCTGTATTATACCACCCAAGTTACCGTAAAAACGTAGGTTTTGGAAATATGGGTGATTAAATTAGTCGCTATGCGATGTGCGGACAACGATTTGTCTAAGTTTGACATAAAATATAAAAATAAATACGGAGGTGTGCCAACATTACGTACACGTAGGGTGATAGAATAGGACCAGAACTTTTGTATTATACCACCCAAGTTACCGTAAAAACTTAGGTTTTGGAAATATGGCTGATTAAAGTAGTCGCATTGAGATGTGCGGACAGAGATTAGTCGAAGTTTGACACGAAATATAAAAAAAATACGGAGGTGTGCCAACATGACGTACACATAGGATGATAGAATAGGTCCAGAACTTTAGTACTATACCACCCAAGTTACCGTAAAAACTTAGGTTTTGGAAATATGGCTGATTAAAGTAGTCGCATTGAGATGTGCGGACAGCGATTTGTCAAAGTATGACATGAAAAATAAAATAAATACGGAAGTGTGCCAACATGACGTACACATAGGATGATAGAATAGGTCCAGAACTTTAGTACTATACCACCCAAGTTACCGTAAAAACTTAGGTTTTGGAAATATGGCTGATTAAAGTAGTCGCATTGAGATGTGCGGACAGCGATTTGTCAAAGTATGACATGAAAAATAAAATAAATACGGAAGTGTGCCAACATGACGTACACATAGGATGATAGAATAGGTCCTGAAATTTAGTATTATACCACCCAAGTTACCTTAAAAACTTAGGTTTTGGAAATATGGGTGATTAAATTAGTCGCTATGCGATGTGCGGACAACGATTTGTCTAAGTTTGACATGAAATATAAAAATAAATACGGAATTGTGGATACATGACGTACACATAGGGTGATAGAATAGGACCAGAACTGCTGTATTATATCACCCAAGTTACCGTAAAAACTTAGGTTTTGGAAATATGGCTGATTAAAGTAGTCGCATTGAGATGTGCGGACAGCGATTTGTCAAAGTATGACATGAAAAATAAAATAAATACGGAAGTGTGCCAACATGACGTACACATAGGATGATAGAATAGGTCCAGAACTTTAGTACTATACCACCCAAGTTACCGTAAAAACTTAGGTTTTGGAAATATGGGTGATTAAATTAGTCGTTATGCGATGTGCGGACAACGATTTGTCTAAGTTTGACATGAAATATAAAAATAAATACGGAATTGTGGATACATGACGTACACATAGGGTGATAGAATAGGACCAGAACTTCTGTACTATACCACCCAATTTACCTTAAAATCTTAGGTTTTGGATATATGGGTGATTAAATTAGTCGCTATGCGATGTGCGGACAACGATTTGTCTAAGTATGACATGAAATATAATAATAAATACGGAGGTGTGCCAACATTACGTACATATAGGGTGATAGAATAGGACCAGAACGTCTGTATTATACCACCCAAGTTGCCGTAAAAACTTAGGTTTTGGAAATATGGGTGATTAAATCAGTCGCTTTGCGATGTGCGGACAACGATGTGTCTAAGTATGACATGAAATATAATAATAAATACGGAGGTGTGCCATCATTACGTACACGTAGGGTGATAGAATAGGACCAGAACTTCTGTATTATACCACCCAAGTTACCGTAAAACTTAGGTTTTGGAAATATGGCTGATTAAAGTAGTCGCATTGAGATGTGCGGACAGCGATTTGTCAAAGTATGACATGAAAGAAAAAATAAATACGGAAGTGTGCCAACATGACGTACACATAGGATGAAAGAATAGGTCCTGAAATTTCGTATTATACCACCCAAGTTACCTTAAAAACTTAGGTTTTGGAAATATGGGTGATTAAATTAGTCGCTATGCGATGTGCGGACAACGATTTGTCTAAGTTTGACATGAAATATAATAATAAATACAGAGGTGTGCCAACATTACGTACACATAGGGTGATAGAATAGGACCAGAACTTCTGTATTATACCACCCAAGTTACCGTAAAAACTTAGGTTTTGGAAATATGGGTGATTAAATTAGTCGCATTGAGATGTGCGGACAGCGATTTGTCTAAGTTTGACATGAAATATAAAAATAAATACGGAATTGTGTTTACATGACGTACACATAGGGTGATAGAATAGGACCAGAACTTCTGTATTATACCACCCAAGTTACCGTAAAAACTTAGGTTTTGGAAATATGGGTGATTAAATTAGTCGCATTGAGATGTGCGGACAGAGATTTGTCGAAGTTTGACACGAAATATAAAAAAAATACGGAGGTGTGCCAACATGACGTACACATAGGATGATAGAATAGGTCCAGAACTTTAGTACTATACCACCCAAGTTACCTTAAAAACTTAGGTTTTGGAAATATGGCTGATTAAAGTAGTCGCATTGAGATGTGCGGACAGCGATTTGTCTAAGTTTGACATGAAATATAAAAATAAATACGGAATTGTGGATACATGACGTACACATAGGGTGATAGAATAGGACCAGAACTTCTGTATTATACCACCCAAGTTACCGTAAAGACTTAGGTTTTGGAAATATGGCTGATTAAAGTAGTCGCATTGAGATGTGCGGACAGAGATTAGTCGAAGTTTGACACGAAATATAAAAATAAATACGGAATTGTGGATACATGACGTACACATAGGGTGATAGAATAGGACCAGAACTTCTGTATTATACCACCCAAGTTACCGTAAAAACTTAGGTTTTGGAAATATGGGTGATTAAATTAGTCGCTATGCGATGTGCGGACAACGATTTGTCTAAGTTTGACATGAAATATAAAAATAAATACGGAGGTGTGCCAACATTACGTACACGTAGGGTGATAGAATAGGACCAGAACTTCTGTATTATACCACCCAAGTTACCTTAAAAACTTAGGTTTTGGAAATATGGCTGATTAAAGCAGTCGCATTGAGATGTGCGGACAGAGATTTTTTGAAGTTTGACACGAAATATAAAAATAAATACTGAATTGTGGAGACATGACGTACACATAGGGTGATAGAATAGGACCAGAACTTCTATATTATACCACCCAAGTTACCGTAAAAACTTAGGTTTTGGAAATATGGGTGATTAAATTAGTCGCTATGCGATGTGCGGACAACGATTTGTCTAAGTTTGACATAAAATATAAAAATAAATACGGAGGTGTGCCAACATTACGTACACGTAGGGTGATAGAATAGGACCAGAACTTTTGTATTATACCACCCAAGTTACCGTAAAAACTTAGGTTTTGGAAATATGGCTGATTAAAGTAGTCGCATTGAGATGTGCGGACAGAGATTAGTCGAAGTTTGACACGAAATATAAAAAAAATACGGAGGTGTGCCAACATGACGTACACATAGGATAATAGAATAGGTCCAGAACTTTAGTACTATACCACCCAAGTTACCGTAAAAACTTAGGTTTTGGAAATATGGCTGATTAAAGTAGTCGCATTGAGATGTGCGGACAGCGATTTGTCAAAGTATGACATGAAAAATAAAATAAATACGGAAGTGTGCCAACATGACGTACACATAGGATGATAGAATAGGTCCAGAACTTTAGTACTATACCACCCAAGTTACCGTAAAAACTTAGGTTTTGGAAATATGGCTGATTAAAGTAGTCGCATTGAGATGTGCGGACAGCGATTTGTCAAAGTATGACATGAAAAATAAAATAAATACGGAAGTGTGCCAACATGACGTACACATAGGATGATAGAATAGGTCCTGAAATTTAGTATTATACCACTTAAGTTACCTTAAAAACTTAGGTTTTGGAAATATGGGTGATTAAATTAGTCGCTATGCGATGTGCGGACAACGATTTGTCTAAGTTTGACATGAAATATAAAAATAAATACGGAATTGTGGATACATGACGTACACATAGGGTGATAGAATAGGACCAGAACTTCTGTATTATATCACCCAAGTTACCGTAAAAACTTAGGTTTTGGAAATATGGCTGATTAAAGTAGTCGCATTGAGATGTGCGGACAGCGATTTGTCAAAGTATGACATGAAAAATAACATAAATACGGAAGTGAGCCAACATGACGTACACATAGGATGATAGAATAGGTCCAGAACTTTAGTACTATACCACCCAAGTTACCGTAAAAACTTAGGTTTTGGAAATATGGGTGATTAAATTAGTCGCTTTGCGATGTGCGGACAACGATCTGTCTAAGTTTGACATGAAATATAAAAATAAATACGGAATTGTGGATACATGACGTACACATAGGGTGATAGAATAGGACCAGAACTTCTGTACTATACCACCCAATTTACCTTAAAATCTTAGGTTTTGGATATATGGGTGATTAAATTAGTCGCTATGCGATGTGCGGACAACGATTTGTCTAAGTATGACTTGAAATATAATAATAAATACGGAGGTGTGCCAACATTACGTACATATAGGGTGATAGAATAGGACCAGAACTTCTGTATTATACCACCCAAGTTACCGTAAAAACTTAGGTTTTGGAAATATGGGTGATTAAATCAGTCGCTATGCGATGTGCGGACAACGATTTGTCTAAGTATGACATGAAATATAATAATAAATACGGAGGTGTGCCATCATTACGTACACGTACGGTGATAGAATAGGACCAGAACTTCTGTATTATACCACCCAAGTTACCGTAAAACTTAGGTTTTGGAAATATGGCTGATTAAAGCAGTCGCATTGAGATGTGCGGACAGCGATTTGTCAAAGTATGACATGAAAAATAAAATAAATACGGAAGTGTGCCAACATGACGTACACATAGGATGATAGAATAGGTCCTGAAATTTAGTATTATACCACCCAAGTTACCTTAAAAACTTAGGTTTTGGAAATATGGGTGATTAAATTAGTCGCTTTGGATGTGTGGACAGTGATCCACCTAAGTTTGACATAAATTATAAAATAAATACGGCAGTGTGTCAGCATGACGTGCACGTAGGGTGATGAAATAGGACCAGAACTTCTCTATTATACCACACAAGTTACCGTAAAAACTTAGGTTTTGGAAATATGGCTGATTAAAGTAGTCGCATTGAGATGTGCGGACAGCGATTTGTCAAATTATGACATGAAATAAAAAATAAATACGGAAGTGTGCCAACATGACGTACACATAGGATGAAAGAATAGGTCCTGAAATTTAGTATTATACCACCCAAGTTACCTTAAAAACTTAGGTTTTGGAAATATGGGTGATTAAATTAGTCGCTATGCGATGTGCGGACAACGATTTTTCTAAGTTTGACATGAAATATAATAATAAATACAGAGGTGTGCCAACATTACGTACACATGAGGTGATAGAATAGGACCAGAACTTCTGTATTATACCACCCAAGTTACCGTAAAAACTTAGGTTTTGGAAATATGGGTGATTAAATTAGTCGCATTGAGATGTGCGGACAGCGATTTGTCTAAGTTTGACATGAAATATAAAAATAAATACGGAATTGTGTTTACATGACGTACACAGAGGGTGATAGAATACGACCAGAACTTCTGTATTATACCACCCAAGTTACCGTAAAAACTTAGGTTTTGGAAATATGGGTGATTAAATTAGTCGCATTGAGATGTGCGGACAGAGATTTGTCGAAGTTTGACACGAAATATAAAAAAAATACGGAGGTGTGCCAACATGACGTACACATAGGATGATAGAATAGGTCCAGAACTTTAGTACTATACCACCCAAGTTACCGTAAAAACTTAGGTTTTTGAAATATGGGTGATTAAATTAGTCGCTATGCGATGTGCGGACAAAGATTTGTCTAAGTATGACATGAAATATAAAAATAAATACGGAATTGTGCCAACATTACGTACACGTAGGGTGATAGAATAGGACCAGAACTTCTGTATTATACCACCCAAGTTACCCTAAAAACTTAGGTTTTGGAAATATGGCTGATTAAAGTAGTCGCATTGAGATGTGCGGACAGAGATTTGTCGAAGTTTGACACGAAATATAAAAAAAATACGGAGGTGTGCCAACATGACGTACACATAGGATGATAGAATAGGTCCAGAACTTTAGTACTATACCACCCAAGTTACCGTAAAAACTTAGGTTTTGGAAATATGGGTGATTAAATTAGTCGCATTGAGATGTGCGGACAGCGATTTGTCTAAGTTTGACATGAAATATAAAAATAAATACGGAATTGTGGATACATGACGTACACATAGGGTGATAGAATAGGACCAGAACTTCTGTATTATACCACCCAAGTTACCGTAAAAACTTAGGTTTTGGAAATATGGCTGATTAAAGTAGTCGCATTGAGATGTGCGGACAGAGATTTGTCGAAGTTTGACACGAAATATAAAAATAAATACGGAATTGTGGATACATGACGTTTACATAGGGTGATAGAATAGGACCAGAACTTCTGTATTATACCACCCAAGTTACCGTAAAAACTTAGGTTTTGGAAATATGGGTGATTAAATTAGTCGCTATGCGATGTGCGGACAACGATTTGTCTAAGTTTGACATGAAATATAAAAATAAATACGGATGTGTGCCAACATTACGTACACGTAGGGTGATAGAATATGACCAGAACTTTTGTATTATACCACCCAAGTTACCGTAAAAACTTAGGTTTTGGAAATATGGCTGATTAAAGTAGTCGCATTGAGATGTGCGGACAGCGATTTGTCGAAGTTTGACACGAAATATAAAAATAAATACGGAAGTGTGCCAACATGACGTACACATAGGATGAAAGAATAGGTCCTGAAATTTAGTATTATACCACCCAAGTTACCTTAAAAACTTAGGTTTTGGAAATATGGGTGATTAAATTAGTCGCTATGCGATGTGCGGACAACGATTTGTCAAAGTTTGACATGAAATATAAAAATAAATACGGAATTTTGGATACATGACGTACACATTGGGTGATAGAATAGGATTAGAACTATATTATTATACCACTCAGGTTACCGTCAAAACTTAGGTTTTGGAAATACGGGTGATTAAAATAGTCGCTTTGGATGTGTGGACAGCGATCCACCTAATTTTGACATAAAATATAAAATAAATACGGCAGTGTGTCAGCATGACGTACACGTAGGATGAAAGAATAGGACCAGAACTTTAGTACTATACCACCCAAGTTACCTTAAAAACTTAGATTTTGGAAATATGGGTGATTAAATTAGTCGCTATGCGATGTGCGGACAACGATTTGTCTAAGTTTGACATGAAATATAAAAATAAATACGGAATTGTGGATACATGACGTACACATAGGGTGATAGAATAGGACCAGAACTTCTTTATTATACCACCCAAGTTACCGTAAAAACTTAGGTTTTGGAAATATGGGTGATTAAATTAGTCGCTATGCGATGTGCGGACAACGATTTGTCGACGTTTGACACGAAATATAAAAAAAATACGGAGGTGTGCCAACATGACGTACACATAGGATGATAGAATAGGTCCTGAAATTTAGTATTATACCACCCAAGTTACCTTAAAAACTTAGGTTTTGGAAATATGGGTGATTAAATTAGTCGCTATGCGATGTGCGGACAACGATTTGTCTAAGTTTGACATGAAATATAAAAAAAATACGGAGGTGTGCCAACATGACGTACACATAGGATGATAGAATAGGTCCAGAACTTTAGTACTATACCACCCAGGTTACCTTAAAAACTTAGGTTTTGGAAATACGGGTGATTAAAATAGTCGCTTTGGATGTGTGGACAGTGATCACCTAAGTTTGACATAAAATATAAAATAAATACGGAATTGAGGATACATGACGTACACATAGGGTGATAGAATAGGACCAGAACTTCTGTATTATACCACCCAAGTTACCGTAAAAACTTAGGTTTTGGAAATATGGGTGATTAAATTAGTCGCTATGCGATGTGCGGACAACGATTTGTCTAAGTTTGACATGAAATTTAAAAATAAATACGGAGGTGTGCCAACATTACGTACACGTAGGGTGATAGAATAGGACCAGAACTTCTGTATTATACCACCCAAGTTACCGTAAAAACTTAGGTTTTGGAAATATGGCTGATTAAAGTAGTCGCATTGAGATGTGCGGACAGAGATTTGTCGAAGTTTGACACGAAATATAAAAAAATACGGAGGTGTGCCAACATGACGTACACATAGGATGATAGAATAGGTCCAGAACTTTAGTACTATACCACCCAATTTACCGTAAAAACTTAGGTTTTGGAAATATGGGTGATTAAAGTAGTCGCATTGAGATGTGCGGACAGCGATTTGTCTAAGTTTGACATGAAATATAAAAATAAATACGGAATTGTGGATACATAACGTACACATTGGGTGATAGAATAGGACCAGAACTTGTGTATTATACCACCCAAGTTACCGTAAAAACTTAGGTTTTGGAAATATGGGTGATTAAATTAGTCGCTATGCGATGTGCGGACAACGATTTGTCTAAGTATGACATGAAATATAATAATAAATACGGAGGTGTGCCAACATTACTTACACGTAGGGTGATAGAATAGGACCAGAACTTCTGTATTATACCACCCAAGTTACCGTAAAAACTTAGGTTTTAGAAATATGGGTGATTAAATTAGTCGCATTGAGATGTGCGGACAGAGATTTGTCGAAGTTTGACATAAAATATAAAAAAAATACGGAGGTGTGCCAACATGACGTACACATAGGATGATAGAATAGGTCCAGAACTTTAGTACTATACCACCCAAGTTACCGTAAAAACTTAGGTTTTGGAAATACGGGTGATTAAATAGTCGCTTTGGAGGTGTGCCAACATTACTTACACGTAGGGTGATAGAATAGGACCAGAACTTCTGTATTATACCACCCAAGTTACCGTAAAAACTTAGGTTTTGGAAATATGGCTGATTAAATTAGTCGCATTGAGATGTGCGGACAGCGATTTGTCTAAGTTTGACATGAAATATAAAAATAAATACGGAATTGTGGATACATGACGTACACATAGGGTGATAGAATAGGACCAGAACTTCTGTATTATACCACCCAAGTTACCGTAAAAACTTAGGTTTTGGAAATACGGGTGATTAAATAGTCGCTTTGGATGTGTGGACAGTGATCCACCTAAGTTTGACATAAAATATAAAATCAATACGGAATTGTGGATACATGACGTACACATAGGGTGATAGAATAGGACCAGAACTTCTGTATTATACCACCCAAGTTACCTTAAAAACTTAGGTTTTGGAAATACGGGTGATTAAAATAGTCGCTTTGGATGTGTGGACAGCGATCCACCTAAGTTTGACATAAAATATAAAATAAATACGGCAGTGTGTCAGCATGACGTACACGTAGGATGAAAGAATAGGACCAGAACCTTAGTACTATACCACCCAAGTTACCTTAAAAACTTAGGTTTTGGAAATATGGGTGATTAAATTAGTCGCAATGCGATGTGCGGACAACGATTTGTCTAAGTATGACATGAAATATAATAATAAATACGGAGGTGTGCCAACATTACGTACACGTAGGGTGATAGAATAGGACCAGAACTTCTGTATTATACCACCCAAGTTACCGTAAAAACTTAGGTTTTGGAAATATGGGTGATTAAATTAGTCGCTATGCGATGTGCGGACAACGATTTGTCTAAGTTTGACATGAAATATAAAAATAAATACGGAATTGTGGATACATGACGTACACATAGGGTGATAGAATAGGACCAGAACTTCTGTATTATACCACCCAAGTTACCGTAAAAACTTAGGTTTTGGAAATATGGCTGATTAAAGTAGTCGCATTGAGATGTGCGGACAGCGATTTGTCAAAGTATGACATGAAAAATAAAATAAATACGGAAGTGTGCCAACATGACGTACACATAGGATGAAAGAATAGGTCCTGAAATTTAGTATTATACCACCCAAGTTACCGTAAAAACTTAGGTTTTGGAAATATGGGTGATTAAATTAGTCGCTATGCGATGTGCGGACAACGATTTGTCTAAGTTTGACATGAAATATAAAAATAAATACGGAATTGTGGATACATGACGTACACATAGGGTGATAGAATAGGACCAGAACTTCTGTATTATACCATCCAAGTTACCGTAAAAACTTAGGTTTTGGAAATATGGGTGATTAAATTAGTCGCATTGAGATGTGCGGACAGAGATTTGTCGAAGTTTGACACGAAATATAAAAAAAATACGGCGGTGTGCCAACATGACGTACACATAGGATGATAGAATAGGTCCAGAACTTTAGTACTATACCACCCAAGTTACCGTAAAAACTTAGGTTTTGGAAATATGGCTGATTAAATTAGTCTTAATGCGATGTGCGGACAACGATTTGTCTAAGTATGACATGAAATATAATAATAAATACGGAGTTGTGCCAACATTACGTACACGTAGGGTGATAGAATAGGACCAGAACTTCTGTATTATACCACCCAAGTTACCGTAAAAACTTAGGTTTTGGAAATATGGCTGATTAAAGTAGTCGCATTGAGATGTGCGGACAGAGATTTGTCGAAGTTTGACACGAAATATAAAAAAAATACGGAGGTGTGCCAACATGACGTACACATGGGATGATAGAATAGTTCCAGAACCTTTGTACTATACCACCCAAGTTACCTTAAAAACTTAGGTTTTGGAAATATGAGTGATTAAAATAGTCGCTTTGGATGTGTGGACAGCGATCCACCTAAGTTTGACATAAAATATAAAATAAATACGGCAGTGTGTTAGCATGACGTACACGTAGGATGAAAGAATAGGACCAGAACTTTAGTACTATACCACCCAAGTTACCTTAAAAACTTAGGTTTTGGAAATATGGGTGATTAAATTAGTCGCTATGCGATGTGCGGACAACGATTTGTCTAAGTATGACATGAAATATAATAATAAATACGGAGGTGTGCCAACATTACGTACACGTAGGGTGATAGAATAGGACCAGAACTTCTGTATTATACCACCCAAGTTACCGTAAAAACTTAGGTTTTGGAAATATGGCTGATTAAAGTAGTCGCATTGAGATGTGCGGACAGAGATTTGTCGAAGTTTGACACGAAATATAAAACAATTACGGAGGTGTGCCAACATGACGTACACATAGGATGATATAATAGGTCCAGAACTTTAGTACTATACCACCCAAGTTACCTTAAAAACTTCGGTTTTGGAAATACGGGTGATTAAAATAGTCGCTTTGGATGTGTGGACAGTGATCCACCTAAGTTTGACATAAAATATAAAATAAATACGGCAGTGTGTCAGCATGACGTACACGTAGGGTGATGAAATAGGACCAGAACTTCTGTATTATACCACCAAAGTTACCGTAAAAACTTAGGATTTGGAAATATGGCTGATTAAAGTAGTCGCATTGAGATGTGCGGACAGCGATTTGTCAAAGTATGACATGAAAAATAAAATAAATACGGAAGTGTGCCAACATGACGTACACATAGGATGATAGAATAGGTCCTGAAATTTAGTATTATACCACCCAAGTTACCTTAAAAACTTAGGTTTTGGAAATATGGGTGATTAAATTAGTCGCTATGCGATGTGCGGACAACGATTTGTCTAAGTTTGACATGAAATATAAAAATAAATACCGAATTGTGGATACATGACGTACACATAGGGTGATAGAATAGGACCAGAACTTCTGTATTATACCACCCAAGTTACCGTAAAAACTTAGGTTTTGAAAATATGGCTGAATAAAGTAGTCGCATTGAGATGTGCGGACAGCGATTTGTCAAAGTATGACATGAAAAATAAAATAAATACGGAAGTGTGCCAACATGACGTACACATAGGATGATAGAATAGGTCCTGAAATTTAGTATTATACCACCCAAGTTACCGTAAAAACTTAGGTTTTGGAAGTATGGGTGATTAAATTAGTCGCTTTGGATGTGTGGACAGTGATCCACCTAAGTTTGACATAAAATATAAAATAAATACGGCAGTGTGTCAGCATGACGTACACGTAGGGTGATGAAATAGGACCAGAACTTCTGTATTATACCACCAAAGTTACCGTAAAAACTTAGGTTTTGGAAATATGGCTGATTAAAGTAGTCGCATTGAGATGTGCGGACAGCGATTTGTCAAAGTATGACATGAAAAATAAAATAAATACGGAAGTGTGCCAACATGACGTACACATAGGATGATAGAATAGGTCCTGAAATTTAGTATTATACCACCCAAGTTACCTTAAAAACTTAGGTTTTGGAAATATGGGTGATTAAATCAGTCGCTATGCGATGTGCGGACAACGATTTGTCTAAGTTTGACATGAAATATAAAAATAAATACCGAATTGTGGATACATGACGTACACATAGGGTGATAGAATAGGACCAGAACTTCTGTATTATACCACCCAAGTTACCGTAAAAACTTAGGTTTTGGAAATATGGCTGATTAAAGTAGTCGCATTGAGATGTGCGGACAGCGATTTGTCTAAGTTTGACATGAAATATAAAAATAAATACGGAATTGTGGATACATGACGTACACATAGGGTGATAGAATAGGACCAGAACTTCTGTATTATACCACCCAAGTTACCGTAAAAACTTAGGTTTTGGAAATATGGCTGATTAAAGTAGTCGCATTGAGATGTGCGGACAGCGATTTGTCAAAGTATGACATGAAAAATAAAATAAATACGGAAGTGTGCCAACATGACGTACACATAGGATGATAGAATAGGTCCTGAAATTTAGTATTATACCACCCAAGTTACCTTAAAAACTTAGGTTTTGGAAATATGGGTGATTAAATTAGTCGCTTTGGATGTGTGAACAGTGATCCACCTAGTTTGACATAAAATATAAAATAAATACGGAAGTGTGTCAGCATGACGTACACGTAGGATGAAAGAATAGGACCAGAACTTTAGTTTTATACAACCCAAGTTACCTTAAAAACTTAGGTTTTGGAAATATGGGTGATTAAATTAGTCGCTTTGGATGTGTGGACAGTGATCCACCTAAGTTTGACATAAAATATAAAATAAATACGGCAGTGTGTCAGCATGACGTACACGTAGGTTGATGAAATAGGACCAGAACTTCTGTATTATACCACCCAAGTTACCGTAAAAACTTAGGTTTTGGAAATATGGCTGATTAAAGTAGTCGCATTGAGATGTGCGGACAGCGATTTGTCAAAGTATGACATGAAAATAAAATAAATACGGAAGTGTGCCAACATGACGTACACATAGGATGATAGAATAGGTTCAGAACCTTAGTACTATACCACCCAAGTTACCGTAAAAACTTAGGTTTTAGAAATATGGCTGATTAAAGTAGTCGCATTGAGATGTGCGGACAGCGATTTGTCTAAGTTTGACATGAAATATAAAAATAAATACGGAATTGTGGATACATGACGTACACATAGGGTGATAGAATAGGACCAGAACTTCTGTATTATACCACCCAAGTTACCGTAAAAACTTAGGTTTTGGAAATATGGGTGATTAAATTAGTCGCTATGTGATGTGCGGACAACGATTTGTCTAAGTTTGACATGAAATATAAAAATAAATACGGGATTTTGGATACATGACGTACACATTGGGTGATAGAATAGGATTAGAACTATATTATTATATCACTCAGGTTACCGTCAAAAGTTAGGTTTTGGAAATACGGGTGATTAAAATAGTCGCTTTGGATGTGTGGACAGCGATCCACCTAAGTTTGACATAAAATATAAAATAAATACGGAAGTGTGTCAGCATGACGTACACGTAGGATGAAAGAATAGGACCAGAACTTTAGTTTTATACAACCCAAGTTACCTTAAAAACTTAGGTTTTGGAAATATGGGTGATTAAATTAGTCGCTTTGGATGTGTGGACAGTGATCCACCTAAGTTTGACATAAAATATAAAATAAATACGGCAGTGTGTCAGCATGACGTACACATAGAATGATAGAATAGGTCCTGAAATTTAGTATTATACCACCCAAGTTACCTTAAAAACTTAGGTTTTGGAAATATGGGTGATTAAATTAGTCGCTATGCGATGTGCGGACAACGATTTGTCGAAGTTTGACACGAAATATAAAAAAAATACGGAGGTGTGCCAACATGACGTACCCATAGGATGATAGAATAGGTCCAGAACTTTAGTACTATACCACCCAAGTTACCTTAAAAACTTAGGTTTTGGAAATACGGGTGATTAAAATAGTCGCTTTGGATGTGTGGACAGCGATCCACCTAAGTTTGACATAAAATATAAAATAAATACGGCAGTGTGTCAGCATGACGTACACGTAGGATGTAAGAATAGGACCAGAACTTTAGTACTATACCACCCAAGATACCTTAAAAACTTAGGTTTTGGAAATATGGGTGATTAAACTAGTCGCTATGCGATGTGCGGACAACGATTTGTCAAAGTATGACATGAAAAATAAAATAAATACGGAAGTGTGCCAACATGACGTACATATAGGATGATAGAATAGGTCCTGAAATTTAGTATTATACCACCCAAGTTACCTTAAAAACTTAGGTTTTGGAAATATGGGTGATTAAATTAGTCGCTATGCGATGTGCGGACAACGATTTGTCTAAGTTTGACATGAAATATAAAAAATAAATACGGAATTGTGGATACATGACGTACACGTAGGCTGATAGAATAGGACCAGAACTTCTGTATTATACCACCCAAGTTACCTTAAAAACTTAGGTTTTGGAAATATGGGTGATTAAATTAGTCGCTTTGGATATGTGGACAGTGATCCACCTAAGTTTGACATAAAATATAAAATAAATACGGCAGTGTGTCAGCATGACGTACACGTAGGGTGATGAAATAGGACCAGAACTTCTGTATCATACCACCCAAGTTACCGTAAAAACTTAGGTTTTGGAAATATGGCTGATTAAAGTAGTCACTATGCGATGTGCGGACAACGATTTGTCTAAGTTTGACATGAAATATAAAAATAAATACGGAATTGTAGATACATGACGTACACATAGGGTGATAGAATAGGACCAGAACTTCTGTATTATACCACCCAAGTTACCGTAAAAACTTAGGTTTTGGAAATATGGGTGATTAAATTAGTCGCTATGCGATGTGCGGACAACAATTTGTCGAAGTTTGACACGAAAAATAAAAAAAATACGGAGGTGTGCCAACATGACGTACACATAGGATGATAGAATAGGTCCAGATCTTTAGTATTATACCACCCAAGTTACCTTAAAAACTTAGGTTTTGGAAATACGGGTGATTAAAATAGTCGCTTTGGATGTGTGGACAGTGATCCACCTAAGTTTGACATAAAATATAAAATAAATACGGCAGTGTGTCAGCATGACGTACACGTAGGGTGATGAAATAGGACCAGAACTTCTATATTATACCACCCAAGTTACCGTAAAAACTTAGGTTTTGGAAATATGGCTGATTAAAGTAGTCGCATTGAGATGTGCGGACAGCGATTTGTCAAAGTATGACATGAAAAATAAAATAAATACGGAAGTGTGCCAACATGACGTACACATAGGATGATAGAATAGGTCCTGAAGTTTAGTATTATACCACCCAAGTTACCTTAAAAACTTAGGTTTTGGAAATATGGGTGATTAAATTAGTCGCTATGCGATGTGCGGACAACGATTTGTATAAGTTTGACATGAAATATAAAAATAAATACGGAATTGTGGATACATGACGTACACATAGGGTGATAGAATAGGACCAGAACTTCTGTATTATACCACCCAAGTTACCGTAAAAACTTAGGTTTTGGAAATATGGCTGATTAAAGTAGTCGCATTGAGATGTGCGGACAGCGATTTGTCAAAGTATGACATGAAAAATAAAATAAATCCGGAAGTGTGCCAACATGACGTACACATAGGATGATAGAATAGGTCCAGAACTTTAGTACTATACCACCCAAGTTACCTTAAAACTTATGTTTTGGAAATATGGGTGATTAAATTAGTCGCTATGCGATGTGCGGACAACGATTTGTCTAAGTATGACATGAAATATAATAATAAATACGGAGGTGTGCCAACATTACGTACACGTAGGGTGATAGAATAGGACCAGAACTTCTGTATTATACCACCCAAGTTACCGTAAAACCTTAGGATTTGGAAATATGGGTGGTTAAATTAGCCGCTTTTCGATGTGCGGACTGCGATTTGCCTATGTTTGACATGAAATATAAAAAAAATACGGAAGTGTGCCAACATTAGGTACACATAGGGTGATAGAATAGGACCAGAAATTTAGTAATATACCGCCCAAGTTACCATAAAAACTTAGGTTTTGGAAATATGGGTGAATAAATTAGCCGCTTTGCGATGTGCGGTCAGCGATTTGTTTAGGTTTGACATGAAATATAAAATAAATACGGAAGTGTGCCAACATTAGGTACACATAGGGTGATAGAATAGGACCAGAAATTTAGTAATATACCGCCCAAGTTACCATAAAAACTTAGGTTTTGGAAATATGGGTGAATAAATTAGCCGCTTTGCGATGTGCGGTCAGCGATTTGTTTAGGTTTGACATGAAATATAAAATAAATACGGAAGTGTGCTAACATTACGTACACATTAGATGATAGAATAGAAACAGAACTTTAGTATTATACCAAACAAGTTACCGTAAAACTTAGGTTTTGGAAATATGGGTGGTTAAAGTAGCCGCTTTGCGATTTGCGGATAACGATTTGTCAAAGTTTGACATGAAATATAAAATAAATACGGAAGTGTGCCAACATGACGTACACATAGGATGATAGAATAGGACCAGAAATTTAGTAATATACCGCCCAAGTTACCATTAAAACTTAGGTTTTGGAAATATGGGTGAATAAATTAGCCGCTTTGCGATGTGCGGTCAGCGATTTGTTTAGGTTTGACATGAAATATAAAATAAATACGGAAGTGTGCTAACATTACGTACACATTAGATGATAGAATAGAAACAGAACTTTAGTATTATACCAAACAAGTTACCGTAAAACTTAGGTTTTGGAAATATGGGTGGTTAAATTAGCCGCTTTGCGATGTGCGGTCAGCGATTTGTTTAGGTTTGACATGAAATATAAAATAAATACGGAAGTGTGCCAACATGACGTACACATAGGATGATAGAATAGGACCAGAACCTTTGTACTTTACTACCCAAGTTACCATAAAAACTTAGGTTTTGGAAATATGGGTGATTAAATTAGTCGCTTTGCGATGTGCGGATAACGATTTGTCAAAGTTTGACATGAAATATAAAATAAATACGGAAGTGTGCCAACATGACGTACGAATAGGATGATAGAATAGGACCATAACTTTAGTACTATACCACCCAAGTTACCTTAACAACTTAGGTTTTGGAAATATGGGTAGTTAAAGTAGTCGCTTTGCGATGTGTGGACAGCAATTTGTCTAGGTTTGACATGAAATATAAAAATAAATACGGAATTCTGGATACATTACGTACAAATAGGGTGATAGAATAGTACCAGAAATATAGTATTATACCACCGAAGTTACCGTAAAAACTTAGGTTTTGGAAATATGGGTGATTAAAGTAGTCGCTTTGCGATGTGCGGACAGCGATTTGTCTAAGTTTGACATGAAATATAAAATAAATACGGAAGTGTGCCAACATGACGTACGAATAGGATGATAGAATAGGACCATAACTTTAGTACTATACCACCCAAGTTACCTTAACAACTTAGGTTTTGGAAATAAGGGTAGTTAAAGTAGTCGCTTTGCGATGTGTGGACAGCAATTTGTCTAGGTTTGACATGAAATATAAAAATAAATACGGAATTCTGGATACATTACGTACAAATAGGGTGATAGAATAGTACCAGAAATATAGTATTATACCACCCAAGTTACCGTAAAAACTTAGGTTTTGGAAATATGGGTGATTAAATTAGCCGCTTTGCGATGTGCGGTTAACGATTTGTCTAAGTTTGACATGAAATATAAAATAAATATGGAAGTGTGCTAACATTACATATACATAGGGTGATAGAATAGAACCTGAACTTTAGTATTATACGAACGAAGTTACCGTAAAAACATTGGTTTTGGAAATATGGGTGATTAAATTAGCCACTTTGCGATGTGCGGTCAGCGATTTGTCTAAGTTTGACATGAAATATAAAATAAATACGGAAGTGTGCTACTATTACGTACACATTAGATGATAGAATACAACCAGAACTTTAGTATTATACCAAACAAGTTACCGTAAAACTTAGGTTTTGGAAATATGGGTGGTTAAAGTAGCCGCTTTGCGATTTGCGGTCAGCGATTTGTCCTAGTTTGACATGAAACATAAAATAAATACGGAAGTGTGCCAACATGACGTACACATAGGATGATAGAATAGGACCAGAACCTTTGTACTTTACTACCCAAGTTACCATAAAAACTTAGGTTTTGGAAATATGGGTGATTAAATTAGTCGCTTTGCGATGTGCGGACAACGATTTGTCAAAGTTTGACATGAAATATGAAATAAATACGGAAGTGTGCCAACATGACGTACGAATAGGATGATAGAATAGGACCATAACTTTAGTACTATACCACCCAAGTTACCTTAACAACTTAGGTTTTGGAAATATGGGTAGTTAAAGTAGTCGCTTTGCGATGTGTGGACAGCAATTTGTCTAGGTTTGACATGAAATATAAAAATAAATACGGAATTCTGGATACATTACGTACAAATAGGGTGATAGAATAGTACCAGAAATATAGTATTATACCACCGAAGTTACCGTAAAAACTTAGGTTTTGGAAATATGGGTGATTAAAGTAGTCGCTTTGCGATGTGCGGACAGCGATTTGTCTAAGTTTGACATGAAATATAAAATAAATACGGAAGTGTGCCAACATTACGTACACATAGGCTGATAGAATAGGACCAGAACTTCTGTATTATACCACCCAAGTTACCTTAAAAACTTAGGTTTTGGAAATATGGGTGATTAAATTAGTCGCTTTGGATATGTAGACAGTGATCCACCTAAGTTTGACATAAAATATAAAATAAATACGGCAGTGTGTCAGCATGACGTACACGTAGGGTGATGAAATAGGACCAGAACTTCTGTATTATACCACCCAAGTTACCGTAAAAACTTAGGTTTTGGAAATATGGCTAGTTAAAGTAGTCGCTTTGCGATGTGTGGACAGCAATTTGTCTAGGTTTGAAATGAAATATAAAAATAAATACGGAATTCTGGATACATTACGTACAAATAGGGTGATATAATAGTACCAGAAATATAGTATTATACCACCGAAGTTACCGTAAAAACTTAGGTTTTGGAAATATGGGTGATTAAAGTAGTCGCTTTGCGATGTGCGGACAGCGATTTGTCTAAGTTTGACATGAAATATAAAATAAATACGGAAGTGTGCCAACATGACGTACGAATAGGATGATAGAATAGGACCATAACTTTAGTACTATACCACCCAAGTTACCTTAACAACTTAGGTTTTGGAAATATGGGTAGTTAAAGTAGTCGCTTTGCGATGTGCGGACAGCGATTTGTCTAAGTTTGACATGAAATATAAAATAAATACGGAAGTGTGCCAACATTACGTACACATAGGATGATAGAATAGGACAAGAACTGTAGGACTATACCACCCAAGTTACTGTAAAAACGTAGGTTTTGGAAATATTGGTGATTTAATTAGCCGCTTTGCGATGTGCGGTGAGCGATTTGTCTAAGTTTGACATGAAATATAAAATAAATATGGAAGTGTGCTAACATTACATACACATAGGGTGATAGAATAGGACCAGAACTTTAGTACTATACCAACCAAGTTTCCGTAAAAACGTAGGTTTTGGAAATATAGGTAGTTAAAGTAGTCGCTTTGCGAAGTGCGGACAGCGATTTGTCTAAGTTTGACATGAAATATAAAATAAATACGGAATTGTGCTAACATTACGTACACATTAGATGATAGAATAGAACCAGAACTTTAGTATTATACCAAACAAGTTACCGTAAAACTTAGGTTTTGGAAATATGGGTGGTTAAAGTAGCCGCTTTGCGATTTGCGGTCAGCGATTTGTCCTAGTTTGACATGAAACATAAAATAAATACGGAAGTGTGCCAACATGACGTACACATAGGATGATAGAATAGGACCAGAACCTTTGTACTTTACTACCCAAGTTACCATAAAAACTTAGGTTTTGGAAATATGGGTGATTAAATTAGTCGCTTTGCGATGTGCGGACAACGATTTGTCAAAGTTTGACATGAAATATAAAATAAATACGGAAGTGTGCCAACATGACGTACGAATAGGATGATAGAATAGGACCATAACTTTAGTGCTATACCACCCAAGTTACCTTAACAACTTAGGTTTTGGAAATATGGGTACTTAAAGTAGTCGCTTTGCGATGTGTGGACAGCAATTTGTCTAGGTTTGACATGAAATATATAAATAAATACGGAATTCTGGATACATTACGTACAAATAGGGTGATAGAATAGTACAAGAAATATAGTATTATACCACCGAAGTTACCGTAAAAACTTAGGTTTTGGAAATATGGGTGATTAAAGTAGTCGCTTTGCGATGTGCGGACAGCGATTTGTCTAAGTTTGACATGAAATATAAAATAAATACGGAAGTGTGCCAACATTACGTACACATAGGATGATAGAATAGGACAAGAACTGTAGGACTATACCACCCAAGTTATTGTAAAAACGTAGGTTTTGGAAATATTGGTGATTTAATTAGCCGCTTTGCGATGTGCGGTCAGCGATTTGTCTAAGTTTGACATGAAATATAAAATAAATATGGAAGTGTGCTAACATTACATACACATAGGGTGATAGAATAGGACCAGAACTTTAGTATCATACCAACCAAGTTTCCGTAAAAACGTAGGTTTTGGAAATATAGGTAGTTAAAGTAGTCGCTTTGCGAAGTGCGGACAGCGATTTGTCTAAGTTCGACATGAAATATTAAATAAATACGGAAGTGTGCCAACATTACGTACACATAGGATGATAGAATAGGACAAGAACTGTATGACTATACCACCCAAGATACCGTAAAAACTTAGGTTTTGGAAATATGGGTGATTAAATTAGCCGCTTTGCGATGTGCGGTTAACGATTTGTCTAAGTTTGACATGAAATATAAAATAAATATGGAAGTGTGCTAACATTACATACACATAGGGTGATAGAATAGAACTAGAACTTTAGTATTATACGAACGAAGTTACCGTAAAAACTTAGGTTTTGGAAATATGGGTGATTAAATTAGTCACTTTGCGATGTGCGGTCAGCGATTTGTCCTAGTTTGACATGAAATATAAAATAAATACGGAAGTGTGCTAACATTACGTACACATTAGATGATAGAATAGAACCAGAACTTTAGTATTATACCAAACAAGTTACCGTAAAACTTAGGTTTTGGAAATATGGGTGGTTAAAGTAGCCGCTTTGCGATTTGCGGTCAGCGATTTGTCCTAGTTTGACATGAAACATAAAATAAATACGGAAGTGTGCCAACATGACGTACACATAGGATGATAGAATAGGACCAGAACCTTTGTACTTTACTACCCAAGTTACCATAAAAACTTAGGTTTTGGAAATATGGGTGATTAAATTAGTCGCTTTGCGATGTGCGGATAACGATTTGTCAAAGTTTGACATGAAATATAAAATAAATACGGAAGTGTGCCAACATGACGTACGAATAGGATGATAGAATAGGACCATAACTTTAGTACTATACCACCCAAGTTACCTTAACAACTTAGGTTTTGGAAATATGGGTAGTTAAAGTAGTCGCTTTGCGATGTGTGGACAGCAATTTGTCTAGGTTTGACATGAAATATAAAAATAAATACGGAATTCTGGATACATTACGTACAAATAGGGTGATAGAATAGTACCAGAAATATAGTATTATACCACCGAAGTTACCGTAAAAACTTAGGTTTTGGAAATATGGGTGATTAAAGTAGTCGCTTTGCGATGTGCGGACAGCGATTTGTCTAAGTTTGACATGAAATATAAAATAAATACGGAAGTGTGCCAACATTACGTACACATAGGATGATAGAATAGGACAAGAACTGTAGGACTATACCACCCAAGTTACTGTAAAAACGTAGGTTTTAGAAATATTGGTGATTTAATTAGTCGCTCTGCGATGTGCGGACAGCGATTTGTCTAAGTTTTACATGAAATATAAAAATAAATACGGATGTGTGGATACATGACGTACACATAGGGTGATAGAATAGTACCAGAAATATAGTATTATACCACCCAAGTTACCGTTAAAACTTAGGTTTTGGAAATATGGGTGATTAAATTAGCCGCTTTGCGATGTGCGGTTAACGATTTGTCTAATTTTGACATGAAATATAAAATAAATATGGAAGTGTGCTAACATTACATATACATAGGGTGATAGAATAGAACCTGAACTTTAGTATTATACGAACCAAGTTACCGTAAAAACATTGGTTTTGGAAATATGGGTGATTAAATTAGCCACTTTGCGATGTGCGGTCAGCGATTTGTCTAAGTTTGACATAAAATATAAAATAAATACGGAAGTGTGCTACTATTACGTACACATTAGATGATAGAATACAACCAGAACTTTAGTATTATACCAAACAAGTTACCGTAAAACTTAGGTTTTGGAAATATGGGTGGTTAAAGTAGCCGCTTTGCGATTTGGGGTCAGCGATTTGTCCTAGTTTGACATGAAACATAAAATAAATACGGAAGTGTGCCAACATGACGTACACATAGGATGATAGAATAGGACCAGAACCTTTGTACTTTACTACCCAAGTTACCATAAAAACTTAGGTTTTGGAAATATGGGTGATTAAATTAGTCGCTTTGCGATGTGCGGACAACGATTTGTCAAAGTTTGACATGAAATATGAAATAAATACGGAAGTGTGCCAACATGACGTACGAATAGGATGATAGAATAGGACCATAACTTTAGTACTATACCACCCAAGTTACCTTAACAACTTAGGTTTTGGAAATATGGGTAGTTAAAGTAGTCGCTTTGCGATGTGTGGACAGCAATTTGTCTAGGTTTGACATGAAATATAAAAATAAATACGGAATTCTGGATACATTACGTACAAATAGGGTGATAGAATAGTACCAGAAATATAGTATTATACCACCGAAGTTACCGTAAAAACTTAGGTTTTGGAAATATGGGTGATTAAAGTAGTCGCTTTGCGATGTGCGGACAGCGATTTGTCTAAGTTTGACATGAAATATAAAATAAATACGCAAGTGTGCCAACATTACGTACACATAGGATGATAGAATAGGACAAGAACTGTAGGACTATACCACCCAAGTTACTGTAAAAACGTAGGTTTTGGAAATATTGGTGATGTAATTAGCCGCTTTGCGATGTGCGGTGAGCGATTTGTCTAAGTTTGACATGAAATATAAAATAAATATGGAAGTGTGCTAACAATACATACACATAGGGTGATAGAATAGGACCAGAACTTTAGTATTATACCAACCAAGTTTCCGTAAAAACGTAGGTTTTGGAAATATAGGTAGTTAAAGTAGTCGCTTTGCGAAGTGCGGACAGCGATTTGTCTAAGTTTGACATGAAATATAAAATAAATACGGAAGTGTGCTAACATTACGTACACATTAGATGATAGAATAGAACCATAACTTTAGTATTATACCAAACAAGTTACCGTAAAACTTAGGTTTTGGAAATATGGGTGGTTAAAGTAGCCGCTTTGCGATTTGCGGTCAGCGATTTGTCCTAGTTTGACATGAAACATAAAATAAATACGGAAGTGTGCCAACATGACGTACACATAGGATGATAGAATAGGACCAGAACCTTTGTACTTTACTACCCAAGTTACCATAAAAACTTAGGTTTTGGAAATATGGGTGATTAAATTAGTCGCTTTGCGATGTGCGGACAACGATTTGTCAAAGTTTGACATGAAATATAAAATAAATACGGAAGTGTGCCAACATGACGTACGAATAGGATGATAGAATAGGACCATAACTTTAGTACTATACCACCCAAGTTACCTTAACAACTTAGGTTTTGGAAATATGGGTACTTAAAGTAGTCGCTTTGCGATGTGTGGACAGCAATTTGTCTAGGTTTGACATGAAATATAAAAATAAATACGGAATTCTGGATACATTACGTACAAATAGGGTGATAGAATAGTACAAGAAATATAGTATTATACCACCGAAGTTACCGTAAAACTTAGGTTTTGGAAATATGGGTGGTTAAAGTAGCCGCTTTGCGATTTGCGGTCAGCGATTTGTCCTAGTTTGACATGAAACATAAAATAAATACGGAAGTGTGCCAACATGACGTACACATAGGATGATAGAATAGGACCAGAACCTTTGTACTTTACTACCCAAGTTACCATAAAAACTTAGGTTTTGGAAATATGGGTGATTAAATTAGTCGCTTTGCGATGTGCGGACAACGATTTGTCAAAGTTTGACATGAAATATGAAATAAATACGGAAGTGTGCCAACATGACGTACGAATAGGATGATAGAATAGGACCATAACTTTAGTACTATACCACCCAAGTTACCTTAACAACTTAGGTTTTGGAAATATGGGTAGTTAAAGTAGTCGCTTTGCGATGTGTGGACAGCAATTTGTCTAGGTTTGACATGAAATATAAAAATAAATACGGAATTCTGGATACATTACGTACAAATAGGGTGATAGAATAGTACAAGAAATATAGTATTATACCACCGAAGTTACCGTAAAAACTTAGGTTTTGGAAATATGGGTGATTAAAGTAGTCGCTTTGCGATGTGCGGAAAGCGATTTGTCTAAGTTTGACATGAAATATAAAATAAATACGGAAGTGTGCCAACATTACGTACACATAGGATGATAGAATAGGACAAGAACTGTAGGACTATACCACCCAAGTTACTGTAAAAACGTAGGTTTTGGAAATATTGGTGATTTAATTAGTCGCTCTGCGATGTGCGGACAGCGATTTGTCTAAGTTTAACATGAAATATAAAAATAAATACGGATGTGTGGATACATGACGTACACATAGGGTGATAGAATAGTACCAGAAATATAGTATTATACCACCCAAGTTACCGTTAAAACTTAGGTTTTGGAAATATGGGTGATTAAATTAGCCGCTTTGCGATGTGCGGTTAACGATTTGTCTAATTTTGACATGAAATATAAAATAAATATGGAAGTGTGCTAACATTACATATACATAGGGTGATAGAATAGAACCTGAACTTTAGTATTATACGAACCAAGTTACCGTAAAAACATTGGTTTTGGAAATATGGGTGATTAAATTAGCCACTTTGCGATGTGCGGTCAGCGATTTGTCTAAGTTTGACATAAAATATAAAATAAATACGGAAGTGTGCTACTATTACGTACACATTAGATGATAGAATACAACCAGAACTTTAGTATTATACCAAACAAGTTACCGTAAAACTTAGGTTTTGGAAATATGGGTGGTTAAAGTAGCCGCTTTGCGATTTGCGGTCAGCGATTTGTCCTAGTTTGACATGAAACATAAAATAAATACGGAAGTGTGCCAACATGACGTACACATAGGATGATAGAATAGGACCAGAACCTTTGTACTTTACTACCCAAGTTACCATAAAAACTTAGGTTTTGGAAATATGGGTGATTAAATTAGTCGCTTTGCGATGTGCGGACAACGATTTGTCAAAGTTTGACATGAAATATGAAATAAATACGGAAGTGTGCCAACATGACGTACGAATAGGATGATAGAATAGGACCATAACTTTAGTACTATACCACCCAAGTTACCTTAACAACTTAGGTTTTGGAAATATGGGTAGTTAAAGTAGTCGCTTTGCGATGTGTGGACAGCAATTTGTCTAGGTTTGACATGAAATATAAAAATAAATACGGAATTCTGGATACATTACGTACAAATAGGGTGATAGAATAGTACCAGAAATATAGTATTATACCACCGAAGTTACCGTAAAAACTTAGGTTTTGGAAATATGGGTGATTAAAGTAGTCGCTTTGCGATGTGCGGACAGCGATTTGTCTAAGTTTGACATGAAATATAAAATAAATACGCAAGTGTGCCAACATTACGTACACATAGGATGATAGAATAGGACAAGAACTGTAGGACTATACCACCCAAGTTACTGTAAAAACGTAGGTTTTGGAAATATTGGTGATGTAATTAGCCGCTTTGCGATGTGCGGTGAGCGATTTGTCTAAGTTTGACATGAAATATAAAATAAATATGGAAGTGTGCTAACAATACATACACATAGGGTGATAGAATAGGACCAGAACTTTAGTATTATACCAACCAAGTTTCCGTAAAAACGTAGGTTTTGGAAATATAGGTAGTTAAAGTAGTCGCTTTGCGAAGTGCGGACAGCGATTTGTCTAAGTTTGACATGAAATATAAAATAAATACGGAAGTGTGCTAACATTACGTACACATTAGATGATAGAATAGAACCATAACTTTAGTATTATACCAAACAAGTTACCGTAAAACTTAGGTTTTGGAAATATGGGTGGTTAAAGTAGCCGCTTTGCGATTTGCGGTCAGCGATTTGTCCTAGTTTGACATGAAACATAAAATAAATACGGAAGTGTGCCAACATGACGTACACATAGGATGATAGAATAGGACCAGAACCTTTGTACTTTACTACCCAAGTTACCATAAAAACTTAGGTTTTGGAAATATGGGTGATTAAATTAGTCGCTTTGCGATGTGCGGACAACGATTTGTCAAAGTTTGACATGAAATATAAAATAAATACGGAAGTGTGCCAACATGACGTACGAATAGGATGATAGAATAGGACCATAACTTTAGTACTATACCACCCAAGTTACCTTAACAACTTAGGTTTTGGAAATATGGGTACTTAAAGTAGTCGCTTTGCGATGTGTGGACAGCAATTTGTCTAGGTTTGACATGAAATATAAAAATAAATACGGAATTCTGGATACATTACGTACAAATAGGGTGATAGAATAGTACAAGAAATATAGTATTATACCACCGAAGTTACCGTAAAACTTAGGTTTTGGAAATATGGGTGGTTAAAGTAGCCGCTTTGCGATTTGCGGTCAGCGATTTGTCCTAGTTTGACATGAAACATAAAATAAATACGGAAGTGTGCCAACATGACGTACACATAGGATGATAGAATAGGACCAGAACCTTTGTACTTTACTACCCAAGTTACCATAAAAACTTAGGTTTTGGAAATATGGGTGATTAAATTAGTCGCTTTGCGATGTGCGGACAACGATTTGTCAAAGTTTGACATGAAATATGAAATAAATACGGAAGTGTGCCAACATGACGTACGAATAGGATGATAGAATAGGACCATAACTTTAGTACTATACCACCCAAGTTACCTTAACAACTTAGGTTTTGGAAATATGGGTAGTTAAAGTAGTCGCTTTGCGATGTGTGGACAGCAATTTGTCTAGGTTTGACATGAAATATAAAAATAAATACGGAATTCTGGATACATTACGTACAAATAGGGTGATAGAATAGTACCAGAAATATAGTATTATACCACCGAAGTTACCGTAAAAACTTAGGTTTTGGAAATATGGGTGATTAAAGTAGTCGCTTTGCGATGTGCGGACAGCGATTTGTCTAAGTTTGACATGAAATATAAAATAAATACGCAAGTGTGCCAACATTACGTACACATAGGATGATAGAATAGGACAAGAACTGTAGGACTATACCACCCAAGTTACTGTAAAAACGTAGGTTTTGGAAATATTGGTGATGTAATTAGCCGCTTTGCGATGTGCGGTGAGCGATTTGTCTAAGTTTGACATGAAATATAAAATAAATATGGAAGTGTGCTAACAATACATACACATAGGGTGATAGAATAGGACCAGAACTTTAGTATTATACCAACCAAGTTTCCGTAAAAACGTAGGTTTTGGAAATATAGGTAGTTAAAGTAGTCGCTTTGCGAAGTGCGGACAGCGATTTGTCTAAGTTTGACATGAAATATAAAATAAATACGGAAGTGTGCTAACATTACGTACACATTAGATGATAGAATAGAACCATAACTTTAGTATTATACCAAACAAGTTACCGTAAAACTTAGGTTTTGGAAATATGGGTGGTTAAAGTAGCCGCTTTGCGATTTGCGGTCAGCGATTTGTCCTAGTTTGACATGAAACATAAAATAAATACGGAAGTGTGCCAACATGACGTACACATAGGATGATAGAATAGGACCAGAACCTTTGTACTTTACTACCCAAGTTACCATAAAAACTTAGGTTTTGGAAATATGGGTGATTAAATTAGTCGCTTTGCGATGTGCGGACAACGATTTGTCAAAGTTTGACATGAAATATAAAATAAATACGGAAGTGTGCCAACATGACGTACGAATAGGATGATAGAATAGGACCATAACTTTAGTACTATACCACCCAAGTTACCTTAACAACTTAGGTTTTGGAAATATGGGTACTTAAAGTAGTCGCTTTGCGATGTGTGGACAGCAATTTGTCTAGGTTTGACATGAAATATAAAAATAAATACGGAATTCTGGATACATTACGTACAAATAGGGTGATAGAATAGTACAAGAAATATAGTATTATACCACCGAAGTTACCGTAAAAAACTTAGGTTTTGGAAATATGGGTGATTAAAGTAGTCGCTTTGCGATGTGCGGACAGCGATTTGTCTAAGTTTGACATGAAATATAAAATAAATACGGAAGTGTGCCAACATTACGTACACATAGGATGATAGAATAGGACAAGAACTGTAGGACTATACCACCCAAGTTACTGTAAAAACGTAGGTTTTGGAAATATTGGTGATTTAATTAGCCGCTTTGCGATGTGCGGTCAGCGATTTGTCTAAGTTTGACATGAAATATAAAATAAGTATGGAAGTGTGCTAACATTACATACACATAGGGTGATAGAATAGGACCAGAACTTTAGTATCATACCAACCAAGTTTCCGTAAAAACGTAGGTTTTGGAAATATAGGTAGTTAAAGTAGTCGCTTTGCGAAGTGCGGACAGCGATTTGTCTAAGTTCGACATGAAATATTAAATAAATACGGAAGTGTGCCAACATTACGTACACATAGGATGATAGAATAGGACAAGAACTGTATGACTATACCACCCAAGTTACCGTAAAAACTTAGGTTTTGGAAATATGGGTGATTAAATTAGCCGCTTTGCGATGTGCGGTTAACGATTTGTCTAAGTTTGACATGAAATATAAAATAAATACGGAAGTGTGCTAACATTATGTACACATTAGATGATAGAATAGAACCAGAACTTTAGTATTATACCAAACAAGTTACCTTAAAAACTTAGGTTTTGGAAATATGGGTGGTTAAAGTAGCCGCTTTGCGATGTGCGGTCAGCGATTTGTCCTAGTTTGACAAGAAATATAAAATAAATACGGAAGTGTGCCAACATAACGTACACATAGGATGATAGAATAGGACCAGATTCTTTGTACTTTACTACCCAAATTACCATAAAAACTTAGGTTTTGGAAATATGAGTGATTAAAGTAGTCGCTTTGCGATGTGCGGACAACGATTTGTCAAAGTTTGACATGAAATATAAAATAAATACGGAAGTGTGCCAACATGACGTACACATAGGATGATAGAATAGGGCCAGAACTTTAGTACAATACCACCCAAGTTACCATAAAATTTTAGGTTTTGGAAATATGGTTGATTAAAGAGGTCGCTTTGCGATGTGCGGAGAGCGATTTGTCTAAGTTTCACATGAAATATAAAATAAATAAAGAAGTGCGCCAACGTTACGTACACTTAAGATGATAGAATAGGACAAGAATTGTAGAACTATACCACCGAAGTGTTTTAAAAACTTAGGTTTTGGAAATGTGAGTGATTAAATTAGTCGCTTTGCGATGAGTGGACAGAGATCCGCCTGACTTAGACATGAAATATGAAATAAATACGGAAGTGTGCCAACAGGACGTAAACAAAGGATGATAAAATAGGGCCAGAACTTTAGTACAATACCGACCAAGTTACCTTAAAAACTTAGGTTTTGGAAATATGGGTGATTAAATTAGCTGCTTTGCGATGTGCGGACAGCAATTTGTCTAGTTTTGACATGAAATATAAAAATAAAAACGGAATTCTGGATACAACGTACAAATAGGGTGATAGAATACTACCAGAAATATAGTATTATACCACCGAAGTTACCGTAAAAACTTAGGTTTTGGAAATAGGGGTGATTAAAGTAGTCGCTTTGCGATGTGCGGACAGCGATTTGTCTAAGTTTAACATGAAATATAAAAATAAATACGGATGTGTGGATACATGACGTACACATAGGGTGATAGAATAGTACCAGAAATATAGTATTATACCACCGAAGTTACCGAAAAAACTTAGGTTTTGGAAATATGGGTGGTTAAAGTAGTCGCTTTGCGAAGTGCGGACAGCGATTTGTCTAAGTTTGACATGAAATATAAAATAAATACGGAAGTGTGCCAACATTACGTACACATAGGATGATAGAATAGGACAAGAACTGTAGGACTATACCACCCAAGTTACCATAAAAACTTAGGTTTTGGAAATATGGGTGATTAAAGTAGTCGCTTTGCGATGTGCGGACAACGATTTGTCAAAGTTTGACATGAAATATAAAATAAATACGGAAGTGTGCCAACATGACGTACGCATAGGATGATAGAATAGGACCATAACTTTAGTACTATACCACCCAAGTTACCTTAACAACTTAGGTTTTGGAAATATGGGTGATTAAAGTAGTCGCTTTGCGATGTGCGGACAGCGATTTGTCTAAGTTTAACATGAAATATAAAAATAATTACGGATGTGTGGATACATGACGTACACATAGGGTGATAGAATAGTACCAGAAATATAGTATTATACCACCGAAGTTACCGTAAAAACTTAGGTTTTGGAAATATGGGTGGTTAAAGTAGTCGCTTTTCGATGTGCGGACAGCGATTTGTCTAAGTTTGACATGAAATATAAAATAAATACGGAAGTGTGCCAACATTACGTACACATAGGATGATAGAATAGGACAAGAGCTGTAGGACTATACCACCCAAGTTACCATAAAAACTTAGGTTTTGGAAATATGGGTGATTAAATTAGCCGCTTTAGGATGTGCGGTCAGCGATTTGTCTAAGTTTGACATGAAATATAAATTAAATACGGAAGTGTGCCAACATGACGTACACATAGGATGATAGAATAGGGCCAGAACTTTAGTACAATACCACCCAAGTTACCATAAAAACTTAGGTTTTGGAAATATGGGTGATTAAAGTAGTCGCTTTGCGATGTGCGGACAACGATTTGTCAAAGTTTGACATGAAATATAAAATAAATACGGAAAAGTGCCAACATGACTTACGCACAGGATGATAGAATAGGACCATAACTTTAGTACTATACCACCCAAGTTACCTTAAAAACTTAGGTTTTGGAAATATGGGTGATTAAAGTAGTCGCTTTGCGATGTGGACAGCAATTTGTCTAGGTTTGACATGAAATATAAAAATAAATACGGAATTCTGGATACATTAAGTACAAATAGGGTGATAAAATAGTACCAGAAATATAGTATTATACCACCGAAGTTACCGTAAAAACTTAGGCTTTGGAAATATGGGTGATTAAAGTAGTCGCTTTGCGATGTGCGGACAGCGATTTGTCTAAGTTTGACATGAAATATAAAATAAATACGGAAGTGTGCCAACATTACGTACACATAGGATGATAGAATAGGACAAGAACTGTAGGACTATACCACCTAAGTTACTGTAAAAACGTAGGTTTTAGAAATATTGGTGATTAAATTAGCCGCTTTGCGATGTGCGGTCAGCGATTTGTCTAAGTTTGACATGAAATATAAAATAAATATGGAAGTGTGCTAACATTACATACACATAGGGTGATAGAACAGAACCAGAACTTTAGTATTATGCCAACCAAGTTACCGTCAAAACTTAGGTTTTGGAAATATGGGTAATTAAAGTAGCCGCTTTGCGATGTGCGGTCAGCGGTTTGTCTAGGTTTGAATGAAATATAAAAAATACAGAAGTGTGCTAACATTACGTACACATAGGATGATAGAATAGGACCACAACTTTAGTACTATACCACCCAGGTTACCTTAACAACTTAGGTTTTGGAAATACGGGTGATTAAAGTAGTCGCTGTGCGATGTGCGGACTGCAATTTGTCTAGGTTTGACATGAAATATAAAAATAATAACGGAATTCTGGATACATTACGTACAAATAGGGTGATAGAATAGTACCAAAAATATAGTATTATACCAACGAAGTTTCCGTAAAAACTTAGGTTTTGGAAATATGGGTAGTTAAAGTAGTCGCTTTGCGAAGTGCGGACAGCGATTTGTCTAAGTTTGACATGAAATATAAAATAAATACGGAAGTTTGCCAACATTACGTACACATAGGATGATAGAATAGGACAAGAACTGTAGGACTATACCACCCAAGTTACCGTAAAAACTTAGGTTTTGGAAATATGGGTTATTAAATTAGCCGCTTTGCGATGTGCGGTCAGCGATTTGTCTAAGTTTGACATGATATATAAAATAAATACGGAAGTGTGCCAACATTAGGTACATATAGGGTGATAGAATAGAACCAGAACTTTAGTATTATACCAACCAAGTTACCGTAAAAACTTAGGTTTTGGAAATATGGGTGATTAAAGTAGTCGCTTTGCGATGTGCGGACAGCGATTTGTCTAAGTTTAACATGAAATATAAAAATAAATACGGATGTGTGGATACATGACGTACACATAGGGTGATAGAATAGTACCAGAAATATAGTATTATACCACCGAAGTTACCGAAAAAACTTAGGTTTTGGAAATATGGGTGGTTAAAGTAGTCGCTTTGCGAAGTGCGGACAGCGATTTGTCTAAGTTTGACATGAAATATAAAATAAATACGGAAGTGTGCCAACATTACGTACACATAGGATGATAGAATAGGACAAGAACTGTAGGACTATACCACCCAAGTTACCATAAAAACTTAGGTTTTGGAAATATGGGTGATTAAAGTAGTCGCTTTGCGATGTGCGGACAACGATTTGTCAAAGTTTGACATGAAATATAAAATAAATACGGAAGTGTGCCAACATGACGTACGCATAGGATGATAGAATAGGACCATAACTTTAGTACTATACCACCCAAGTTACCTTAACAACTTAGGTTTTGAAAATATGGGTGATTAAAGTAGTCGCTTTGCGATGTGCGGACAGCGATTTGTCTAAGTTTAACATGAAATATAAAAATAATTACGGATGTGTGGATACATGACGTACACATAGGGTGATAGAATAGTACCAGAAATATAGTATTATACCACCGAAGTTACCGTAAAAACTTAGGTTTTGGAAATATGGGTGGTTAAAGTAGTCGCTTTGCGATGTGCGGACAGCGATTTGTCTAAGTTTGACATGAAATATAAAATAAATACGGAAGTGTGCCAACATTACGTACACATAGGATGATAGAATAGGACAAGAGCTGTAGGACTATACCACCCAAGTTACCATAAAAACTTAGGTTTTGGAAATATGGGTGATTAAATTAGCCGCTTTAGGATGTGCGGTCAGCGATTTGTCTAAGTTTGACATGAAATATAAAATAAATACGGAAGTGTGCCAACATGACGTACACATAGGATGATAGAATAGGGCCAGAACTTTAGTACAATACCACCCAAGTTACCATAAAAACTTAGGTTTTGGAAATATGGGTGATTAAAGTAGTCGCTTTGCGATGTGCGGACAACGATTTGTCAAAGTTTGACATGAAATATAAAATAAATACGGAAAAGTGCCAACATGACTTACGCATAGGATGATAGAATAGGACCATAACTTTAGTACTATACCACCCAAGTTACCTTAACAACTTAGGTTTTGGAAATATGGGTAGTTAAAGTAGTCGCTTTGCGATGTGTGGACAGCAATTTGTCTAGGTTTGACATGAAATATAAAAATAAATACGGAATTCTGGATACATTACGTACAAATAGGGTGATAGAATAGTACCAGAAACATAGTATTATACCACCGAAGTTACCGTAAAAACTTAGGTTTTGGAAATATGGGTGATTAAATTAGTCGCTTTGCGATGTGCGGACAGCGATTTGTCTAAGTTTGACATGAAATATAAAATAAATACGGAAGTGTGCCAACATTACGTACACATAGGATGATAGAATAGGACAAGAACTGTAGGACTATACCACCCAAGTTACTGTAAAAACGTAGGTTTTGGAAATATTGGTGATTTAATTAGCCGCTTTGCGATATGCGGTCAGCGATTTGTCTAAGTTTAACATGAAATATAAAATAAATATGGAAGTGTGCTAACATTACATACACATAGGGTGATAGAATAGGACCAGAACTTTAGTATCATACCAACCAAGTTTCCGTAAAAACGTAGGTTTTGGAAATATAGTTAGTTAAAGAAGTCGCTTTGCGAAGTGCGGACAGCGATTTGTCTAAGTTCGACATGAAATATTAAATAAATACGGAAATGTGCCAACATTACGTACACATAGGATGATAGAATAGGACAAGAACTGTATGACTATACCACCCAAGTTACCGTAAAAACCTAGGTTTTGGAAATATGGGTGATTAAATTAGCCGCTTTGCGATGTGCGGTTAACGATTTGTCTAAGTTTGACATGAAATATAAAATAAATATGGAAGTGTGCTAACATTACAAACACATAGGGTGATAGAATAGAACCAGAACTTTAGTATTATACGAACCAAGTTACCGTAAAAACTTAGGTTTTGGAAATATGGGTGATTAAATTAGCCACTTTGCGATGTGCGGTCAGCGATTTGTCCTAGTTTGACATGAAATATAAAATAAATACGGAAGTGTGCTAACATTATGTACACATTAGATGATAGAATAGAACCAGAACTTTAGTATTATACCAAACAAGTTACCTTAAAAACTTAGATTTTGGAAATATGGGTGGTTAAAGTAGCCGCTTTGCGATGTGCGGTCAGCGATTTGTCCTAGTTTGACATGAAATATAAAATAAATACGGAAGTGTGCTAACATGACGTACACATAGGATGATAGAATAGGACCAGAACCTTTGTACTTTACTACCCAAATTACAATAAAAACCTAGGTTTTGGAAATATGAGTGATTAAAGTAGTCGCTTTGCGATGTGCGGACAACGATTTGTCAAAGTTTGACATGAAATATAAAATAAATACGGAAGTGTGCCAACATGACGTACACATAGGATGATAGAATAGGGCCAGAACTTTAGTACAATACCACCCAAGTTACCATAAAAACTTAGGTTTTGGAAATATGGTTGATTAAAGAGGTCGCTTTGCGATGTGCGGAGAGCGATTTGTCTAAGTTTCACATGAAATACAAAATAAATAAAGAAGTGCGCCAACGTTACGTACACTTAGGATGATAGAATAGGACAAGAATTGTAGGACTATACCACCGAAGTTATCTTAAAAACTTAGGTTTTGGAAATATGAGTGATTAAATTAGTCGCTTTGCGATGAGTGGACAGAGATCCGCCTGACTTAGACATTAAATATGAAATAAATACGGAAGTGTGCCAACAGGACGTAAACATAGGATGATAAAATAGGGCCAGAACTTTAGTACAATACCACCCAAGTTACCTTAAAAACTTAGGTTTTGGAAATATGGGTGATTAAATTAGCCGCTTTGCGATGTGCGGACAGCAATTTGTCTAGTTTTGACATGAAATATAAAAATAAAAACGGAATTCTGGATACAACGTACAAATAGGGTGATAGAATACTACCAGAAACATAGTATTATACCACCGAAGTTACCGTAAAAACTTAGGTTTTTGAAATATGGGTGATTAAAGTAGTCGCTTTGCGATGTGCGGACAGCGATTTGTCTAAGTTTAACATGAAATATAAAAATAAATACGGATGTGTGGATACATGACGTACACATAACGTGATAGAATAGTACCAGAAATATAGTATTATACCACCGAAGTTACCGAAAAAACTTAGGTTTTGGAAATATGGGTGGTTAAAGTAGTCGCTTTGCGATGTGCGGACAGCGATTTGTCTAAGTTTGACATGAAATATAAAATAAATATGGAAGTGTGCCAACATTACGTACACATAGGATGATAGAATAGGACAAGAACTGTAGGACTATACCACCCAAGTTACCATAAAAACTTAGGTTTTGGAAATATGGGTGATTAAATTAGCCGCTTTGCGATGTGCGGTCAGCGATTTGTCTAAGTTTGACATGAAATATAAAATAAATACGGAAGTGTGCCAACATGACGTACACATAGGATGATAGAATAGGGCCAGAACTTTAGTACAATACCACCCAAGTTACCATAAAAACTTAGGTTTTGGAAATATGGGTGATTAAAGTAGTCGCTTTGCGATGTGCGGACAACGATTTGTCAAAGTTTGACATGAAATATAAAATAAATACGGAAGTGTGCCAACATGACGTACGCATAGGATGATAGAATAGGACCATAACTTTAGTACTATACCACCCAAGTTACCTTAACAACTTAGGTTTTGGAAATATGGGTGATTAAAGTAGTCGCTTTGCGATGTGCGGACAGCGATTTGTCTAAGTTTAACATGAAATATAAAAATAAATACGGATGTGTGGATACATGACGTACACATAGGGTGATAGAATAGTACCAGAAATATAGTATTATACCACCGAAGTTACCGTAAAAACTTAGGTTTTGGAAATATGGGTGGTTAAAGTAGTCGCTTTGCGATGTGCGGACAGCGATTTGTCTAAGTTTGACATGAAATATAAAATAAATACGGAAGTGTGCCAACATTACGTACACATAGGATGATAGAATAGGACAAGAACTGTAGGACTATACCACCCAAGTTACCATAAAAACTTAGGTTTTGGAAATATGGGTGATTAAATTAGCCGCTTTGCGATGTGCGGTCAGCGATTTGTCTAAGTTTGACATGAAATATAAAATAAATACGGAAGTTTGCCAACATGACGTACACATAGGATGATAGAATAGGGCCAGAACTTTAGTACAATACCACCCAAGTTACCATAAAAACTTAGGTTTTGGAAATATGGGTGATTAAAGTAGTCGCTTTGCGATGTGCGGACAACGATTTGTCAAAGTTTGACATGAAATATAAAATAAATACGGAAGTGTGCCAACATGACGTACGCATAGGATGATAGAATAGGACCATAACTTTAGTACTATACCACCCAAGTTACCTTAAAAACTTAGGTTTTGGAAATATGGGTGATTAAAGTAGTCGCTTTGCGATGTGTGGACAGCAATTTGTCTAGGTTTGACATGAAATATAAAAATAAATACGGAATTCTGGATACATTACGTACAAATAGGGTGATAGAATAGTACCAGAAATATAGTATTATACCAACGAAGTTTCCGTAAAAACTTAGGTTTTGGAAATATGGGTTGTTAAAGTAGTCGCTTTGCGAAGTGCGGACAGCGATTTGTCTAAGTTTGGCATGAAATATAAAATAAATACGGAAGTGTGCCAACATTACGTACACATAGGATGATAGAATAGGACAAGAATTGTATGACTATACCACCCAAGTTACCTTAACAACTTAGGTTTTGGAAATATGGGTGATTAAAGTAGTCGCTTTGCGATGTGCGGACAGCGATTTGTCTAAGTTTGACGTGAAATATAAAATAAATACGGATGTGTGCCAACATTACGTACACATAGGATGATAGAATAGGACAAGAACTGTAGGACTATACCACCCAAGTTACTGTAAAAACGTAGGTTTTGGAAATATTGGTGATTTAATTAGCCGCTTTGCGATGTGCGGTCAGCGATTTGTCTAAGTTTGACATGAAATATAAAATAAATATGGAAGTGTGCTAACATTACATACACATAGGGTGATAGAATAGGACCAGAACTTTAGTATCATACCAACCAAGTTTCCGTAAAAACGTAGGTTTTGGAAATATAGGTAGTTAAAGTAGTCGCTTTGCGAAGCGCGGACAGCGATTTGTCTAAGTTTGACATGAAATATAAAATAAATACGGAAGTGTGCTAACATTATGTACACATTAGATGATAGAATAGAACCAGAACTTTAGTATTATACCAAACAAGTTACCTTAAAAACTTAGGTTTTGGAAAAATGGGTGGTTAAAGTAGCCGCTTTGCGATGTGCGGTCAGCGATTTGTCCTAGTTTGACATGAAATATAAAATAAATACGGAAGTGTGCTAACATTATGTACACATTAGATGATAGAATAGAACCAGAACTTTAGTATTATACCAAACAAGTTACCTTAAAAACTTAGGTTTTGGAAATATGGGTGGTTAAAGTAGCCGCTTTGCGATGTGCGGTCAGCGATTTGTCCTAGTTTGACATGAAATATAAAATAAATACGGAAGTGTGCTAACATGACGTACACATAGGATGATAGAATAGGACCAGAACCTTTGTACTTTACTACCCAAATTACAATAAAAACCTAGGTTTTGGAAATATGAGTGATTAAAGTAGTCGCTTTGCGATGTGCGGACAACGATTTGTCAAAGTTTGACATGAAATATAAAATAAATACGGAAGTGTGCCAACATGACGTACACATAGGATGATAGAATAGGGCCAGAACTTTAGTACAATACCACCCAAGTTACCATAAAAACTTAGGTTTTGGAAATATGGTTGATTAAAGAGGTCGCTTTGCGATGTGCGGAGAGCGATTTGTCTAAGTTTCACATGAAATACAAAATAAATAAAGAAGTGCGCCAACGTTACGTACACTTAGGATGATAGAATAGGACAAGAATTGTAGGACTATACCACCGAAGTTATCTTAAAAACTTAGGTTTTGGAAATATGAGTGATTAAATTAGTCGCTTTGCGATGAGTGGACAGAGATCCGCCTGACTTAGACATGAAATATGAAATAAATACGGAAGTGTGCCAACAGGACGTAAACATAGGATGATAAAATAGGGCCAGAACTTTAGTACAATACCACCCAAGTTACCTTAAAAACTTAGGTTTTGGAAATATGGGTGATTAAATTAGCCGCTTTGCGATGTGCGGACAGCAATTTGTCTAGTTTTGACATGAAATATAAAAATAAAAACGGAATTCTGGATACAACGTACAAATAGGGTGATAGAATACTACCAGAAACATAGTATTATACCACCGAAGTTACCGTAAAAACTTAGGTTTTTGAAATATGGGTGATTAAAGTAGTCGCTTTGCGATGTGCGGACAGCGATTTGTCTAAGTTTAACATGAAATATAAAAATAAATACGGATGTGTGGATACATGACGTACACATAACGTGATAGAATAGTACCAGAAATATAGTATTATACCACCGAAGTTACCGAAAAAACTTAGGTTTTGGAAATATGGGTGGTTAAAGTAGTCGCTTTGCGATGTGCGGACAGCGATTTGTCTAAGTTTGACATGAAATATAAAATAAATATGGAAGTGTGCCAACATTACGTACACATAGGATGATAGAATAGGACAAGAACTGTAGGACTATACCACCCAAGTTACCATAAAAACTTAGGTTTTGGAAATATGGGTGATTAAATTAGCCGCTTTGCGATGTGCGGTCAGCGATTTGTCTAAGTTTGACATGAAATATAAAATAAATACGGAAGTGTGCCAACATGACGTACACATAGGATGATAGAATAGGGCCAGAACTTTAGTACAATACCACCCAAGTTACCATAAAAACTTAGGTTTTGGAAATATGGGTGATTAAAGTAGTCGCTTTGCGATGTGCGGACAACGATTTGTCAAAGTTTGACATGAAATATAAAATAAATACGGAAGTGTGCCAACATGACGTACGCATAGGATGATAGAATAGGACCATAACTTTAGTACTATACCACCCAAGTTACCTTAACAACTTAGGTTTTGGAAATATGGGTGATTAAAGTAGTCACTTTGCGATGTGCGGACAGCGATTTGTCTAAGTTTAACATGAAATATAAAAATAAATACGGATGTGTGGATACATGACGTACACATAGGGTGATAGAATAGTACCAGAAATATAGTATTATACCACCGAAGTTACCGTAAAAACTTAGGTTTTGGAAATATGGGTGGTTAAAGTAGTCGCTTTGCGATGTGCGGACAGCGATTTGTCTAAGTTTGACATGAAATATAAAATAAATACGGAAGTGTGCCAACATTACGTACACATAGGATGATAGAATAGGACAAGAACTGTAGGACTATACCACCCAAGTTACCATAAAAACTTAGGTTTTGGAAATATGGGTGATTAAATTAGCCGCTTTGCGATGTGCGGTCAGCGATTTGTCTAAGTTTGACATGAAATATAAAATAAATACGGAAGTTTGCCAACATGACGTACACATAGGATGATAGAATAGGGCCAGAACTTTAGTACAATACCACCCAAGTTACCATAAAAACTTAGGTTTTGGAAATATGGGTGATTAAAGTAGTCGCTTTGCGATGTGCGGACAACGATTTGTCAAAGTTTGACATGAAATATAAAATAAATACGGAAGTGTGCCAACATGACGTACGCATAGGATGATAGAATAGGACCATAACTTTAGTACTATACCACCCAAGTTACCTTAAAAACTTAGGTTTTGGAAATATGGGTGATTAAAGTAGTCGCTTTGCGATGTGTGGACAGCAATTTGTCTAGGTTTGACATGAAATATAAAAATAAATACGGAATTCTGGATACATTACGTACAAATAGGGTGATAGAATAGTACCAGAAATATAGTATTATACCAACGAAGTTTCCGTAAAAACTTAGGTTTTGGAAATATGGGTTGTTAAAGTAGTCGCTTTGCGAAGTGCGGACAGCGATTTGTCTAAGTTTGGCATGAAATATAAAATAAATACGGAAGTGTGCCAACATTACGTACACATAGGATGATAGAATAGGACAAGAATTGTATGACTATACCACCCAAGTTACCTTAACAACTTAGGTTTTGGAAATATGGGTGATTAAAGTAGTCGCTTTGCGATGTGCGGACAGCGATTTGTCTAAGTTTGACGTGAAATATAAAATAAATACGGATGTGTGCCAACATTACGTACACATAGGATGATAGAATAGGACAAGAACTGTAGGACTATACCACCCAAGTTACTGTAAAAACGTAGGTTTTGGAAATATTGGTGATTTAATTAGCCGCTTTGCGATGTGCGGTCAGCGATTTGTCTAAGTTTGACATGAAATATAAAATAAATACGGAAGTTTGCCAACATGACGTACACATAGGATGATAGAATAGGGCCAGAACTTTAGTACAATACCACCCAAGTTACCATAAAAACTTAGGTTTTGGAAATATGGGTGATTAAAGTAGTCGCTTTGCGATGTGCGGACAACGATTTGTCAAAGTTTGACATGAAATATAAAATAAATACGGAAGTGTGCCAACATGACGTACGCATAGGATGATAGAATAGGACCAGAACTTTAGTATCATACCAACCAAGTTTCCGTAAAAACGTAGGTTTTGGAAATATAGGTAGTTAAAGTAGTCGCTTTGCGAAGCGCGGACAGCGATTTGTCTAAGTTTGACATGAAATATAAAATAAATACGGAAGTGTGCTAACATTATGTACACATTAGATGATAGAATAGAACCAGAACTTTAGTATTATACCAAACAAGTTACCTTAAAAACTTAGGTTTTGGAAATATGGGTGGTTAAAGTAGCCGCTTTGCGATGTGCGGTCAGCGATTTGTCCTAGTTTGACATGAAATATAAAATAAATACGGAAGTGTGCTAACATGACGTACACATAGGATGATAGAATAGGACCAGAACCTTTGTACTTTACTACCCAAATTACAATAAAAACCTAGGTTTTGGAAATATGAGTGATTAAAGTAGTCGCTTTGCGATGTGCGGACAACAAATTTGTCAAAGTTTGACATGAAATATAAAATAAATACGGAAGTGTGCCAACATGACGTACACATAGGATGATAGAATAGGGCCAGAACTTTAGTACAATACCACCCAAGTTACCATAAAAACTTAGGTTTTGGAAATATGGTTGATTAAAGAGGTCGCTTTGCGATGTGCGGAGAGCGATTTGTCTAAGTTTCACATGAAATACAAAATAAATAAAGAAGTGCGCCAACGTTACGTACACTTAGGATGATAGAATAGGACAAGAATTGTAGGACTATACCACCGAAGTTATCTTAAAAACTTAGGTTTTGGAAATATGAGTGATTAAATTAGTCGCTTTGCGATGAGTGGACAGAGATCCGCCTGACTTAGACATGAAATATGAAATAAATACGGAAGTGTGCCAACAGGACGTAAACATAGGATGATAAAATAGGGCCAGAACTTTAGTACAATACCACCCAAGTTACCTTAAAAACTTAGGTTTTGGAAATATGGGTGATTAAATTAGCCGCTTTGCGATGTGCGGACAGCAATTTGTCTAGTTTTGACATGAAATATAAAAATAAAAACGGAATTCTGGATACAACGTACAAATAGGGTGATAGAATACTACCAGAAACATAGTATTATACCACCGAAGTTACCGTAAAAACTTAGGTTTTTGAAATATGGGTGATTAAAGTAGTCGCTTTGCGATGTGCGGACAGCGATTTGTCTAAGTTTAACATGAAATATAAAAATAAATACGGATGTGTGGATACATGACGTACACATAACGTGATAGAATAGTACCAGAAATATAGTATTATACCACCGAAGTTACCGAAAAAACTTAGGTTTTGGAAATATGGGTGGTTAAAGTAGTCGCTTTGCGATGTGCGGACAGCGATTTGTCTAAGTTTGACATGAAATATAAAATAAATATGGAAGTGTGCCAACATTACGTACACATAGGATGATAGAATAGGACAAGAACTGTAGGACTATACCACCCAAGTTACCATAAAAACTTAGGTTTTGGAAATATGGGTGATTAAATTAGCCGCTTTGCGATGTGCGGTCAGCGATTTGTCTAAGTTTGACATGAAATATAAAATAAATACGGAAGTGTGCCAACATGACGTACACATAGGATGATAGAATAGGGCCAGAACTTTAGTACAATACCACCCAAGTTACCATAAAAACTTAGGTTTTGGAAATATGGGTGATTAAAGTAGTCGCTTTGCGATGTGCGGACAACGATTTGTCAAAGTTTGACATGAAATATAAAATAAATACGGAAGTGTGCCAACATGACGTACGCATAGGATGATAGAATAGGACCATAACTTTAGTACTATACCACCCAAGTTACCTTAACAACTTAGGTTTTGGAAATATGGGTGATTAAAGTAGTCGCTTTGCGATGTGCGGACAGCGATTTGTCTAAGTTTAACATGAAATATAAAAATAAATACGGATGTGTGGATACATGACGTACACATAGGGTGATAGAATAGTACCAGAAATATAGTATTATACCACCGAAGTTACCGTAAAAACTTAGGTTTTGGAAATATGGGTGGTTAAAGTAGTCGCTTTGCGATGTGCGGACAGCGATTTGTCTAAGTTTGACATGAAATATAAAATAAATACGGAAGTGTGCCAACATTACGTACACATAGGATGATAGAATAGGACAAGAACTGTAGGACTATACCACCCAAGTTACCATAAAAACTTAGGTTTTGGAAATATGGGTGATTAAATTAGCCGCTTTGCGATGTGCGGTCAGCGATTTGTCTAAGTTTGACATGAAATATAAAATAAATACGGAAGTTTGCCAACATGACGTACACATAGGATGATAGAATAGGGCCAGAACTTTAGTACAATACCACCCAAGTTACCATAAAAACTTAGGTTTTGGAAATATGGGTGATTAAAGTAGTCGCTTTGCGATGTGCGGACAACGATTTGTCAAAGTTTGACATGAAATATAAAATAAATACGGAAGTGTGCCAACATGACGTACGCATAGGATGATAGAATAGGACCATAACTTTAGTACTATACCACCCAAGTTACCTTAAAAACTTAGGTTTTGGAAATATGGGTGATTAAAGTAGTCGCTTTGCGATGTGTGGACAGCAATTTGTCTAGGTTTGACATGAAATATAAAAATAAATACGGAATTCTGGATACATTACGTACAAATAGGGTGATAGAATAGTACCAGAAATATAGTATTATACCAACGAAGTTTCCGTAAAAACTTAGGTTTTGGAAATATGGGTTGTTAAAGTAGTCGCTTTGCGAAGTGCGGACAGCGATTTGTCTAAGTTTGGCATGAAATATAAAATAAATACGGAAGTGTGCCAACATTACGTACACATAGGATGATAGAATAGGACAAGAATTGTATGACTATACCACCCAAGTTACCTTAACAACTTAGGTTTTGGAAATATGGGTGATTAAAGTAGTCGCTTTGCGATGTGCGGACAGCGATTTGTCTAAGTTTGACGTGAAATATAAAATAAATACGGATGTGTGCCAACATTACGTACACATAGGATGATAGAATAGGACAAGAACTGTAGGACTATACCACCCAAGTTACTGTAAAAACGTAGGTTTTGGAAATATTGGTGATTTAATTAGCCGCTTTGCGATGTGCGGTCAGCGATTTGTCTAAGTTTGACATGAAATATAAAATAAATATGGAAGTGTGCTAACATTACATACACATAGGGTGATAGAATAGGACCAGAACTTTAGTATCATACCAACCAAGTTTCCGTAAAAACGTAGGTTTTGGAAATATAGGTAGTTAAAGTAGTCGCTTTGCGAAGCGCGGACAGCGATTTGTCTAAGTTTGACATGAAATATAAAATAAATACGGAAGTGTGCTAACATTACGTACACATTAGATGATAGAATAGAACCAGAACTTTAGTATTATACCAAACAAGTTACCGTAAAACTTAGGTTTTGGAAATATGGGTGGTTAAAGTAGCCGCTTTGCGATTTGCGGTCAGCGATTTGTCCTAGTTTGACATGAAACATAAAATAAATACGGAAGTGTGCCAACATGACGTACACATAGGATGATAGAATAGGACCAGAACCTTTGTACTTTACTACCCAAGTTACCATAAAAACTTAGGTTTTGGAAATATGGGTGATTAAATTAGTCGCTTTGCGATGTGCGGACAACGATTTATCAAAGTTTGACATAAAATATAAAATAAATACGGAAGTTTGCGAACATGACGTACGAATAGGATGATAGAATAGGACCATAACTTTAGTACTATACCACCCAGGTTACCTTAACAACTTAGGTTTTGGAAATTCGGGTGATTAAAGTAGTCGCTGTGCGATGTGCGGACTGCAATTTGTCTAGGTTTGACATAAAATATAAAAATAAATACGGAATTCTGGATACATTACGTACAAATAGGGTGATAGAATAGTACCAGAAATATAGTATTATACCAACGAAGTTTCCGTAAAAACTTAGGTTTTGGAAATATGGGTTGTTAAAGTAGTCGCTTTGCGAAGTGCGGACAGCGATTTGTCTAAGTTTGACATGAAATATAAAATAAATACGGAAGTTTGCCAACATTACGTACACATAGGATGATAGAATAGGACCAGAACCTTTGTACTTTACTACCCAAGTTACCATAAAAACTTAGGTTTTGGAAATATGGGTGATTAAATTAGTCGCTTTGCGATGTGCGGACAACGATTTGTCAAAGTTTGACATAAAATATAAAATAAATACGGAAGTTTGCGAACATGACGTACGAATAGGATGATAGAATAGGACCATAACTTTAGTACTATACCACCCAGGTTACCTTAACAACTTAGGTTTTGGAAATTCGGGTGATTAAAGTAGTCGCTGTGCGATGTGCGGACTGCAATTTGTCTAGGTTTGACATGAAATATAAAAATAAATCTGGAATTCTGGATACATTACGTACAAATAGGGTGATAGAATAGTACCAGAAATATAGTATTATACCAACGAAGTTTCCGTAAAAACTTAGGTTTCGGAAATATGGGTTGTTAAAGTAGTCGCTTTGCGAAGTGCGGACAGCGATTTGTCTAAGTTTGACATGAAATATAAAATAAATACGGAAGTGTGCCAACATTACGTACACATAGGATGATAGAATAGGACAAGAACTGTGGGACTATACCACCCAAGTTACCGTAAAAACTTAGGTTTTGGAAATATGGGTGATTAAATTAGCCGCTTTGCGATGTGCGGTCAGCGATTTGTCTAAGTTTGACATGATATATAAAATAAATACGGAAGTCTGCCAACATTAGGTACATATAGGGTGATAGAATAGAACCAGAACTTTAGTATTATACCAACCAAGTTACCGTAAAAACTTAGGTTTTTGAAATATGGGTGATTAAAGTAGTCGCTTTGCGATGTGCGGACAGCGATTTGTCTAAGTTTAACATGAAATATAAAAATAAATACGGATGTGTGGATACATGACGTACACATAGGGTGATAGAATAGTACCAGAAATATAGTATTATACCACTGAAGTTACCGTAAAAACTTAGGTTTTGGAAATATGGGTGGTTAAAGTAGTCGCTTTGCGATGTGCGGACAGCGATTTGTCTAAGTTTGGCATGAAATATAAAATAAATACGGAAGTGTGCCAACATTACGTACACATAGGATGATAGAATAGGACAAGAACTGTATGACTATACCACCCAAGTTACCGTAAAAACTTAGGTTTTGGAAATATGGGTGGTTAAAGTAGCCACTTTGCGATTTGCGGTCAGCGATTTGTCCTAGTTTGACATGAAACATAAAATAAATACGGAAGTGTGCCAACATGACGTACACATAGGATGATAGAATAGGACCAGAACCTTTGTACTTTACTACCCAATTTACCATAAAAACTTAGGTTTTGGAAATATGGGTGATTAAATTAGTCGCTTTGCGATGTGCGGACAAGATTTGTCAAAGTTTGACATGAAATATAAAATAAATACGGAAGTGTGCCAACATGACGTACGAATAGGATGATAGAATAGGACCATAACTTTAGTACTATACCACCCAAGTTACCTTAACAACTTAGGTTTTGGAAATATGGGTAGTTAAAGTAGTCGCTTTGCGATGTGTGGACAGCAATTTGTCTAGGTTTGACATGAAATATAAAAATAAATACGGAATTCTGGATACATTACGTACAAATAGGGTGATAGAATAGTACCAGAAATATAGTATTATACCACCGAAGTTACCGTAAAAACTTAGGTTTTGGAAATATGGGTGATTAAAGTAGTCGCTTTGCGATGTGCGGACAGCGATTTGTCTAAGTTTGACATGAAATATAAAATAAATACGGAAGTGTGCCAACATTACGTACACATAGGATGATAGAATAGGACAAGAACTGTAGGACTATACCACCCAAGTTACTGTAAAAACGTAGGTTTTGGAAATATTGGTGATTTAATTAGCCGCTTTGCGATATGCGGTCAGCGATTTGTCTAAGTTTGACATGAAATATAAAATAAATATGGAAGTGTGCTAACATTACATACACATAGGGTGATAGAATAGAACCAGAACTTTAGTATTATATCAAACAAGTTACCTTAAAAACTTAGGTTTTGGAAATATGGGTGGTTAAAGTAGCCGCTTTGCGATGTGCGGTCAGCGATTTGTCCTAGTTTGACATGAAATATAAAATAAATACGGAAGTGTGCTAACATGACGTACACATAGGATGATAGAATAGGACCAGAACCTTTGTACTTTACTACCCAAATTACAATAAAAACTTAGGTTTTGGAAATATGAGTGATTAAAGTAGTCGCTTTGCGATGTGCGGACAACGATTTGTCAAAGTTTGACATGAAATATAAAATAAATACGGAAGTGTGCCAACATGACGTACACATAGGATGATAGAATAGGGCCAGAACTTTAGTACAATACCACCCAAGTTACCATAAAAACTTAGGTTTTGGAAATATGGTTGATTAAAGAGGTCGCTTTGCGATGTGCGGAGAGCGATTTGTCTAAGTTTCACATGAAATATAAAATAAATAAAGAAGTGCGCCAACGTTACGTACACTTAGGATGATAGAATAGGACAAGAATTGTAGGACTATACCACCGAAGTTATCTTAAAAACTTAGGTTTTGGAAATATGAGTGATTAAATTAGTCGCTTTGCGATGAGTGGACAGAGATCCGCCTGACTTAGACATGAAATATGAAATAAATACGGAAGTGTGCCAACAGGACGTAAACATAGGATGATAAAATAGGGCCAGAACTTTAGTACAATACCACCCAAGTTACCTTAAAAACTTAGGTTTTGGAAATATGGGTGATTAAATTAGCCGCTTTGCGATGTGCGGACAGCAATTTGTCTAGTTTTGACATGAAATATAAAAATAAAAACGGAATTCTGGATACAACGTACAAATAGGGTGATAGAATACTACCAGAAACATAGTATTATACCACCGAAGTTACCGTAAAAACTTAGGTTTTTGAAATATGGGTGATTAAAGTAGTCGCTTTGCGATGTGCGGACAGCGATTTGTCTAAGTTTAACATGAAATATAAAAATAAATACGGATGTGTGGATACATGACGTACACATAACGTGATAGAATAGTACCAGAAATATAGTATTATACCACCGAAGTTACCGAAAAAACTTAGGTTTTGGAAATATGGGTGGTTAAAGTAGTCGCTTTGCGATGTGCGGACAGCGATTTGTCTAAGTTTGACATGAAATATAAAATAAATATGGAAGTGTGCCAACATTACGTACACATAGGATGATAGAATAGGACAAGAACTGTAGGACTATACCACCCAAGTTACCATAAAAACTTAGGTTTTGGAAATATGGGTGATTAAATTAGCCGCTTTGCGATGTGCGGTCAGCGATTTGTCTAAGTTTGACATGAAATATAAAATAAATACGGAAGTGTGCCAACATGACGTACAAATAGGATGATAGAATAGGGCCAGAACTTTAGTACAATACCACCCAAGTTACCATAAAAACTTAGGTTTTGGAAATATGGGTGATTAAAGTAGTCGCTTTGCGATGTGCGGACAACGATTTGTCAAAGTTTGACATGAAATATAAAATAAATACGGAAGTGTGCCAACATGACGTACGCATAGGATGATAGAATAGGACCATAACTTTAGTACTATACCACCCAAGTTACCTTAACAACTTAGGTTTTGGAAATATGGGTGATTAAAGTAGTCGCTTTGCGATGTGCGGACAGCGATTTGTCTAAGTTTAACATGAAATATAAAAATAAATACGAATGTGTGGATACATGACGTACACATAGGGTGATAGAATAGTACCAGAAATATAGTATTATACCACCGAAGTTACCGTAAAAACTTAGGTTTTGGAAATATGGGTGGTTAAAGTAGTCGCTTTGCGATGTGCGGACAGCGATTTGTCTAAGTTTGACATGAAATATAAAATAAATACGGAAGTGTGCCAACATTACGTACACATAGGATGATAGAATAGGACAAGAACTGTAGGACTATACCACCCAAGTTACCATAAAAACTTAGGTTTTGGAAATATGGGTGATTAAATTAGCCGCTTTGCGATGTGCGGTCAGCGATTTGTCTAAGTTTGACATGAAATATAAAATAAATACGGAAGTTTGCCAACATGACGTACACATAGGATGATAGAATAGGGCCAGAACTTTAGTACAATACCACCCAAGTTACCATAAAAACTTAGGTTTTGGAAATATGGGTGATTAAAGTAGTCGCTTTGCGATGTGCGGACAACGATTTGTCAAAGTTTGACATGAAATATAAAATAAATACGGAAGTGTGCCAACATGACGTACGCATAGGATGATAGAATAGGACCATAACTTTAGTACTATACCACCCAAGTTACCTTAAAAACTTAGGTTTTGGAAATATGGGTGATTAAAGTAGTCGCTTTGCGATGTGTGGACAGCAATTTGTCTAGGTTTGACATGAAATATAAAAATAAATAAGGAATTCTGGATACATTAAGTACAAATAGGGTGATAGAATAGTACCAGAAATATAGTATTATACCACCGAAGTTACCGTAAAAACTTAGGTTTTGGAAATATGGGTGATTAAAGTAGTCGCTTTGCGATGTGCGGACAGCGATTTGTCTAAGTTTGACATGAAATATAAAATAAATACGGAAGTGTGCCAACATTACGTACACATAGGATGATAGAATAGGACAAGAACTGTAGGACTATACCACCCAAGTTACTGTAAAAACGTAGATTTTAGAAATATTGGTGATTAAATTAGCCGCTTTGCGATGTGTGGTCAGCGATTTGTCTAAGTTTGACATGAAATATAAAATAAATATGGAAGTGTGCTAACATTACATACACAGAGGGTGATAGAATAGAACCAGAACTTTAGTATTATGCCAACCAAGTTACCGTCAAATCTTAGGTTTTGGAAATATAGGTGATAAAAGTAGTCGCTTTGCGATGTGCGGACAGCGATTTGTCTAAGTTTGACATGAAATATAAAATAAATACGGAAGTGTGCCAACATTACGTACACATAGGATGATAGAATAGGACAAGAACTGTAGGACTATACCACCCAAGTTACCGTAAAAACTTAGGTTTTGGAAATATGGGTGATTAAATTAGCCGCTTTGCGATGTGCGGTCAGCGATTTGTCTAAGTTTGACATGATATATAAAATAAATACGGAAGTGTGCCAACATTAGGTACATATAGGGTGATAGAATAGAACCAGAACTTTAGTATTATACCAACCAAGTTACCGTAAAAACTTAGGTTTTGGAAATATAGGTGATAAAAGTAGTCGCTTTGCGATGTGCGGACAGCGATTTGTCTAAGTTTAACATGAAATATAAAAATAAATACGGATGTGTGGATACATGACGTACACATAGGGTGATAGAATAGTACCAGAAATATAGTATTACACCACTGAAGTTACCGTAAAAACTTAGGTTTTGGAAATATGGGTGGTTAAAGTAGTCGCTTTGCGATGTGCGGACAGCCATTTGTCTAAGTTTGGCATGAAATATAAAATAAATACGGAAGTGTGCCAACATTACGTACACATAGGATGATAGAATAGGACAAGAACTGTATGACTATACCACCCAAGTTACCTTAACAACTTAGGTTTTGGAAATATGGGTGATTAAAGTAGTCGCTTTGCGAAGTGCGGACAGCGATTTGTCTAAGTTTGACATGAAATATAAAATAAATACGGAAGTGTGCCAACATTACCTACACATAGGATGATAGAACAGGACAAGAACTGTAGGACTATACCACCCAAGTTACTGTAAAAACGTAGGTTTTGGAAATGTTGGTGATTTAATTAGCCGCTTTGCGATATGCGGTCAGCGATTTGTTTAAGTTTGACATGAAATATAAAATAAATATGGAAGTGTGCTAACATTACATACACATAGGGTGATAGAATAGGACCAGAACTTTAGTATCATACCAACCAAGTTTCCGTAAAAACGTAGGTTTTTGGAAATATGGGTAGTTAAAGTAGTCGCTTTGCGAAGTGCGGACAGCGATTTGTCTAAGTTTGACATGAAATATAAGATAAATACGGAAGTGTGCCAACATTACGTACACATAGGATGATAGAATAGGACAAGAACTGTAGGACTATACCACCCAAGTTACCGTAAAAACTTAGGTTTTGGAAATATGGGTGTTTAAATTAGCCGCTTTGCGATGTGCGGTCAGCGATTTGTCTAGTTTGACATGAAATATAAAATAAATACGGAAGTGTGTTAACATTAGGTACACATAGGGTGATAGAATAGAACCAGAACTTTAGTATTATACCAACCAAGTTACCGTAAAAACTTTGGTCTTGGAAATATGGGTGAATAAATTAGCCACTTTGCGATGTGCGGTCAGCGATTTGTCTAAGTTTGACATGAAATATAAAATAAATACGGAAGTGTGCTAACATTACGTACACATAGGATGATAGAATAGAACCAGAACTTTAGTATTATACCAAACAAGTTACCGTAAAAACTTAGGTTTTGGAAATATGGGTGGTTAAAGTAGCCGCTTTGCGATGTGCGGTCAGCGATTTGTCCTAGTTTGACATGAAATATAAAATAAATACGGAAGTGTGCCAACATGACGTACATATAGGATGACAGAATAGGACCAGAACCTTTGTACTTTACTACCCAAGTTACCTTAAAAACTTAGGTTTTGGAAATATGGGTGATTAAAGTAGTCGCTTTGCGATGTGCGGACAGCGATTTGTCTGAGTTTAACATGAAATATAAAAATTAATACGGATGTGTGGATACATGACGTACACATAGTGTGATAGAATAGTACCAGAATTATAGTATTATACCACCGAAATTACCGTAAAAACTTAGGTTTTGGAAATATGGTTGACTAAAGTAGCCGCTTTGCGATGTGCGGTTAACGCTTTTTCTAAGTTTGACATGAAATATAAAATAAATATGGAAGTGTGCTAACATTACATACACATAGGGTGATAGAATAGGACCAGAACTTTAGTATCATACCAACCAAGTTTCCGTAAAAACGTAGGTTTTGGAAATATAGGTAGTTAAAGTAGTCGCTTTGCGAAGTGCGGACAGCGATTTGTCTAAGTTTGACATGAAATATAAAATAAATACGGAAGTGTGCTAACATTACGTACACATTAGATGATAGAATAGAACCAGAACTTTAGTATTATACCAAACAAGTTACCGTAAAACTTAGGTTTTGGAAATATGGGTGGTTAAAGTAGCCGCTTTGCGATTTGCGGTCAGCGATTTGTCCTAGTTTGACATGAAACATAAAATAAATACGGAAGTGTGCCAACATGACGTACACATAGGATGATAGAATAGGACCAGAACCTTTGTACTTTACTACCCAAGTTACCATAAAAACTTAGGTTTTGGAAATATGGGTGATTAAATTAGTCGCTTTGCGATGTGCGGACAACGATTTGTCAAAGTTTGACATAAAATATAAAATAAATACGGAAGTGTGCCAACATTACGTACACATAGGATGATAGAATAGGACAAGAACTGTAGGACTATACCACCCAAGTTACCGTAAAAACTTAGGTTTTGGAAACATGGGTGTTTAAATTAGCCGCTTTGCGATGTGCGGTCAGCGATTTGTCTAGTTTGACATGAAATATAAAATAAATACGGAAGTGTGTTAACATTAGGTACACATAGGGTGATAGAATAGAACCAGAACTTTAGTATTATACCAACCAAGTTACCGTAAAAACTTTGGTCTTGGAAATATGGGTGATTAAATTAGCCATTTTGCGATGTGCGGTCAGCGATTTGTCTAAGTTTGACATGAAATATAAAATAAATACGGAAGTGTGCTAACATTACGTACACATAGGATGATAGAATAGAACCAGAACTTTAGTATTATACCAAACAAGTTACCGTAAAAACTTAGGTTTTGGAAATATGGGTGGTTAAAGTAGCCGCTTTGCGATGTGCGGTCAGCGATTTGTCCTAGTTTGACATGAAATATAAAATAAATACGGAAGTGTGCCAACATGACGTAAACATAGGATGACAGAATAGGACCAGAACCTTTGTACTTTACTACCCAAGTTACCTTAAAAACTTAGGTTTTGGAAATATGGGTAGTTAAAGTAGTCGCTTTGCGATGTGTGGACAGCAATTTGTCTAAGTTTGACATGAAATATAAAATAAATACGGAAGTGTGCTAACATTACGTACACATAGGATGATAGAATAGAACCAGAACTTTAGTATTATACCAAACAAGTTACCGTAAAAACTTAGGTTTTGGAAATATGGGTGATTAAAGTAGTCGCTTTGCGATGTGCGGACAGCGATTTGTCTAAGTTTGACATGAAATATAAAATAAATACGGAAGTGTGCTAACATTACGTACACATAGGATGATAGAATAAAACCAGAACATTAGTATTATACTAAACAAGTTACCGTAAAAACTTAGGTGTTGGAAATATGGGTGATTAAAGTAGTCGCTTTGCGATGTGCGGACAGCGATTTGTCTGAGTTTAACATGAAATATAAAAATTAATATGGATGTGTGGATACATGACGTACACATAGTGTGATAGAATAGTACCAGAAATATAGTATTATACCACCGAAATTACCGTAAAAACTTAGGTTTTGGAAAAATGGTTGACTAAAGTAGCCGCTTTGCGATGTGCGGTTAACGCTTTTTCTAAGTTTGACATGAAATATAAAATAAATATGGAAGTGTGCTAACATTACATACACATAGGGTGATAGAATAGGACCAGAACTTTAGTATCATACCAACCAAGTTTCCGTAAAAACGTAGGTTTTGGAAATATAGGTAGTTAAAGTAGTCGCTTTGCGAAGTGCGGACAGCGATTTGTCTAAGTTTGACATGAAATATAAAATAAATACGGAAGTGTGCTAACATTACGTACACATTAGATGATAGAATTGAACCAGAACTTTAGTATTATACCAAACAAGTTACCGTAAAACTTATGTTTTGGAAATATGGGTGGTTAAAGTAGCCGCTTTGCGATTTGCGGTCAGCGATTTGTCCTAGTTTGACATGAAACATAAAATAAATACGGAAGTGTGCCAACATGACGTACACATAGGATGATAGAATAGGACCAGAACCTTTGTACTTTACTACCCAAGTTACCATAAAAACTTAGGTTTTGGAAATATGGGTGATTAAATTAGTCTCTTTGCGATGTGCGGACAACGCTTTGTCAAAGTTTGACATAAAATATAAAATAAATACGGAAGTGTGCCAACATTACGTACACATAGGATGATAGAATAGGACAAGAACTGTAGGACTATACCACCCAAGTTACCGTAAAAACTTAGGTTTTGGAAATATGGGTGTTTAAATTAGCCGCTTTGCGATGTGCGGTCAGCGATTTGTCTAGTTTGACATGAAATATAAAATAAATACGGAAGTGTGTTAACATTAGGTACACATAGGGTGATAGAATAGAACCAGAACTTTAGTATTATACCAACCAAGTTACCGTAAAAACTTTGGTCTTGGAAATATGGGTGATTAAATTAGCCACTTTGCGATGTGCGGTCAGCGATTTGTCTAAGTTTGACATGAAATATAAAATAAATACGGAAGTGTGCTAACATTACGTACACATAGGATGATAGAATAGAACCAGAACTTTAGTATTATACCAAACAAGTTACCGTAAAAACTTAGGTTTTGGAAATATGGGTGGTTAAAGTAGCCGCTTTGCGATGTGCGGTCAGCGATTTGTCCTAGTTTGACATGAAATATAAAATAAATACGGAAGTGTGCCAACATGACGTACACATAGGATGACAGAATAGGACCAGAACCTTTGTACTTTACTACCCAAGTTACCTTAAAAACTTAGGTTTTGGAAATATGGGTGATTAAAGTAGTCGCTTTGCGATGTGCGGACAGCGATTTGTCTGAGTTTAACATGAAATATAAAAATTAATACGGATGTGTGGATACATGACGTACACATAGTGTGATAGAATAGTACCAGAAATATAGTATTATACCACCGAAATTACCGTAAAAACTTAGGTTTTGGAAATATGGTTGACTAAAGTAGCCGCTTTGCGATGTGCGGTTAACGCTTTTTCTAAGTTTGACATGAAATATAAAATAAATATGGAAGTGTGCTAACATTACATACACATAGGGTGATAGAATAGGACCAGAACTTTAGTATCATACCAACCAAGTTTCCGTAAAAACGTAGGTTTTGGAAATATAGGTAGTTAAAGTAGTCGCTTTGCGAAGTGCGGACAGCGATTTGTCTAAGTTTGACATGAAATATAAAATAAATACGGAAGTGTGCTAACATTACGTACACATTAGATGATAGAATAGAACCAGAACTTTAGTATTATACCAAACAAGTTACCGTAAAACTTAGGTTTTGGAAATATGGGTGGTTAAAGTAGCCGCTTTGCGATTTGCGGTCAGCGATTTGTCCTAGTTTGACATGAAACATAAAATAAATACGGAAGTGTGCCAACATGACGTACACATAGGATGATAGAATAGTACCAGAAATATAGTATTATACCACCGAAGTTTAATATTGAAAAAGCAGTAAAAGATATATCAGATATTGACTGGGAAAGCATAAAGGAAATAAAGGAAGTAGATGGCATTGAAGAATAATAAATAAATATATAAATATGGAAAATAAATATGGAAGTGTGCTAACATTACATTCACATAGGGTGATAGAATAGAACCAGAACTTTAGTATTATACCAACCAAGTTACCATAAAAACTTAGGTTTTGGAAATATGGGTGATTAAATTAGTCGCTTTGCGATGTGCGGACAACGATTTGTCAAATTTTGACATGAAATATGTTATATATTTCACCATATGTTAATTGTTTACATTTTGGAATTGTTTAGATCATAATATTTACTTTTCAGTTATTAATAAATAGATATGCAAGCTACATGTACTTTGTATTTATTAAGTGGCGACGAGCCAAAAACTTTATTACCTTCAATTAATTAACTTTTATTATTTATTTCCTTTTATTTTTTTTTACGTTTTACTTATCAAGTACACAATGGAAATACTGCAAAACATTGAATCAGTAGCAGATTTAAAGAAAGCACGAGCTATTGTAAAAGGCCAGATTACAAAGGCAGACAGACTGTTAGAAGATGTATCCACCATACCTACAGAAGTTTTACAAAACAGAATGGATGTATTAGAAGAAAAACTGGAAAAGATTTGAGAACATTCAACTAAAGATAGAATTGAATTCAAAGGAGGAAGATGTTGATGAAGAAGTTAAATACAGAGTCGACATGGAAGAACGATATTACAAAGTAAAAGATCAGTTACGAATTAGAAAAACACAATTAGAACTAGAGAAGGATCTGCAACAAGGTAGTACGACCAACAAAGGTAATCAGACGTTCCGTTCTCTAACTTCAGCTATATCATTCACCCCTTTTCAAGATGATGAAACATTCAAGAACTTTATCAGACGCTTAGAAATTTTTATGCATTTACACGGACATGGAATACAGCCAAAGGACAAGGTTTACACCCTTCTTCACGCCTTGACTCCTTCCCTACATCAGAAAATGTATGATTTGTGTGCACCTGAAGACCCGCTTGACAAAAACTACTCAGAGTTGGTGAAGTTACTCTCAGATTATGTAGACCCTCAGCCGAGTACATGGGCGCTACAGCATAGATTTCTATCAAGGATACAGGAACCATCAGAAACAGTAAAAATGTATTCTTCTGAACTTCAAAAATTGACAGCAGATTGTGATTTTTCATGTGAGAGTTGTGGGAAAACCATAGCCAACACACTTTTACGCATGCAGTTCATCAGGGGAATAAAAGATCCTGATGTTAGAGCTCTGATACTACAAGAAAAAACAACTAAATCGTTTCATGACATTGTTAAATTGGCAACAGCAATGGAACTTGCCAAAGATGAAAGTTCCCTTGTGAAAACAAACAATGAGATTACAAACAGTTACGTTCATAAGATTGAAAATAAAAAATGGAACTATGCACCTAAGAAAACTCAACCTTCACCCTTCGACAAACTGAGAGGAAGATGTTACCGCTGCGGCTCACGAGACCATAGAGCTAACAACTGTAAGTTTGCTTCTGAAACATGTCACAAATGCAAAAAACAGGGTCACATTTCTATTGTGTGTATGCAGACAAAGGGGACAAAGGTCCATCAAACTGAGGAGGATGTGAACGATGGTTGTCAAGAAGAAACTCATGAAATTTATAAACTGAACAATAGAAATAATGATAAAATACTTATTGATGTTTTGTTAGAGGGAAATCCAGTCCAAATGGAGCTGGACACAGGTTCAGCCATTAGCACGTTACCGTATAGTATGTTCAAGACACTTAATACAAACCGAAGACTTTTTAATACACAGCTACAACTGAAAACCTATACAGGTGAAGTATTCAAGCCAAAAGGTGTTGTGTTTGTTCAATGTTCATACAAAAATCAGATTTTTACGGGTAAACTCTATATTGTTGACAATCACTTGGATCCTATTTTCGGTCGGGACTGGTTACGAGAAGTAGAGTTGGACTGGAAAGAAGTAAAAACAATCAAGGAAGAAACAGGAGGACGTTTGGAGGAAATTCTAAACAAATACAATGATGTTTTCGAGCCAGGTGTAGGCCGAATACCTGATCAACTTGGTCATTTACAGTTGGTACAGGAAGCTCGACCAATATTCATGAAAGCTAGGCCAATACCTTACTCCTTGAAACAAAAGGTAGAAATGGAACTTGAGCGCTTAGAAACAGCAGGAATAATAACAAAGACGGAAAATTCTGAATGGGGAACACCAATAGTTCCAGTAATGAAACCCAATGGCGAAGTTAGAATATGTGCCGATTATAAGGTTACGGTGAACAGACAAATTCAAGATGAACACTATCCAATTCCGAAAATCGAAGATATTTTTGCAAATATGAGCGGTGGTAAAATTTTCTGTACTCTGGACTTGAAAAACGCTTACCTACACCTACAAATGGATGAAGCCAGTGCTGACATTCAAACGTTAAGTACACACAAGGGCCAGTTCCGAGTTAATCGACTCATGTTTGGCGTTAAAGTAGCTCCAGGAGTTTGGCAGAGAATCATGGACAAGGTATTATCGGGTCTAGAAGGCACTCAATGCTTCTTCGATGATATAATCATCCAAGGAAAATCAGAAGAAGAGTTGCTCTCTCGGTTGGAAAAGGTACTTCAAAGAATAAAAATGAACGGACTGAGGTTAAATAGAGATAAATGCAAGTTTCTACACAAAAGAATTGAATACTTGGGTCACACTATAGATGCCAATGGAATTCATAAATCAGAAGATAAAGTAAAAGCTATTAAACAAGCAAGAAGACCCCAAAATGTTAATGAGCTACGAACATTCTTAGGTCTTGTCAACTATTATAACAGATTTATTGAGAATCTGGCTACGATTCTCAATCCCTTACACAAACTACTGCAAAAAGAGAAGAAATACAAGTGGACGGATCAATGTGAACAAAGCTTCCAGAAGATCAAGAACATAATTACAAATGAAATTGTTCTTACTCATTTTGATCCAGACTTACCATTAGTGTTGGCAACAGACGCATCTCCAGTGGGACTTGGTGCAGTACTGTCACATCGTTTCTCAGATGGAAGTGAAAGACCTATAGCCTTCGCTTCAAGAACACTGACAAAACCGGAAGAGAAATATAGCCAAATTGATAAGGAGGCCACTGGAATTTATTGGGGACTAAAAAAGTTCTTTCAGTACTGTTATGGACGTAAATTCATCCTAGTAACGGATCACAAGCCGTTAGTCACAATATTCAATCCCAACAAAAACCTACCTTCTATGTCAGCTACGCGACTTTTCAACTATTCACACTTCTTATCAGGTTTTGACTACAAAATAGAATTTAGACGAACAAATGAACATGGAAATGCAGACTTCCTTTCAAGGTTCCCTGTAGAAAAAAATTCAACTACCAACATGGACCAGACTGATGTTTTCTATATGAAACAAATAGAAACGATCAACTTAAACCACAGCCTGATTGCTCAAGAAACTAGAAAGGATGAAAACATGCAACAATTGCTTCAAGCTTTGGAATCTGGACAATCTCTGGAGCACTATGGTTATCATGACGGTGAATTATGTCTCCATGAGGGTTGTATCATGAAAGGTTGGAGAGTGATGATTCCCAGCTCTCTTCAAAAATATGTCCTCAAAGAGCTACATTTTGGACATCTGGGAATGGTAAAAACCAAAGCCTTGGCACGAAGTTTTTGCTACTGGAGAGGATTGGACAAAGACATAGAAGATACTATTTCAAAATGCAGACAGTGTAGAGAAAAACAAAATTTACCGAAGAAAGAAATCAACCATCCCTGGGAACCAGCGAGTCAACCTTGGGAGCGGATCCACATAGATTTTGCTGGACCGACCAACGGCAACTACTTTCTGTTGGTGGTGGACGCATTCAGTAAGTGGGTTGAAGTCATACCTACGAAGACTATTACTTCTTCATGGACAATCAGAGAGCTACGTAAAATATTCACTACCTTTGGACTACCAGGTATTCTAGTCTCTGATAACGGTCGGCAGTTCACCTCTTCTGAATTTAGTAACTTTTTGAAAGACTGTGGAACTTTGCACAAAATGACAGCCCCTTATCATCCGTCATCGAACGGCCAGGTCGAACGCTTTGTACAAACGATAAAAAAGCTAATCAAGTCTATGTCAGACGAACCTGGTACACTGGAAGAAAAACTTCACAGACTGCTAATGAAAATCCGTCAAGCTCCTAATTCAACTGGGAACTGTTCATACTTCCTGATGTTCAATAGAGGGATCCGCACATACTTAAGTTTACTTCTACCAAAGAGCAAAGAAGAGACAAAACCACCCAAAGGAATAGTTCGATACTTCAAACCAGGTGACCGAGTACAAGTACGAAACTATTCCGGGAAATGGAAATGGAGCTACGGAAATATTCAAAGTAGAGACGGCAACCTTCACTATTATATCAAGATGGACGATGGACAAATTTGGAAACGCCACATCGACCAAATGTTGCGCACGAAAGTTTAGGGGGAGGCCACTGTTATATATTTCACCATATGTTAATTGTTTACATTTTGGAATTGTTTAGATCATAATATTTACTTTTCAGTTATTAATAAATAGATATGCAAGCTACATGTACTTTGTATTTATTAAAATATAAAATAAATACGGAAGTGTGCCAACATGACGTACGCATAGGATGATAGAATAGGACCATACCTTTAGTACTATACCACCCAAGTTACCTTAACAACTTAGGTTTTGGAAATATGGGTGATTAAAGTAGTCACTTTGCGATGTGTGGACAGCAATTTGTCTAGGTTTGACATGAAATATAAAAATAAATACGGAATTCTGGATACATTACGTACAAATAGGGTGATAGAATAGTACCAGAAATATAGTATTATACCACCGAATTTACCGTAAAAACTTAGGTTTTGGAAATATGGGTGATTAAAGTAGTCGCTTTGCGATGTGCGGACAGCGATTTGTCTAAGTTTAACATGAAATATAAAAATAAATACGGAATTCTGGATACATGACGTACTAATAGGGTGATAGAATAGTACCAGAAATATAGTATTATACCATCGAAGATACCGTAAAAACTTAGGTTTTGGAAATATGGGTGATTAAAATAGTCGCTTTGCGATGTGCGGACAGCGATTTGTCTAGGTTTATCATGAAATATAAAAATAAATACGGATGTTCGGACACATGACGTATACATGGGGTGATAGAATAGAACCAGAAATATAGTATTATACCACCGAAGTTACCGTAAAAACATAGGTTTGGTAAATATGGGTGGTTAAAGTAGTCGCTTTGCGATGTGCGGACAGCGATTTGTCTAAGTTTGACATGAAATATAAAATAAATACGGAAGTGTGCAAACATTACGTACACATAGGATGATAGTATAGGACAAGAACTGTAGGACTATACCAAACAAGTTACCGTAAAAACTTAGGTTTTGGAAATATGGGTGGTTAAAGTAGCCGCTTTGCGATGTGCCGTCAGCGATTTGTCTTAGTTTGACATGAAATACAAAATAAATACGGAATTGGGGATACATGACGTAGACATAGGGTGATAGAATAGGACCAGAAATATAGTATTATACCACCGAAGTTACTGTAAAAACTTAGGTTTTGGAAATATGGTTGATTAAAATAGTCGCTTTGCGATGTGCGGACAGCGATTTGTCTAAGTTTGACATGAAATATAAATAAATAAAGAAGTGTGCCAACATTACGTACACTTAGAATGATAGAATAGGACAAGAACTGTAGGACTATACCACCCAGGTTACCGTAAAAACTTAGGTTTTGGAAATATGGGTGATTAAATTAGCCACTTTGCGATGTGCGGTTAACGCTTTTTCTAAGTTTGACATGAAATATAAAATAAATATGGAAGTGTGCTAACATTACATACACATAGGGTGATCGAATAGAACCAGTACTTTAGTATTATAGGAACCAAGTTACCGTAAAAACTTTGGTTTAGGAAATATGGGTTATTAAATTAGCCACTTTGCGATGTGCGGTCAGCGATTTGTCTAAGTTTGACATGAAAAATAAAATAAATACGGAAGTGTGCTAACATTACATACACATAGGGTGATAGAATAGAACCAGAACTTTACTATTATACCAACCAAGTTTCCGTAAAAACTTAGGTTTTGGAAATATGGTTGACTAAAGTAGTCGCTGTGCGATGTGCAGACAGCAATTTGTCTTAGTTTGACATGAAATATAAAATAAATACGGAAGTATGCCAACATGACGTACACATAGGATGATAGAATAGGACCAGAACCTTTGCAATTTACTACCCAAGTTACCATAAAAACTTAGGTTTTGGAAATATGGGTGATGAAATTAGTCGCTTTGCGATGTGCGGACAACGATTTGTCAAATTTTGACATGAAATATAAAATAAATACGGAAGTGTTCCAACATGACGTACGCATAGGATTATAGAATAGGACCATACCTTTAGTACTATACCACCCAAGTTACCTTAACAACTTAGGTTTTGGAAATATGGGTGATTAAAGTAGTCGCTTTGCGATGTGTGGACAGCAATTTGTCTAGGTTTGACATGAAATATAAAAATAAATACGGAATTCTGGATACATTACGTACAAATAGGGTGATAGAATAGTACCAGAAATATAGTATTATACCACCGAAGTTACCGTAAAAACTTATGTTTTGGAAATATGGTGATTAAAGTAGTCGCTTTGCGATGTGCGGACAGCGATTTGTCTAAGTTTAACATGAAATATAAAAATAAATACGGAATTCTGGATACATTACGTACAAATAGGGTGATAGAATAGTACCAGAAATATAGTATTATACCACCGAAGTTACCGTAAAAACTTAGGTTTTGGAAATATGGGTGATGAAATTAGTCGCTTTGCGATGTGCGGACAGCGATTTGTCTAAGTTTAACATGAAATATAAAAATAAATACGGAATTCTGGATACATGACGTACTAATAGGGTGATAGAATAGTACCAGAAATATAGTATTATACCATCGAAGTTACCGTAAAAACTTAAGTTTTGGAAATATGGGTGATTAAAGTAATCGCTTTGCGATGTGCGGACAGCGATTTGTCTAAGTTTAACATGAAATATAAAAATAAATACGGATGTTCGGATACATGACGTATACATGGGGTGATAGAATAGTACCAGAAATATAGTATTATACCACCGAAGTTACCGTAAAGACATAGGTTTTGTAAATATGGGTGGTTAAAGTCGTCGCTTTGCGATGTGCGGACAGCGATTTGTCTAAGTTTGACATGAAATATAAAATAAATACGGAAGTGTGCAAACATTACGTACACATAGGATGATAGTATAGGACCAGAACTGTAGGACTATACCAAACAAGTTACCGTAAAAACTTAGGTTTTGGAAATATGGGTGGTTAAAGTAGCCGCTTTGCGATGTGCGGTCAGCGATTTGTCTTAGTTTGACATGAAATAAAAAATAAATACGGAATTGGGGATACATGACTTACACATAGGGTGATAGAATAGGACCAGAAATATAGTATTATACCACCAAAGTTACCGTAAAAACATAGGTTTTGTAAATATGGGTGGTTAAAGTAGTCGCTTTGCGATGTGCGGACAGCGATTTGTCCTAGTTTGACATGAAATATAAAATAAATACGGAAGTGTGCCAACATGACGTACACATAGGATGACAGAATAGGACCAGAACCTTTGTACTTTACTACCCAAGTTACCTTAAAAACTTAGGTTTAGGAAATATGGGTGATTAAAGTAGTCGCTTTGCGATGTGCGGACAGCGATTGGTCTGAGTTTAACATGAAATATAAAAATTAATACGGATGTGTGGATACATGACGTACACATAGTGTGATAGAATAGTACCAGAAATATAGTATTATACCACCGAAATTACCGTAAAAACTTAGGTTTTGGAAATATGGTTGACTAAAGTAGCCGCTTTGCGATGTGCGGTTAACGCTTTTTCTAAGTTTGACATGAAATATAAAATAAATATGGAAGTGTGCTAACATTACATACACATAGGGTGATAGAATAGGACCAGAACTTTAGTATCATACCAACCAAGTTTCCGTAAAAACGTAGGTTTTGGAAATATAGGTAGTTAAAGTAGTCGCTTTGCGAAGTGCGGACAGCGATTTGTCTAAGTTTGACATGAAATATAAAATAAATACGGAAGTGTGCTAACATTACGTACACATTAGATGATAGAATAGAACCAGAACTTTAGTATTATACCAAACAAGTTACCGTAAAACTTAGGTTTTGGAAATATGGGTGGTTAAAGTAGCCGCTTTGCGATTTGCGGTCAGCGATTTGTCCTAGTTTGACATGAAACATAAAATAAATACGGAAGTGTGCCAACATGACGTACACATAGGATGATAGAATAGGACCAGAACCTTTGTACTTTACTACCCAAGTTACCATAAAAACTTAGGTTTTGGAAATATGGGTGATTAAATTAGTCGCTTTGCGATGTGCGGACAACGATTTGTCAAAGTTTGACATAAAATATAAAATAAATACGGAAGTTTGCGAACATGACGTACGAATAGGATGATAGAATAGGACCATAACTTTAGTACTATACCACCCAAGTTACCTTAACAACTTAAGTTTTGGAAATATGGGTGATTAAAGTAGTCGCTTTGCGATGTGTGGACAGCAATTTGTCTAGGTTTGACATGAAATATAAAAATAAATACGGAATTCTGGATACATTACGTACAAATAGGGTGATAGAATAGTACCAGAAATATAGTATTATACCACCGAAGTTACCGTAAAAACTTAGGTTTTGGAAATATGGGTGATTAAAGTAGTCGCTTTGCGATGTGCGGACAGCGATTTGTCTGACATGAAATATAAAATAAATACGGAAGTGTGCCAACATTACGTACACATAGGATGATAGAACAGGACAAGAACTGTAGGACTATACCACCCAAGTTACTGTAAAAACGTAGGTTTTGGGAATGTTGGTGATTTAATTAGCCGCTTTGCGATATGCGGTCAGCGATTTGTCTAAGTTTGACATGAAATATAAAATAAATATGGAAGTGTGCTAACATTACATACACATAGGGTGATAGAATAGGACCAGAACTTTAGTATCATACCAACCAAGTTTCCGTAAAAACGTAGGTTTTTGGAAATATGGGTAGTTAAAGTAGTCGCTTTGCGAAGTGCGGACAGCGACTTGTCTAAGTTTGACATAAAATATAAGATAAATACGGAAGTGTGCCAACATTACGTACACATAGGATGATAGAATAGGACAAGAACTGTAGGACTATACCACCCAAGTTACCGTAAAAACTTAGGTTTTGGAAATATGGGTGTTTAAATTAGCCGCTTTGCGATGTGCGGTCAGCGATTTGTCTAGTATGACATGAAATATAAAATAAATACGGAAGTGTGTTAACATTAGGTACACATAGGGTGATAGAATAGAACCAGAACTTTAGTATTATACCAACCAAGTTACCGTAAAAACTTTGGTCTTGGAAATATGGGTGATTAAATTAGCCACTTTGCGATGTGCGGTCAGCGATTTGTCTAAGTTTGACATGAAATATAAAATAAATACGGAAGTGTGCTAACATTACGTACACATAGGATGATAGAATAGAACCAGAACTTTAGTATTATACCAAACAAGTTACCGTAAAAACTTAGGTTTTGGAAATATGGGTGGTTAAAGTAGCCGCTTTGCGATGTGCGGTCAGCGATTTGTCCTAGTTTGACATGAAATATAAAATAAATATGGAAGTGTGCTAACATTACATACACATAGGGTGATAGAATAGGACCAGAACTTTAGTATCATACCAACCAAGTTTCCGTAAAAACGTAGGTTTTTGGAAATATGGGTAGTTAAAGTAGTCGCTTTGCGAAGTGCGGACAGCGACTTGTCTAAGTTTGACATAAAATATAAGATAAATACGGAAGTGTGCCAACATTACGTACACATAGGATGATAGAATAGGACAAGAACTGTAGGACTATACCACCCAAGTTACCGTAAAAACTTAGGTTTTGGAAATATGGGTGTTTAAATTAGCCGCTTTGCGATGTGCGGTCAGCGATTTGTCTAGTATGACATGAAATATAAAATAAATACGGAAGTGTGTTAACATTAGGTACACATAGGGTGATAGAATAGAACCAGAACTTTAGTATTATACCAACCAAGTTACCGTAAAAACTTTGGTCTTGGAAATATGGGTGATTAAATTAGCCACTTTGCGATGTGCGGTCAGCGATTTGTCTAAGTTTGACATGAAATATAAAATAAATACGGAAGTGTGCTAACATTACGTACACATAGGATGATAGAATAGAACCAGAACTTTAGTATTATACCAAACAAGTTACCGTAAAAACTTAGGTTTTGGAAATATGGGTGGTTAAAGTAGCCGCTTTGCGATGTGCGGTCAGCGATTTGTCCTAGTTTGACATGAAATATAAAATAAATACGGAAGTGTGCCAACATGACGTACACATAGGATGACAGAATAGGACCAGAACCTTTGTACTTTACTACCCAAGTTACCTTAAAAACTTAGGTTTTGGAAATATGGGTGATTAAAGTAGTCGCTTTGCGATGTGCGGACAGCGATTTGTCTGAGTTTAACATGAAATATAAAAATTAATACGGATGTGTGGATACATGACGTACACATAGTGTGATAGAATAGTACCAGAAATATAGTATTATACCACCGAAGTTACCGTAAAAACTTAGGTTTTGGAAATATGGGTGATTAAAGTAGTCGCTTTGCGATGTGCGGACAGCGATTTGTCTGACATGAAATATAAAATAAATACGGAAGTGTGCCAACATTACGTACACATAGGATGATAGAACAGGACAAGAACTGTAGGACTATACCACCCAAGTTACTGTAAAAACGTAGGTTTTGGGAATGTTGGTGATTTAATTAGCCGCTTTGCGATATGCGGTCAGCGATTTGTCTAAGTTTGACATGAAATATAAAATAAATATGGAAGTGTGCTAACATTACATACACATAGGGTGATAGAATAGGACCAGAACTTTAGTATCATACCAACCAAGTTTCCGTAAAAACGTAGGTTTTTGGAAATATGGGTAGTTAAAGTAGTCGCTTTGCGAAGTGCGGACAGCGACTTGTCTAAGTTTGACATAAAATATAAGATAAATACGGAAGTGTGCCAACATTACGTACACATAGGATGATAGAATAGGACAAGAACTGTAGGACTATACCACCCAAGTTACCGTAAAAACTTAGGTTTTGGAAATATGGGTGTTTAAATTAGCCGCTTTGCGATGTGCGGTCAGCGATTTGTCTAGTATGACATGAAATATAAAATAAATACGGAAGTGTGTTAACATTAGGTACACATAGGGTGATAGAATAGAACCAGAACTTTAGTATTATACCAACCAAGTTACCGTAAAAACTTTGGTCTTGGAAATATGGGTGATTAAATTAGCCACTTTGCGATGTGCGGTCAGCGATTTGTCTAAGTTTGACATGAAATATAAAATAAATATGGAAGTGTGCTAACATTACATTCACATAGGGTGATAGAATAGAACCAGAACTTTAGTATTATACCAACCAAGTTTCCGTAAAAACTTAGGTTTTGGAAATATGGGTAGTTAAAGTAGTCGCTTTGCGATGTGCGGACAGCGATTTGTCTAAGTTTGACATGAAATATAAAATAAATACGGAAGTGTGCAAACATTACGTACACATAGGATGATAGTATAGGACCAGAACTGTAGGACTATACCAAACAAGTTACCGTAAAAACTTAGGTTTTGGAAATATGGGTGGTTAAAGTAGCCGCTTTGCGATGTGCGGTCAGCGATTTGTCTTAGTTTGACATGAAATAAAAAATAAATACGGAATTGGGGATACATGACTTACACATAGGGTGATAGAATAGGACCAGAAATATAGTATTATACCACCAAAGTTACCGTAAAAACATAGGTTTTGTAAATATGGGTGGTTAAAGTAGTCGCTTTGCGATGTGCGGACAGCGATTTGTCCTAGTTTGACATGAAATATAAAATAAATACGGAAGTGTGCCAACATGACGTACACATAGGATGACAGAATAGGACCAGAACCTTTGTACTTTACTACCCAAGTTACCTTAAAAACTTAGGTTTAGGAAATATGGGTGATTAAAGTAGTCGCTTTGCGATGTGCGGACAGCGATTTGTCTGAGTTTAACATGAAATATAAAAATTAATACGGATGTGTGGATACATGACGTACACATAGTGTGATAGAATAGTACCAGAAATATAGTATTATACCACCGAAATTACCGTAAAAACTTAGGTTTTGGAAATATGGTTGACTAAAGTAGCCGCTTTGCGATGTGCGGTTAACGCTTTTTCTAAGTTTGACATGAAATATAAAATAAATATGGAAGTGTGCTAACATTACATACACATAGGGTGATAGAATAGGACCAGAACTTTAGTATCATACCAACCAAGTTTCCGTAAAAACGTAGGTTTTGGAAATATAGGTAGTTAAAGTAGTCGCTTTGCGAAGTGCGGACAGCGATTTGTCTAAGTTTGACATGAAATATAAAATAAATACGGAAGTGTGCTAACATTACGTACACATTAGATGATAGAATAGAACCAGAACTTTAGTATTATACCAAACAAGTTACCGTAAAACTTAGGTTTTGGAAATATGGGTGGTTAAAGTAGCCGCTTTGCGATTTGCGGTCAGCGATTTGTCCTAGTTTGACATGAAACATAAAATAAATACGGAAGTGTGCCAACATGACGTACACATAGGATGATAGAATAGGACCAGAACCTTTGTACTTTACTACCCAAGTTACCATAAAAACTTAGGTTTTGGAAATATGGGTGATTAAAATAGTCGCTTTGCGATGTGCGGACAACGATTTGTCAGTTTGACATAAAATATAAAATAAATACGGAAGTTTGCGAACATGACGTACGAATAGGATGATAGAATAGGACCATAACTTTAGTACTATACCACCCAAGTTACCTTAACAACTTAAGTTTTGGAAATATGGGTGATTAAAGTAGTCGCTTTGCGATGTGTGGACAGCAATTTGTCTAGGTTTGACATGAAATATAAAAATAAATACGGAATTCTGGATACATTACGTACAAATAGGGTGATAGAATAGTACCAGAAATATAGTATTATACCACCGAAGTTACCGTAAAAACTTAGGTTTTGGAAATATGGGTGATTAAAGTAGTCGCTTTGCGATGTGCGGACAGCGATTTGTCTAAGTTTGACATGAAATATAAAATAAATACGGAAGTGTGCCAACATTACGTACACATAGGATGATAGAACAGGACAAGAACTGTAGGACTATACCACCCAAGTTACTGTAAAAACGTAGGTTTTGGAAATGTTGGTGATTTAATTAGCCGCTTTGCGATATGCGGTCAGCGATTTGTCTAAGTTTGACATGAAATATAAAATAAATTTGGAAGTGTGCTAACATTACATACACATAGGGTGATAGAATAGGACCAGAACTTTAGTATCATACCAACCAAGTTTCCGTAAAAACGTAGGTTTTTGGAAATATGGGTAGTTAAAGTAGTCGCTTTGCGAAGTGCGGACAGCGACTTGTCTAAGTTTGACATAAAATATAAGATAAATACGGAAGTGTGCCAACATTACGTACACATAGGATGATAGAATAGGACAAGAACTGTAGGACTATACCACCCAAGTTACCGTAAAAACTTAGGTTTTGGAAATATGGGTGTTTAAATTAGCCGCTTTGCGATGTGCGGTCAGCGATTTGTCTAGTATGACATGAAATATAAAATAAATACGGAAGTGTGTTAACATTAGGTACACATAGGGTGATAGAATAGAACCAGAACTTTAGTATTATACCAACCAAGTTACCGTAAAAACTTTGGTCTTGGAAATATGGGTGATTAAATTAGCCACTTTACGATGTGCGGTCAGCGATTTGTCTAAGTTTGACATGAAATATAAAATAAATACGGAAGTGTGCTAACATTACGTACACATAGGATGATAGAATAGAACCAGAACTTTAGTATTATACCAAACAAGTTACCGTAAAAACTTAGGTTTTGGAAATATGGGTGGTTAAAGTAGCCGCTTTGCGATGTGCGGTCAGCGATTTGTCCTAGTTTGACATGAAATATAAAATAAATACGGAAGTGTGCCAACATGACGTACACATAGGATGACAGAATAGGACCAGAACCTTTGTACTTTACTACCCAAGTTACCTTAAAAACTTAGGTTTTGGAAATATGGGTGATTAAAGTAGTCGCTTTGCGATGTGCGGACAGCGATTTGTCTGAGTTTAACATGAAATATAAAAATTAATACGGATGTGTGGATACATGACGTACACATAGTGTGATAGAATAGTACCAGAAATATAGTATTATACCACCGAAATTACCGTAAAAACTTAGGTTTTGGAAATATGGTTGACTAAAGTAGCCGCTTTGCGATGTGCGGTTAACGCTTTTTCTAAGTTTGACATGAAATATAAAATAAATATGGAAGTGTGCTAACATTACATTCACATAGGGTGATAGAATAGAACCAGAACTTTAGTATTATACCAACCAAGTTTCCGTAAAAACTTAGGTTTTGGAAATATGGGTAGTTAAAGTAGTCGCTTTGCGATGTGCGGACAGCGATTTGTCTAAGTTTGACATGAAATATAAAATAAATACGGAAGTGTGCCAACATTACGTACACATAGGATGATAGAATACTACCAGAAATATAGTATTATACCACCGAAGTTTAATATTGAAAAAGCAGTAAAAGATATATCAGATATTGACTGGGAAAGCATAAAGGAAATAAAGGAAGTAGATGGCATTGAAGAATAATAAATAAATATATAAATATGGAAAATAAATATGGAAGTGTGCTAACATTACATTCACATAGGGTGATAGAATAGAACCAGAACTTTAGTATTATACCAACCAAGATACCATAAAAACTTAGGTTTTGGAAATATGGGTGATTAAATTAGTCGCTTTGCGATGTGCGGACAACGATTTGTCAAATTTTGACATGAAATATAAAATAAATACGGAAGTGTGCCAACATGACGTACGCATAGGATGATAGAATAGGACCATACCTTTAGTACTATACCACCCAAGTTACCTTAACAACTTAGGTTTTGGAAATATGGGTGATTAAAGTAGTCACTTTGCGATGTGTGGACAGCAATTTGTCTAGGTTTGACATGAAATATAAAAATAAATACGGAATTCTGGATACATTACGTACAAATAGGGTGATAGAACAGTACCAGAAATATAGTATTATACCACCGAATTTACCGTAAAAACTTAGGTTTTGGAAATATGGGTGATTAAAGTAGTCGCTTTGCGATGTGCGGACAGCGATTTGTCTAAGTTTAACATGAAATATAAAAATAAATACGGAATTCTGGATACATGACGTACTAATAGGGTGATAGAATAGTACCAGAAATATAGTATTATACCATCGAAGATACCGTAAAAACTTAGGTTTTGGAAATATGGGTGATTAAAATAGTCGCTTTGCGATGTGCGGACAGCGATTTGTCTAGGTTTATCATGAAATATAAAAATAAATACGGATGTTCGGACACATGACGTATACATGGGGTGATAGAATAGAACCAGAAATATAGTATTATACCACCGAAGTTACCGTAAAAACATAGGTTTGGTAAATATGGGTGGTTAAAGTAGTCGCTTTGCGATGTGCGGACAGCGATTTGTCTAAGTTTGACATGAAAAATAAAATAAATACGGAAGTGTGCTAACATTACATACACATAGGGTGATAGAATAGAACCAGAACTTTACTATTATACCAACCAAGTTTCCGTAAAAACTTAGGTTTTGGAAATATGGTTGACTAAAGTAGTCGCTGTGCGATGTGCAGACAGCAATTTGTCTTAGTTTGACATGAAATATAAAATAAATACGGAAGTATGCCAACATGACGTACACATAGGATGATAGAATAGGACCAGAACCTTTGCAATTTACTACCCAAGTTACCTTAAAAACTTAGGTTTTGGAAATATGGGTGATTAAAGTAGTCGCTTTGCGATGTGCGGACAGCGATTTGTCTGAGTTTAACATGAAATATAAAAATTAATACGGATGTGTGGATACATGACGTACACATAGTGTGATAGAATAGTACCAGAAATATAGTATTATACCACCGAAATTACCGTAAAAACTTAGGTTTTGGAAATATGGTTGACTAAAGTAGCCGCTTTGCGATGTGCGGTTAACGCTTTTTCTAAGTTTGACATGAAATATAAAATAAATATGGAAGTGTGCTAACATTACATACACATAGGGTGATAGAATAGGACCAGAACTTTAGTATCATACCAACCAAGTTTCCGTAAAAACGTAGGTTTTGGAAATATAGGTAGTTAAAGTAGTCGCTTTGCGAAGTGCGGACAGCGATTTGTCTAAGTTTGACATGAAATATAAAATAAATACGGAAGTGTGCTAACATTACGTACACATTAGATGATAGAATAGAACCAGAACTTTAGTATTATACCAAACAAGTTACCGTAAAACTTAGGTTTTGGAAATATGGGTGGTTAAAGTAGCCGCTTTGCGATTTGCGGTCAGCGATTTGTCCTAGTTTGACATGAAACATAAAATAAATACGGAAGTGTGCCAACATGACGTACACATAGGATGATAGAATAGGACCAGAACCTTTGTACTTTACTACCCAAGTTACCATAAAAACTTAAGTTTTGGAAATATGGGTGATTAAATTAGTCTCTTTGCGATGTGCGGACAACGATTTGTCAAAGTTTGACATAAAATATAAAATAAATACGGAAGTTTGCGAACATGACGTACGAATAGGATGATAGAATAGGACCATAACTTTAGTACTATACCACCCAAGTTACCTTAACAACTTAAGTTTTGGAAATATGGGTGATTAAAGTAGTCGCTTTGCGATGTGTGGACAGCAATTTGTCTAGGTTTGACATGAAATATAAAAATAAATACGGAATTCTGGATACATTACGTACAAATAGGGTGATAGAATAGTACCAGAAATATAGTATTATACCACCGAAGTTACCGTAAAAACGTAGGTTTTGGAAATATGGGTGATTAAAGTAGTCGCTTTGCGATGTGCGGACAGCGATTTGTCTAAGTTTAACATGAAATATAAAAATAAATACGGAATTCTTGATACATGACGTACTAATAGGGTGATAGAATAGTACCAGAATTATAGTATTATACCATCGAAGTTACCGTAAAAACATAGGTTTTGGAAATATGGTTGACTAAAGTAGTCGCTTTGCGATGGCGGACAGCGATTTGTCTAAGTTTGACATGATATATAAAATAAATACGGAAGTGTTCCAACATTACGTACACATAGGATGATAGAATAGGACAAGAACTGTAGGACTATACCACCCAAGTTACCGTAAAAAAGTAGGTTTTGGAAATATTGGTGATTAAATTAGCTGCTTTGCGATGTGCGGACAGCGATTTGTCTAAGTTTGACATGAAATATAGATAAATAAAGAAGTGTGCCAACATTACGTACACTTAGGATGATAGAATAGGACAGGAACTGTAGGACTATACCACCCAAGTTACCATAAAAACTTAGGTTTTGGAAATATGGGTGGTTAAAATAGCCGCTTTGCGATATGCGGTCAGCGATTTGTCTTAGTTTGACATGAAATACAAAATAAATACGGAATTGGGGATACATGACGTAGACATAGGGTGATAGAATAGGACCACAAATATAGTATTATACCACCGAAGTGTCCGTAAAAACTTAGGTTTTGGAAATATGGTTGACTAAAGTAGTCGCTGTGCGATGTGCGGACAGCGATTTGTCTAAGTTTGACATGAAATATAAATAAATAAAGAAGTGTGCCAACATAACGTACACTTAGGATGATAGAATAGGACAAGAACTGTAGGACTATACCACCCAAGTTACCGTAAAAACTTAGGTTTTGGAAATATGGGTGATTAAATTAGCCGCTTTGCGATGTGCGGTTAACGCTTTTTCTAAGTTTGACATGAAATATAAAATAAATATGGAAGTGTGCTAACATTACATACACATAGGGTGATCGAATAGAACCAGAACTTTAGTATTATAGGAACCAAGTTACGGTAAAAACTTTGGTTTAGGAAATATGGGTGATTAAATTAGCCACTTTGCGATGTGCGGTCAGCGATTTGTCTAAGTTTGACATGAAAAATAAAATAAATACGGAAGTGTGCTAACATTACATACACATAGGGTGATAGAATAGAACCAGAACTTTACTATTATACCATCCAAGTTTCCGTAAAAACCTAGGTTTTGGAAATATGGTTGACTAAAGTAGTCGCTGTGCGATGTGCGGACAGCGATTTGTCCTAGTTTGACATGAAATGTAAAATAAATACGGAAGTGTGCCAACATGACGTAAACATAGGATGATAGAATAGGACCAGAACCTTTGCAATTTACTACCCAAGTTACCATAAAAACTTAGGTTTTGGAAATATGGGTGATTAAAGTAGTCGCTTTGCGATGTGTGGACAGCAATTTGTCTAGGTTTGACATGAAATATAAAAATAAATACGGAATTCTGGATACATTACGTACAAATAGGGTGATAGAATAGTACCAGAAATATAGTATTATACCACCGAAGTTACCGTAAAAACTTATGTTTTGGAAAAATGGTGATTAAAGTAGTCGCTTTGCGATGTGCGGACAGCGATTTGTCTAAATTTAACATGAAATATAAAAATACATACGGAATTCTGGATACATGACGTACTAATAGGGTGATAGCGATACATGACGTACTGGATACATGACGTACCAGAAATATAGTATTATACCATCGAAGTTACCGTAAAAACTTAGGTTTTGGAAATATGGGTGATTAAAGTAGTCGCTTTGCGATGTGCGGACAGCGATTTGTCTAAGTTTAACATGAAATATAAAAATAAATACGGATGTTCGGATACATGACGTATACATGGGGTGATAGAATAGTACCAGAAATATAGTATTATACCACCGAAGTTACCGTAAAAACATAGGTTTTGTAAATATGGGTGGTTAACACTTTGAACCCTAAGCCCGAGTATAGCTCGGGGCATGGCGTATGTCGCCGTGTACGAAGCCCGAGTATAGCTCGGGCTGCGAAATTAAATTCCATAGCAACGTATATTCGACGTATTTTAGCTAATCGTTGCTAGGGAACTCTTCCTTGATCATCTGGCATTGATTATAGTATCCAAAGGTCTCGAAAAAGCCATCTATTTAGCAGCAGAAAAATAAATCCAAATGTCTGCAGCTGATCCTTTGCGTCACCGGCTGACGACGCTTTGTTGTCTGCAGTAATGGCTGACTTTGTTTACGTTTGTGTCGGCGTCCAAATAAAGTGTGATTTTACTTATATTTACAAGTGTTTTGAGTCTAAGATTTGTTATTACTTTATTACGTAATGTTTTTGTCATGTTTAATGTAAAATATGAGAGATATATTTGATATGAGTGATGTACGTGACTACCGTCACAATTTTGTTTTCTTCATTTTTTTATGTCCGTTTTATATGGAATCCTAAAATTGTTGTTTGTTGTAACTGTAATAAAATTTATATCATTTGAAAGGTTATATTTTTCTCTTAATTTTGATATATAATTTATATGGGTAACAAAAATACGTATTAAGCTACGAATTTTATTTTGAACCCCAAAACTGGCCAGTAACGCACGTAAAAAGATATTTTAGCGCCCAGGGTTCAAAGTGTTAAAGTAGTCGCTTTGCGATGTGCGGACAGCGATTTGTCTAAGTTTGACATGAAATATAAAATAAATACGGAAGTGTGCAAACATTACATACACATAGGATGATAGTATAGGACCAGAACTGTAGGACTATACCAAACAAGTTACCTTAAAAACTTAGGTTTTGGAAATATGGGTGGTTAAAGTAGCCGCTTTGCGATGTGCGGTCAGCGATTTGTCTTAGTTTGACATGAAATACAAAATAAATACGGAATTGGGGATACATGACTTAGACATAGGGTGATAGAATAGGACCAGAAATATAGTATTATACCACCGAAGTTACCGTAAAAACTTAGGTTTTGGAAATATGGTTGATTAAAATAGTCGCTTTGCGATATGCGGACAGCGATTTGTCTAAGTTTGACATGAAATATAAATAAATAAAGAAGTGTGCCAACATTACGTACACTTAGGATGATAGAATAGGACAAGAACTGTAGGACTATACCACCCAAGTTACCGTAAAAACTTAGGTTATGGAAATATGGGTGATTAAATTAGCCGCTTTGCGATGTGCGGTTAACGCTTTTTCTAAGTTTGACATGAAATATAAAATAAATATGGAAGTGTGCTAACATTACATACACATAGGGTGATCGAATAGAACCAGAACTTTAGTATTATAGGAACCAAGTTACCGTAAAAACTTTGGTTTAGAAAATATGGGTGATTAAATTAGCCACTTTGCGATGTGCGGTCAGCGATTTGTCTAAGTTTGACATGAAAAATAAAATAAATACGGAAGTGTTGTAACATTACATACACATTAGATGATAGAATAGAACGAGAACTTTAGTATTATACCAAACAAGTTACCATAAAAACTTAGGTTTTGGAAATATGGGTGGTTAAAGTAGCCGCTTTGCGATGTGCGGTCAGCGATTTGTCCTAGTTTGACATGAAATATAAAATAAATACGGAAGTGTGCCAACATGACGTACACATAGGATGATAGAATGGGACCAGAACCTTTGCAATTTACTACCCAAGTTACCATAAAAACTTAGGTTTTGGAAATATGGGTGATTAAAGTGGTCGCTTTGCGATGTGTGGACAGCAATTTGTCTAGGTTTGACATGAAATATAAAAATAAATACGGAATTCTGGATACATTACGTAAAAATAGGGTGATAGAATAGTACCAGAAATATAGTATTATACCACCGAAGTTACCGTAAAAACTTAGGTTTTGGAAATATGGGTGATTAAAGTAGTCGCTTTGCGATGTGCGGACAGCGATTTGTCTAAGTTTAACATGAAATATAAAAATAAATACGGAATTCTGGATACATGACGTACTAATAGGGTGATAGAATAGTACCAGAATTATAGTATTATACCATCGAAGTTACCGTAAAAACTTAGGTTTTGGAAATATGGGTGATTAAAGTAGTCGCTTTGCAATGTGCGGACAGCGATTTGTCTAAGTTTAACATGAAATATAAAAATAAATACGGATGTTCGGATACATGACGTACACATAGGGTGATAGAATAGTACCAGAAATATAGTATTTTACCACCGAAGTAACCGTAAAAACTTAGGTTTTGGAAATATGGGTGATTAAAGTAGTCGCTTTGCGATGTAAGGACAGCGATTTGTCTAAGTTTAACATGATATATAAAAATAAATACGGAATTCTGGATACATGACGTACAAATAGGGTGATAGAATAGTACCAGAAATATAGTATTATACCATCGAAGTTACCGTAAAAACTTAGGTTTTGGAAATATGGGTGATTAAAGTAGGTCGCTTTGCGATGTGCGGACAGCGATTTGTCCAAGTTTAACATGAAATATAAAAATAAATACGGATGTTCGGATACATGACGTACACATAGGGTGATAGAATAGTACCAGAAATATAGTATTATACCACCGAAGTTACCGTAAAAACTTAGGTTTTGGAAACATGGTGTGATTAAATTAGCCGCTTTGCGATGTGCGGACAGCGATTTGTCCAAGTTTAACATGAAATATAAAATAAATACGGAAGTGTGCCAACATTACGTAGACATAGGATGATAGTAATAGGACAAGAACTGTAGGACTATACCACCCAAGTTACCGTAAAAAACTTAGGTTTTGGAAATATGGGTGATTAAATTAGCCGCTTTGCGATGTGCGGTCAGCGATATGTCTAAGTTTGACATGAAATATAAATAAATAAAGAAGTGAGCCAACATTACGTACACATAGGATTGATAAGAATAGGACAAGAACTGTAGGACTATACCACCCAAGATACCGTAAAAACTTAGGTTTTGGAATAAGGTTGATTAAAATAGTCGTTTTGCGTTGTGCGGACAGCGATTTGTCTAAGTTTGACATGAAATATAAATAAATAAAGAAGTGAGCCAATATTACGTACACATAGGATGATAGAATAGGACAAGAACTGTAGGACTATACCACCCAAGATACCGTAAAAACTTAGGTTTAGGAAATATGGGTGATTAAATTAGCCGCTTTGCGATGTGTGGTCAGCGATTTGTCTAAGTTTGACCTGAAAATATAAAATAAATACGGAAGTGTGCCAACATTAGGTACACATAGGGTGATAGAATTTAACCAGAACTTTAGAATTATACCAACCAAGTTACCGTAAAAAACTTTGGTTTTGGAAATATGGGCGATTTAATTAGTCGCTTTGCGATGTGCGGACAGCGATTTGTCTATGTTTGACATTAAATATAAAAAATAAATACGGAATTGTGGATTCTTGACGTACAAATAGGGTGATTGAATAGGACAAGAAATTTAGTAATATACCGCCCCAAGTTACCAAAAAAACTTAGGTTTAAGTAGTCGCTTTGCGATGTGCGGACAGCGAATTGTCTAAGTTTAACATGAAATATATAAATAAATACGGATGTGTGGATACATGACGTACACATAGGGTGATAGAATAGCACCAGAAGTATAGTATTATACCACCGAAATTACCGTAAAAACTTAGGTTTTGGAAATATGGGTGGTTAAAGTAGTCGCTTTGCGATGTGCGGACAGCGATTTGTCTAAGTTTGACATGAAATATAAAATAAATACGGAAGTGTGCTAACATTACGTACACATAAGGTGATAGAATAGAGCCTGAACTTCAGTATTATACCAAACAAGTTTACCGTAAAAACTTAGGTTTTGGAAATATGGGTGGTTAAAATAGCCGCTTTGCGATATGCGGTCAGCGATTTGTCTTAGTTTGACATGAAATACAAAATAAATACGGAATTGGGGATACATGACGTAGACATAGGGTGATAGAATAGGACCACAAAAATAGTATATACCACCGACGTGTCCGTAAAAACTTAGGTTTTGGAAATATGGTTGACTAAAGTAGTCGCTGTGCGATGTGCGGACAGCGATTTGTCTAAGTTTGACATGAAATATAAATAAATAAAGAAGTGTGTCAACATTACGTACACTTAGGATGATGGAATAGGACAAGAACTGTAGGACTATACCACCCAAGTTACCGTAAAAACTTAGGTTTTGGAAATATTGGTGGTTAAAGTAGCCGCTTTGCGATGTGCGGTCAGCGATTTTTCCTAGTTTGACATGAAATATAAAATAAATACGGAAGTGTGCCAACATGACGTACACATTAGATGATAGAATGGGACAAGAACCTTTGCAATTTACTACCCAAGTTACCATAAAAACTTAGGTTTTGGAAATATGGGTGATTAAATTAGTCGCTTTGCGATGTGCGGACAACGATTTGTCAAATTTTGACATGAAATATAAAATAAATACGGAAGTGTGCCAACATGACGTACGCATAGGATGATAGAATAGGACCATACCCTTTAGTACTATACCACCCAAGTTACCTTAACAACTTAGGTTTTGGAATATGGGTGATTAAAGTAGTCGCTTTGCGATGTGTGGACAGCAATTTGTCTAGGTTTGACATGAAATATAAAAATAAATACGGAATTCTGGATACATTACGTACAAATAGGGTGATAGAATAGTACCAGAAATATAGTATTATACCACCGAAGTTACCGTAAAAACTTAGGTTTTGGAAATATGGGTGATTAAAGTAGTCGCTTTGCGATGTGCGGACAGACGATTTGTCTAAGTTTGACATGAAATATAAAAATAAATACGGAATTGGGGATACATGACGTATACATGGGGTGATAGAATAGTACCAGAAATATAGTATTATACCATCGAAGTTACCGTAAAAACTTAGGTTTTGGAAATATGTGTGATTAAAGTAGTCGCTTTGCGATGTGCGGACAGCGATTTGTCTAAGTTTGACATGAAATATAAAATAAATACGGAAGTGTGCCAACATTAGGTACACATAGGGTGATAGAATAGAACCAGAACTTTAGTATTATACCAACCAAGTTACCGTAAAAACTTTGGTTTTGGAAATATGGGTGATTAAATTAGCCGCTTTGCGATGTGCGGTCACCGAATTGTCTAAGTTTGACATGAAATATAAAATAAATACGGAAGTGTGCCAACATTAGGTACACATAGGGTGATAGAATAGAACCAGAACTTTAGAATTATACCAACCAAGTTACCGTAAAAACTTTGGTTTTGGAAATATGGGCGATTTAATTAGTCGCTTTACGATGTGCGGACAGCGATTTGTCTATGTTTGACATGAAATATAAAAATAAATACGGAATTGTGGATACTTGACGTACAAATAGGGTGATTGAATAGGACAAGAAATTTAGTAATATACCGCCCAAGTTACCAAAAAAACTTAGGTTTTGGAAATATGGGTGGTTAAAGTAGTCGCTTTGCGATGTGCGGACAGCGATTTGTCTAAGATTAACATGAAATATAAAAATAAATACGGATGTGTGGATACATGACGTACACATAGGGTGATAGAATAGCACCAGAAGTATAGTATTATACCCCCGAAAATACCGTAAAAACTTAGGTTTTGGATATATGAGTGGTTAAAGTAGTCGCTTTGCGATGTGCGGACAGCGATTTGTCTAAGTTTGACATGAAATATAAAATAAATACGGAAGTGTGCTAACATTACGTACACATAGGGTGATAGAATAGAACCAGAACTTCAGTACTATACCAAACAAGTTACCGTAAAAACTTAGGTTTTGAAAATATGGGTGATTAAATTAGCCGCTTTGCGATGTGCGGTTAACGCTTTTTCTAGGTTTGACATGAAATATAAAATAAATATGGAAGTGTGCTAACATTACATACACATAGGGTGATCGAATAGAACCAGAACTTTAGTATTATAGGAACCAAAGTTACCGTAAAAACTTTGGTTTAGGAAATATGGGTGATTAAATTAGCCACTTTGCGATGTGCGGTCAGCGATTTGTCTAAGTTTGACATGAAAAATAAAATAAATACGGAAGTGTGCTAACATTACATACACATTAGATGATAGAATAGAACCAGAACTTTAGTATTATACCAAACAAGTTACCGTAAAAACTTAGGTTTTGGAAATATGGGTGGTTAAAGTAGCCGCTTTGCGATGTGCGGTCAGCGATTTGTTCCTAGTTTGACATGAAATATAAAATAAATACGGAAGTATGCCAACATGACGTAACACATAGGATGATAGAATAGGACCAGAACCTTTGAAATTTACTACCCAAGTTACCATAAAAACTTAGGCTTTGGAAATATGGGTGATTAAATTAGTCGCTTTGCGATGTGCGGACAACGATTTGTCAAATTTTTGACATGAAATATAAAATAAATACGGAAGTGTGCCAACATGACGTACGCATAGGATGATAGAATAGGACCATACCTTTAGTACTATACCACCCAAGTTACCCTTAACAACTTAGGTTTTGGAAATATGGGTGATTAAAGTAGTCGCTTTGCGATGTGTGGACAGCAATTTGGTCTAGGTTTGACATGAAATATAAAAATAAATACGGAATTCTGGATACATTACGTACAAATAGGGTGATAGAATAGTACCAGAAATATAGTATTATACCTCCGAAGTTACCTTAAAAACTTAGGTTTTGGAAATATGGGTGATTAAAGTAGTCGCTTTGCGATGTGCGGACAGCGATTTGTCTAAGTTTAACATGAAATATAAAAATAAATACGGAATTCTGGATACATGACGTACTAATAGGGTGATAGAATAGTACCAGAAATATAGTATTATACCATCGAAGTTACCGTAAAAACTTAGGTTTTGGAAATATGGGTGATTAAAGTAGTTGCTTTGCGATGTGCGGACAGCGATTTGTCTAAGTTTAACATGAAATATAAAAATAAAATACGGATGTTCGGATACATGACGTATACATGGGGTGATAGAATAGTACCAGAAATATAGTATTATACCACCGAAGTTACCGTAAAAACATAGGTTTTGTAAATATGAGTGGTTAAAGTAGTCGCTTTGCGATGTGCGGACAGCGATTTGTCTAAGTTTGACATGAAATATAAAATAAATACGGAAGTGTGCAAACATTACGTACACATAGGATGATAGTATAGGACCAGAACTGTAGGACTATACCAAACAAGTTACCGTAAAAACTTAGGTTTTGGAAATATGGGTGGTTAAAGTAGCCGCTTTGCGATGTGCGGTCAGCGATTTGTCTTAGTTTGACATGAAATACAAAATAAATACGGAATTGGGGATACATTACTTAGACATAGGGTGATAGAATAGGACCAGAAATATAGTATTATACCACCGAAGTTACCGTTAAAACTTAGTTTTTAGAAATATGGTTGATTAAAATAGTCGCTTTGCGATATGCGGACAGCGAATTGTCTAAGTTTGACATGAAATATAAATAATAATAAAGAGGTGTGCCAACATTACGTACACTTAGGATGATAGAATAGGACAGGACAAGAACTGTAGGACTATACCACCCAAGTTACCGTAAAAACTTAGGTTTTGGAAATATGGGTAATTAAATTAGCCGCTTTGCGATGTGCGGTTAAAACTTTTTCTAAGTTTGACATGAAATATAAAATAAATATGGAAGTGTGCTAACATTACATACACATAGGGTAATCGAATAGAACCAGAACTTTAGTATTATAGGAACCAAGTTACCGTAAAAACTTAGGTTTTGGAAATATGGGTGATTAAATTAGCCGCTTTGCGATGTGCGGTTAACGCTTTTTCTAGGTTTGACATGAAATATAAAATAAATATGGAAGTGTGCTAACATTACATACACATAGGGTGATCGAATATAACCAGAACTTTAGTATTATACCAACCAAGTTACCGTAAAAACTTTGGTTTAGGAAATATGGGTGATTAAATTAGCCACTTTGCGATGTGCGGTCAGCGATTTGTCTAAGTTTGACATGAAAAATAAAATAAATACGGAAGTGTGCTAACATTACATACACATTAGATGATAGAATAGATCCAGAACTTTAGTATTATACCAAACAAGTTACCGTAAAAACTTAGTTTTTGGAAATATGGGTGGTTAAAGTAGCCGCTTTGCGATGTGCGGTCAGCGATTTGTCCTAGTTTGACATGAAATATAAAATAAATTCGGAAGTGTGCTAACATGACGTACACATAGGATGATAGAATAGGACCAGAACCTTTGAAATTTACTACCCAAGTTACCATAAAAACTTAGGTTTTGGAAATATGGGTGATTAAATTAGTCGCTTTGCGATGTGCGGACAACGATTTGTCAAATTTTGACATGAAATATAAAATAAATACGGAAGTGTGCCAACATGACCTACGCATAGGATGATAGAATAGGACCATACCTTTAGTACTATACCACCCAATTTACCTTAACAACTTAGGTTTTGGAAATATGGGTGATTAAACTAGTCGCTTTGCGATGTGTGGACAGCAATTTGTCTAGGTTTGACATGAAATATAAAAATAAATACGGAATTCTGGATACATTACGTACAAATAGGGTGATAGAATAGTACCAGAAATATAGTATTATACCACCGAAGTTACCGTAAAAACTTAGGTTTTGGAAATATGGGTGATTAAAGTAGTCGCTTTGCGATGTGCGGACAGCGATTTGTCTAAGTTTAACATGAAATAAAAAATAAATACGGAATTCTGGATACATGACGTACTAATAGGGTGATAGAATAGTACCAGAAATATAGTATTATACCATCGAAGTTACCGTAAAAACTTAGGTTTTGGAAATATAAGTGATTAAAGTAGTCGCTTTGCGATGTGCGGACAGCGATTTGTCTAAGTTTAACATGAAATATAAAAATAAATACGGATGTTCGGATACATGACGTATACATGGGGTGATAGAATAGTACCAGAAATATAGTATTATACCACCGAAGTTACCGTAAAAACATAGGTTTTGTAAATATGGGTGGTTAAAGTAGTCGCTTTGCGATGTGCGGACAGCGATTTGTCTAAGTTTGACATGAAATATAAAATAAATACGGAAGTGTGCAAATATTACGTACACATAGGATGATAGTATAGGACCAGAACTGTAGGACTATACCAAACAAGTTACCGTAAAAACTTAGGTTTTGGAAATATGGGTGGTTAAAGTAGCCGCTTTGCGATGTGCGGTCAGCGATTTGTCTTAGTTTGACATGAAATACAAAATAAATACGGAATTGGGGATACATGACTTAGACATAGGGTGATAGAATAGGACCAGAAATATAGTATTATACCACCGAAGTTACCGTAAAAACTTAGGTTTTGGAAATATGTGTGATTAAAGTAGTCGCTTTGCGATGTGCGGACAGCGATTTGTCTAAGTTTAACAAGAAATATAAAAATAAATACGGAATTCTGGATACATGACGTACTAATAGGGTGATAGAATAGTACCAGAAATATAGTATTATACCATCGAAGTTACCGTAAAAACTTAGGTTTTGGAAATATGGGTGATTAAAGTAGTCGCTTTGCGATGTGCGGACAGCGATTTGTCTAAGTTTAACATGAAATATAAAAATAAATACGGATGTTCGGATACATGACGTATACATGGGGTGATAGAATAGTACCAGAAATATAGTATTATACCACCGAAGTTACCGTAAAAACATAGGTTTTGTAAATATGGGTGGTTAAAGTAGTCACTTTGCGATGTGCGGACAGCGATTTGTCTAAGTTTGACGTGAAATATAAAATAAATACGGAAGTTTGCAAACATTACGTACACATAAGATGATAGTATAGGACCAGAACTGTAGGACTATACCAAACAAGTTACCGTAAAAACTTAGGTTTTGGAAATATGGGTGGTTAAAGTAGCCGCTTTGCGATGTGCGGACAGCGATTTGTCTAAGTTTGACATGAAATATAAATAAATAAAGAAGTGTGCCAACATTACGCACACTTAGGATGATAGAATAGGACAAGTACTGTAGGACTATACCACCCAAGTTACCGTAAAAACTTAGGTTTTGGAAATATGGGTGATTAAATTAGCCGCTTTGCGATGTGCGGTCAGCGATTTGTCTAAGTTTTACATGAAATATAAAATAAATACGGAAGTCTGCCGACATTAGGTACACATAGGGTGATAGAATAGAACCAGAACTTTAGTATTATACAACCAAGTTACCTTAAAAACTTTGGTTTCGGAAATATGGGTGATTAAATTAGCCGCTTTGCGATGAGCGGTCAGCGATTTGTCTAAGTTTGACATGAAATATAAAACAAATACGGAAGTGTGCTAAGATTTCGTACACATAGGATGATAGAATAGGACCAGAACTTTAGAACTATACTACCCGAGTTACCTTAAAAACTTAGGTTTTAGAAATATGGGTGATTAAATTAGCCGCTTTGCGATGTGCGGTCAGCGATTTGTCTAAGTTGGACATGAAATATAAAATAAATACGGAAGTGTGCCAACATTAGGTACACATGGGGTGAAGAAATAGAACAAGAACTGTAGAATTATAACAACCAAGTTACCGTAAAAACTTAGGTTTTGGAAATATGGGTGATTAAAGTAGTCGCTTTGCGATGTTCGGACAGCGATTTGTCTTAGTTTGATATGAATTATAAAAATCAATATGGTTTTTGGATACATGACGTGCACATAGGGTGATAGAATAGGACCAGAAATGTAGTGTTATACCACCCAAGTTACCGTAAAAACTTAGGTTTTGGAAATATGGGTGATTAAAGTAGCCGCTTTGCGATGTGCGTTCAGCGATTTGTCTAAGTTTGAATGAAATATAAAAAAATACGGAAATGTGCCAACATGACGTACACATCGGATGATAGAATAGGACCTTTGTACTATACAACCCAAGTTATCTTAAAAACTTAGGTTTTGGAAATATGAGTGATTAAATTAGTCGCTTTGCGATGTGCGGACAGCGATTTGTCTAAGTTTAACATGAATTATAAAAATAAATACGGAATCAGGGATACATGACGTAGACATAGGGTGATAGAATAGGACTAGAAATATAGTATTATACCACCGAAGTTACCGTAAAAACTTAGGTTTTGGAAATATGTGTGATTAAAGTAGTCGCTTTGCGATGTGCGGACAGCGATTTGTCTAAGTTTAACATGAAATATAATAATAAATACGGATCTGTGGATACATGACGTACACATAGGGTGATAGAATAGTACCAGTAATATAGTATTATACCACCGAAGCTACCGTAAAAACTTAGGTTTTGGAAATATGGGTGATTAAAGTAGTAGCTTTGCTATGTGCGGACAACGATTTGTCTAAGTTTGACATGAAATATAAAATAAATAAAGAAGTGTGCCAACATTACGTACACTTAGGATGATAGAATAGGAAATGAATTGTAGGACTATACCACCCAAGTTATCTTAAAAACTTAGGTTTTGGAAATATGAGTGATTAAATTATTCGCTTTGCGATGAGTGGACAGAGATCCGCCTGACATAGACATGAAATATGAAATAAATACGGAAGTGTGCCAACATGACGTAAACATAGGATGATAGAATAGGGCCAGAACTGTAGTACAATACCACCCAAGTTACCTTAAAAACTTAGGTTTTGGAAATATGGGTGATTAAAGTAGTAGCTTTGCTATGTGCGGACAACGATTTGTCAAAGTTTGACATGAAATATAAAATAAATACGGAAGTGTGCTAAGATGACGTACGCATAGGATGATAGAATAGGACCAGAACTTTAGTACTATACCACCCAAGTTACCTTAAAAACTTAGGTTTTGGAAATATGGGTGATTAAAGTAGCCGCTTTGCGATGTGCGGTCAGCGATTTGTCTAAGTTTGAATGAAATATAAAAAAATACGGAAATGTGCCAACATGACGTACACATCGGATGATAGAATAGGACCTTTGTACTATACAACCCAAGTTATCTTAAAAACTTAGGTTTTGGAAATATGGGTGATTAAAGTAGTCGCTTTGCGAAGTGCGGACAGCGATTTGTCTAAGTTTGACATGAAATATAAAATAAATACGGAAGTGTGCCAACATTACGTACACATAGGATGATAGAATAGGACAAGAACTGTAGGCCTATACCACCCAAGTTACCGTAAAAAATTAGGTTTTGGAAATATGGGTGAATAAAGTAGTCGCTTTGCGATATGCGGACAACGATTTGTCAAAGTTTGACATGAAATATAAAATAAATACGGAAGTGTGCCAACATGACGGACGCATAGGATGATAGAATAGGACCAGAACCTTAGTACTATACCACCCAGGTTACCTTAACAACTTAGGTTTTGGAAATATGGGTGATTAAAGTAGTCGCTTTGCGATGTGCGGACATGTCTATGATTGACATAAAATATAAAAATAAATACGGAATTCTGGATAGATTACGTAAAAATAGGGTGATAGAATAGTACCGGAATTATAGTATTATACCACCGAAATAACCGTAAAAACTTAGGTTTTGGAAATATGTGTGGTTAAAGTAGTCGCTTTGCTATGTGCGGACAGCGATTTGTCTAAGTTTGACATGAAATATAAAATAAATACGGAAGTGTGCCAACATTACGTACACATAGGATGATAGAATAGGACCAGAACCTTTGTACTTTACTACCCATGTTTCAATAAAAACTTAGGTTTTGGAAATATGGGTGATTAAATTAGCCGCTTTGCGATGTGCGGTCAGCGATTTTTCTAAGTTTGACATGAAATATAAAATAAATATGGAAGTGTGGTAACATTACATACACATTGGGTGATAGAATAGAACCAGAACTTGAGTATCATACCAACCAAGTTTCCGTAAAAACTTAGGTTTTGGAAATATGGGTAATTAAAGTAGTCGCTTTGCGAAGTGCGGACAGCGATTTGTCTAAGTTAGACATAAACTATATAATAAATACGGAAGTGTGCCAACATTACGTAGACATAGGATGATAGTATAGGACAAGAACTGTAGGACTATACCACCAAGTTACCGTAAAAACTTTGGTTTTGGAAATATGGGTGATTAAATTAGCCGCTTTGCGATGTGGGGTCAGCGATATGTCTTAGTTTGGACATGAAATATAAAATAAATACGGAAGTGTGCTAACATTACGTACATATAGGGTGATAGAATAGAACCAGAACTTGAGTATCATACCAACCAAGTTTCCGTAAAAACTTAGGTTTTGGAAATATGGTTGATTAAAATAGTCGTTTTGCGATGTGCGGACAGCGATTTGTCTAAGTTTGACATGAAATATAAATAAATAAAGAAGTGTGCCAACATTACGTACACTTAGGATGATAGAATAGGACAAGTACTGTAGGACTATACCACCCAAGTTACCGTAAAAACTTAGGTTTTTGAAATATGGGTGATTAAATTAGCCACTTTGCGATGTGCGGTTAGCGATTTGTCTAAGTTTGACATGAAATATAAAATAAATATGGAAGTGTGCTAACATTACATACACATAGGGTGATAGAATAGAACCAGAACTTGAGTATCATACCAACCAAGTTTCCGTAAAAACTTAGGTTTTGGAAATATGGGTAATTAAAGTAGTCGCTTTGCGAAGTGCGGACAGCGATTTGTCTAAGTTAGACATAAACTATATAATAAATACGGAAGTGTGCCAACATTACGTAGACATAGGATGATAGTATAGGACAAGAACTGTAGGACTATACCACCAAGTTACCGTAAAAACTTTGGTTTTGGAAATATGCGTGATTAAATTAGCCGCTTTGCGATGTGGGGTCAGCGATATGTCTAAGTTTGGACATGAAATATAAAATAAATACGGAAGTGTGCTAACATTACGTACATATAGGGTGATAGAATAGAACCAGAACTTGAGTATCATACCAACCAAGTTTCCGTAAAAACTTAGGTTTTGGAAATATGGTTGATTAAAATAGTCGTTTTGCGATGTGCGGACAGCGATTTGTCTAAGTTTGACATGAAATATAAATAAATAAAGAAGTGTGCCAACATTACGTACACTTAGGATGATAGAATAGGACAAGTACTGTAGGACTATACCACCCAAGTTACCGTAAAAACTTAGGTTTTTGAAATATGGGTGATTAAATTAGCCACTTTGCGATGTGCGGTTAGCGATTTGTCTAAGTTTGACATGAAATATAAAATAAATATGGAAGTGTGCTAACATTACATACACATAGGGTGATAGAATAGAACCAGAACTTTAGTGTTATACCAACCAATCTTCCGTAAAAACGTAGGTTTTGGAAATATGGGTAGTTAAAGTAGTCGCTTTGCGATGTGCGGACAGCGATTTGTCTAAGTTTGACATAAACTATATAATAAATACGGAAGTGTGCCAACATTACGTACACATAGGATGATAGAATAGGACAAGAACTGTAGGACTATACCACCCAAATTACGGTAAAAACTTAGGTTTTTGAAATATGGGTGATTCAAGTAGTCGCTTTGCGATGTGCGGGGACAGCAATTTGTCTAGGTTTGAAATGAAATATAAAAATAAATCCGGAATTCTGGATACATTACGTACAAATAGGGTGATAGAATAGTACCAGAAATATAGTATTATACCATCGAAGTTACCGTAAAAACTTAGGTTTTGGAAATATGGGTGATTAAAGTAGTCGCTTTGCGATGTGCGGACAGCGATTTGTCTAAGTTTAACATGAAATATGAAAATAAATACGGATGTTCGGATACATGACGTACACATAGGGTGAAAGAATAGTACCAGAAATATAGTATTATACCACCGAAATTACCGTAAAAACTTAGGTTTTGGAAATATGGGTGATTAAATTAGCCGCTTTGCGATGTGCGGTCAGCGATATGTCTAAGTTTTGTCATGAAATATAAAATAAATACGGAAGTGTGCTAACATTACGTACACATAGGGTGATAGAATAGGACCAGAACTTCAGTATTATGCCAAACACGTTACTGTAAAAACTTAGGTTTTGGAAATATGGGTGGTTAAATTAGCCGCTTTGCGATGTGCGGTCAGCGATATGTCTAAGTTTTGACATGAAATATAAAATAAATACGGTAGTGTGCTAACATTACGTACACATAGAGTGATAGAATAGAACCAGAACTTCAGTATTATACCAAACAAGTTACAGTAAAAACTTAGGTTTTGGAAATATGGGCGGTTAAAGTAGCCGCTTTGCATTGTGCGGTCAGCGATTTGTCTTAGTTTGACATGAAATACAAAATAAATACGGAATTGGGGATACATGACGTAGACATAGGGTGATTGAATAGGACCAGAAATATAATATTATACCACCGAAGCTACCGTAAAAACTTAGGTTTTGGAAATATGGGTGATTAAATTAGCCACTTTGCGAGGTGCGGTTAGCGATTTGTCTAAGTTTGACATGAAATATAAAATAAATATGGAAGTGTGCTAACATTACGTACACATAGGGTGATAGAATAGAACCAGAACTTCAGTATTATACCAAACACGTTACTGTAAAAACTTAGGTTTTGGAAATATGGGTGGTTAAATTAGCCGCTTTGCGATGTGCGGTCAGCGATATGTCTAAGTTTTGACATGAAATATAAAATAAATACGGTAGTGTGCTAACATTACGTACTCATGGGGTGATAGAATAGAACCAGAACTTCAGTATTATACCAAACAAGTTACAGTAAAAACTTAGGTTTTGGAAATATGGTTGATTAAAATAGTCGTTTTGCGATGTGAGGACAGCGATTTGTCTAAGTTTGACATGAAATATAAATAAATAAAGAAGTGTGCCAACATTACGTACACATAGGATGATAGAATAGGACAAGAACTCTAGGACTATACAACCCGAGTTACCTTAAAAACTTAGGTTTTGGAAATATGGGTGATTAAATTAGACGCTTTGCGATGTGCGGTCAGCGATTTGTCTAAGTTTGACATGAAATATAAAATAAATACGGAAGTGTGCCAACATTAGGTACACATAGGGTGATAGAATAGAACCAGAACTTTAGAATTATACCAACCAAGTTACCGTAAAAACTTTGGTTTAGGAAATATGGGCCATTTAATTAGTCGCTTTGCGATGTGCGGACAGCGATTTGTCTATGTTTGACATGAAATATAAAGAGAAATACGGAATTGTGGATACTTGACGTACAAATAGGGTGATGGAATAGGACAAGAAATTAAGTAATATACCGCCCAAGTTACCAAAAAAACTTAGGTTTTGGAAATATGGGTGGTTAAAGTAGTCGCTTTGCGATGTGCGGACAGCGATTTGTCTAAGTTTGACATGAAATATAAAATAAATACGGAAGTATGCTAACATTACGTACACATTAGGGTGATAGAATAGAACCAGAACTTCAGTATTATACCAAACAAGTTACCGTAAAAACGTAGGTTTTGGAAATATGGGTGGTTAAAATAGCCGCTTTGCGATGTGCGGTCAGCGATTTGTCTTAGTATGACATGAAATACAAAATAAATACGGAATTGGGGATACATGACGTAGACATAGTTTGATAGAATAGGACCAGAAATATAGTATTATACCACCGAAGTGTCCGTAAAAACTTAGATTTTGGAAATATGGTTGACTAAAGTAGTCGCTGTGCGATGTGCGGACAGCGATTTGTCTAAGTTTGACATGAAATATAAATAAATAAAGAAGTGTGCCAACATTACGTACACTTAGGATGATAGAATAGGACAAGAACTGTAGGACTATACCACCCAAGTTACCGTAAAAACTTAGGTTTTGGAAATATGGGTGATTAAATTAGCCGCTTTGCGATGTGCGGTTAACGCTTTTTCTAAGTTTGACATGAAATATAAAATAAATATGGAATTGTGGATACTTGCCTTACAAATAGGGTGATGGAATAAGACAAGAAATTTAGTAATATACCAACCAAGTTACCAAAAAAACTTAGGTTTTGGAAATATGGGTGGTTAAAGTAGCCGCTTTGCGATGTGCGGTCAGCGATTTGTCCTAGTTTGACATGAAATATAAAATAAATACGGAAGTGTGCCAACTTGACGTACACATAGGATGATAGAATAGGACCATACCTTTAGTACTATACCACCCAAGTTACCGTAAAAACTTAGGTTTTGGAAACATGGGTGATTAAAGTAGTCGCTTTGCGATGTGCGGACAGCGATTTGTCTAAGTTTAACATGAAATATAAAAATAAATACGGAATTCTGGATACATGACGTACTAATAGGGTGATAGAATAGTACCAGAAATATAGTATTATACCGTCGAAGTTACCGTAAAAACTTAGGTTTTGGATATATGGGTGGTTAAAGTAGTCGCTTTGCGATGTGCGGTCAGCGATTTGTCCTAATTTGACATGAAATATAAAATAAATTCGGAAGTGTGCCAACATGACGTACACATAGGATGATAGAATAGGACCAGAACCTTTGTACTTTATTACCCATGTTACCATAAAAACTTAGGTTTTGGAAATATGGGTGATTAAAGTAGTCGCTTTGCGTTGTGCGGACAACAATTTGTCAAAGTTTGAATGAAATATAAAAAAATACGGAAATGTGCCAACATGACGTACACATCGGATGATAGAATAGGACCTTTGTACTATACAACCCAAGTTATCTTAAAAACTTAGGTTTTGGAAATATGGGTGGTTAAAGTAGCCGCTTTGCGATGTGCGGACAGCGATTTGTCTAAGTTTAACATAAATTATAAAAATAAATACGGAATCGGGGATACATGACGTAGACATAGGGTGATAGAATAAGACCAGAAATATAGTATTATACCACCGAAGTTACCGTAAAAACTTAGGTTTTTGAAATATGGTTGATTAAAGTAGTCGCTTTGGGATGTGCGGACAGCGATATGTCTAGGTTTAACATGAAATATGAAAATAAATACGGATGTTCGGATACATGACGTACATATAGGGTGGTGAAAGGATAGTACCAGAAATATAGTATTATACCACCGAAGTTACCGTAAAAACTTAGGTTTTGGAAATGGGTGGTTAAAGAAGTCGCTTTGCGATGTGCGGACAGCGATTTGTCTAAGTTTGACATGAAATATAAAATAAATTCGGAAGTGTGCCAATATGACGTACACATAGGATGATAGAATAGGACCAGAACCTTTGTACTTTATTACCCATGTTACCATAAAAACTTAGGTTTTGGAAATATGGGTAGTTAAAGTAGCCGCTTTGCGATGTGCGGTCAGCGATTTGTCTTAGTTTGACATGAAATACAAAATAAATACGGAATTGGGGATACATGACGTAGACATAGGGTGATAGATTAGGACCAGAAATATAGTATTATACCACCGAAGTTACCGTAAAAACTTAGGTTTTGGAAATATGGTTGATTAAAATAGACGTTTTGCGATGTGCGGACAGCGATTTGTCTAAGTTTGACATGAAACATAAATAAATAAAGAAGTGTGCCAACATTACGTACACTTAGGATGATAGAATAGGACAAGTACTGTAGGACTATACCACCCAAGTTACCGTAAAAACTTAGGTTTTGGAAATATGGGTGATTAAATTAGCCACTTTGCGATGAGCGGTTAGCGATTTGTCTAAGTTTGACATGAAATATAAAATAAATATGGAAGTGTGCTAACATTACATACACATAGGGTGATAGAATAGAACCAGAACTTTAGTGTTATACCAACCAAGTTTCCGTAAAAACGTAGGTTATGGAAATATGGGTAGTTAAAGTAGTCGCTTTGCGATGTGCGGACAGCGATTTGTCTAAGTTTGACATGAAATATAAAATAAATACGGAAGTGTGCCAACATTAGGTACACATAGGGTGATAGAATAGAACCAGAACTTTAGTATTATACCAACCAAGTTACCGTAAAAACTTTGGTTTTGGAAATATGGGTGATTAAATTAGCCGCTTTGCGATGAGCGGTCAGCGATTTGTCTAAGTTTGACATGAAATATAAAACAAATACGGAAGTGTGCTAAGATTTCGTACACATAGGATGATAGAATAGGACCAGAACTTTAGAACTATACTACCCGAGTTACCTTAAAAACTTAGGTTTTGGAAATATGGGTGATTAAATTAGCCGCCTTGCGATGTGCGGTCAGCGATTTGTCTAAGTTTGACATGAAATATAAATAATACGGAAGTGTGCCAACATTAGGTACACATAGGGTGATAGAATAGAACCAGAACTTTAGAATTATACCAACCAAGTTACCGTAAAAACTTTGGTTTTGGAAATATGGACCATTTAATTAGTCGCTTTGCGATGTGCGGACAGCGATTTGTCTATGTTTGACATGAAATATAAAATAAATACGGAATTGTGGATACTTGACGTACAAATAGGGTGATGGAATAGGACAAGAAATTTAGTAATATACCGCCCAAGTTACCAAAAAAACTTAGGTTTTGGATATATGGTTGACTAAAGTAGTCGCTGTGCGATATACGGACAGCGATTTGTCTAAGTTTGACATGAAATATATATAAATAAAGAGGTGTGCCAACATTACGTACACTTAGGATGATAGAATAGGACAAGAACTGTAGGACTATACCACCCAAGTTACCGTAAAAACTTAGGTTTTTGAAATATGGGTGATTAAATTAGCCGCTTTGCGATGTGCGGTCAGCGATTTGTCTAAGTTTGACATGAAATATAATAATAAGTACGGAATTCTGGATACATGAGGTACTTATAGGGTGATAGAATAGTACCAGAAATATAGTATTATACCATCGAAGTTACCGTAAAAACTTAGGTTTTGGAAATATGGGTGGTTAAAGTAGTCGCTTTGCGATGTGCGGACAGCGATTTGTCTAAGTTTGACATGAAATATAAAAAAAATACGGAAGTGTGCCAACATTACGTACACATAGGATGATAGAATAGGACAAGAACTGTAGGACTATACCACCCAAGTTACCGTAAAAACTTAGGTTTTGGAAATATGGGTGATTAAATTAGCCGCTTTGCGATGTGCGGTCAGCGATTTGTATAAGTTTGACATGAAATATAAAATAAATACGGAAGTCTGCCAACATTAGAGACACATAGGGTGATAGAATAGAACCAGAACTTTAGTACTATACCAACCAAGTTACCTTAAAAACTTTGGTTTTGGAAATATGGGTGATTAAATTAGCCTCTTTGCGATGTGCGGTCAGCGATTTGTCTAAGTTTGACATGAAATATAAAATAAATACGGAAGTGTGCTAACATTACGTACACATAGGACTATAGAATAGGACCAGAACCTTTTTACTTTACTACCCAAGTTACCATAAAAACCTAGGTTTTGGAAATATGGGTGATTAAAGTAGTCGCTTTGTGATGTGCGGACAACGATTTGTCAAAGTTTGACATGAAATATAAAATAAATACGGAAGTGTGCTAACATGACGTACGCATAGGATGATAGAATAGGACCAGAACTTTAGTACTATACCACCCAAGTTACCTTAACAACTTAGGTTTTGAAATATGGGTGATTAAAGTAGTCGCTTTGCGATGTGCGGACAGCAATTTGTCTAGGTTTGAAATGAAATATAAAAATAAATATGGAATTCTGGATACATTACGTACAAATAGGGTGATAGAATAGTACCAGAAATATAGTATTATACCACCGAAGTTACCGTAAAAACTTAGGTTTTGGAAATATGTGTGATTAAAGTAGTCGCTTTGCGATATGCGGACAGCGATTTGTCTAAGTTTAACATGAAATATAAAAATAAATACGGATGTGTGGATACATGACGTACACGTAGGGTGATAGAATAGTACCAGTAATATAGTATTATACCACCGATGTTACAGTAAAAACTTAGGTTTTGGAAATATGGGTGGTTAAAGTAGTCGCTTTGCGAAGTGCGGACAGCGATTTGTCTAAGTTTGACCTGAAATATAAAATAAATACGGAAGTGTGCTAACATTACGTACACATAGGATGATAGAATAGGACAAGAACTGTAGGCCTATACCACCCAAGTTACCGTAAAAACTTAGGTTTTGGAAATATGGGTGAATAAAGTAGTCGCTTTGCGATATGCGGACAACGATTTGTCAAAGTTTGACATGAAATATAAAATAAATACGGAAGTGTGCCAACATGACGGACGCATAGGATGATAGAATAGGACCAGAACCTTAGTACTATACCACCCAAGTTACCTTAACAACTTAGGTTTTGGAAATATGTGTGGTTAAAATAGTCGCTTTGCTATGTGCGGACAGCGATTTGTCTAAGTTTGACATGAAATATAAAATAAATACGGAAGTGTACCAACATTAGGTACACATAGGATGATAGAATAGAACCAGAACTTTAGTATTATACCAAACAAGTTACCGTAAAAACTTAGGTTTTGGAAATATGGGTGGTTAAAGTAGCCGCTTTGCGATGTGCGGTCAGCGATTTGTCCTAGTTTGACATGAAATATAAAATAAATACGGAAGTGTGCCAACATTAGGTACACATAGGGTGATAGAATAGAACCAGAACTTTAGAATTATACCAACCAAGTTACCGTAAAAACTTTGGTTTTGGAAATATGGACCATTTAATTAGTCGCTTTGCGATGTGCGGACAGCGATTTGTCTATGTTTGACATGAAATATAAAAATAAATACGGAATTGTGGATACTTGACGTACAAATAGGGTGATGGAATAGGACAAGAAATTTAGTAATATACCGCCCAAGTTACCAAAAAAACTTAGGTTTTGGATATATGGTTGACTAAAGTAGTCGCTGTGCGATATACGGACAGCGATTTGTCTAAGTTTGACATGAAATATATATAAAAAAAGAGGTGTGCCAACATTACGTACACAGGATGATAGAATAGGACAAGAACTGTAGGACTATACCACCCAAGTTACCGTAAAAACTTAGGTTTTTGAAATACGGGTGATTAAATTAGCCGCTTTGCGATGTGCGGTCAGCGATTTGTCTAAGTTTGACATGAAATACAAAATAAATAAAGAAGTGTGCCAACAATACGTACACTTAGGATGATAGAATAGGACAAGAACTGTAGGACTATACCACCCAAGTTACCTTAACAACTTAGGTTTTGGAAATATGGGTGATTAAAGTAGTCGCTTTGCGATGTGTGGACAGCAATTTGTCTAGGTTTGACATGAAATATAAAAATAAATACGGAATTCTGGATACATTACGTACAAATAGGGTGATAGAATAGTACCAGAAATATAGTATTATACCACCGAAGTTACCGTAAAAACTTAGGTTTTGGAAATATGGGTGATTAAAGTAGTCGCTTTGCGATGTGCGGACAGCGATTTGTCTAAGTTTAACATGAAATATAAAAATAAGTACGGAATTCTGGATACATGAGGTACTAATAGGGTGATAGAATAGTACCAGAAATATAGTATTATACCATCGAAGTTACCGTAAAAACTTAGGTTTTGGAAATATGGGTGGTTAAAGTAGTCGCTTTGCGATGTGCGGACAGCGATTTGTCTAAGTTTGACATGAAATATAAAAAAAATACGGAAGTGTGCCAACATTACGTACACATAGGATGATAGAATAGGACAAGAACTGTAGGACTATACCACCCAAGTTACCGTAAAAACTTAGGTTTTGGAAATATGGGTGGTTAAAATAGTCGCTTTGCGATTTGCGGTCAGCGATTTGTATAAGTTTGACATGAAATATAAAATAAATACGGAAGTCTGCCAACATTAGGGACACATAGGGTTATAGAATAGAACCAGAACTTTAGTACTATACCAACCAAGTTACCTTAAAAACTTTGGTTTTGGAAATATGGGTGATTAAATTAGCCTCTTTGCGATGTGCGGTCAGCGATTTGTCTAAGTTTGACATGAAATATAAAATAAATACGGAAGTGTGCTAACATTACGTACACATAGGACTATAGAATAGGACCAGAACCTTTTTACTTTACTACCCAAGTTACCATAAAAACTTAGGTTTTGGAAATATGGGTGATTAAAGTAGTCGCTTTGCTATGTGCGGACAGCGATTTGTCAAAGTTTGACATGAAATATAAAATAAATACGGAAGTGTACCAACATTAGGTACACATAGGATGATAGAATAGAACCAGAACTTTAGTATTATACCAAACAAGTTACCGTAAAAACTTAGGTTTTGGAAATATGGGTGGTTAAAGTAGCCGCTTTGCGATGTGCGGTCAGCGATTTGTCCTAGTTTGACATGAAATATAAAATAAATACGGAAGTTTGCCAACATTAGGTACACATAGGGTGATAGAATAGAACCAGAACTTTAGAATTATACCAACCAAGTTACCGTAAAAACTTTGGTTTTGGAAATATGGACCATTTAATTAGTCGCTTTGCGATGTGCGGACAGCGATTTGTCCATGTTTGACATGAAATATAAAAATAAATACGGAATTGTGGATACTTGACGTACAAATAGGGTGATGGAATAGGACAAGAAATTTAGTAATATACCGCCCAAGTTACCAAAAAAACTTAGGTTTTGGATATATGGTTGACTAAAGTATTCGCTGTGCGATATACGGACAGCGATTTGTCTAAGTTTGACATGAAATATATATAAATAAAGAGGTGTGCCAACATTACATACACTTAGGATGATAGAATAGGACAAGAACTGTAGGACTATACCACCCAAGTTACCGTAAAAACTTAGGTTTTTGAAATATGGGTGATTAAATTAGCCGCTTTGCGATGTGCGGTCAGCGATTTGTCTAAGTTTGACATGAAATACAAAATAAATAAAGAAGTGTGCCAACAATACGTACACTTAGGATTATAGAATAGGACAAGAACTGTAGGACTATACCACCCAAGTTACCTTAAAAACTTAGGTTTTGGAAATATGGGTGATTAAAGTAGTCGCTTTGCGATGTGTGGACAGCAATTTGTCTAGGTTTGACATGAAATATAAAATAAATGCGGAAGTGTGCTAACATTACGTACACATAGGACTATAAAATAGGACCAGAACCTTTTTACTTTACTACCCAAGTTACCATAAAAACTTAGGTTTTGGAAATATGGGTGATTAAAGTAGTCGCTTTGTGATGTGCGGACAACGATTTGTCAAAGTTTGACATGAAATATAAAATAAATACGGAAGTGTGCTAACATGACGTACGCATAGGATGATAGAATAGGACCAGAACTTTAGTACTATACCACCCAAGTTACCTTAACAACTTAGGTTTTGAAATATGGGTGATTAAAGTAGTCGCTTTGCGATGTGCGGACAGCAATTTGTCTAGGTTTGAAATGAAATATAAAAATAAATATGGAATTCTGGATACATTACGTACAAATAGGGTGATAGAATAGTACCAGAAATATATTATTATACCACCGAAGTTACCGTAAAAACTTAGGTTTTGGAAATATGTGTGATTAAAGTAGTCGCTTTGCGATATGCGGACAGCGATTTGTCTAAGTTTAACATGAAATATAAAAATAAATACGGATGTGTGGATACATGACGTACACGTAGGGTGATAGAATAGTACCAGTAATATAGTATTATACCACCGAAGTTACAGTAAAAACTTAGGTTTTGGAAATATGGGTGGTTAAAGTAGTCGCTTTGCGAAGTGCGGACAGCGATTTGTCTAAGTTTGACCTGAAATATAAAATAAATACGGAAGTGTGCCAACATTACGTACACATAGGATGATAGAATAGGACAAGAACTGTAGGCCTATACCACCCAAGTTACCGTAAAAACTTATGTTTTGGAAATATGGGTGAATAAAGTAGTCGCTTTGCGATATGCGGACAACGATTTGTCAAAGTTTGACATGAAATATAAAATAAATACGGAAGTGTGCCAACATGACGGACGCATAGGATGATAGAATAGGACCAGAACCTTAGTACTATACCACCCAAGTTACCTTAACAACTTAGGTTTTGGAAATATGGGTGATTAAAGTAGTCGCTTTGCGATGTGCGGACAGCAATTTGTCTTGGATTGTCATGAAATATAAAAATAAATACGGAATTCTGGATAGATTACGTACAAATAGGGTGATAGAATAGTACCAGGATTATAGTATTATACCACCGAGGTAACCGTAAAAACTTAGGTTTTGGAAATATGTGTGGTTAAAATAATCGCTTTGCTATGTGCGGACAGCGATTTGTCTAAGTTTGAGATGAAATATAAAATAAATACGGAAGTGTACCAACATTAGGTACACATAGGATGATAGAATAGAACCAGAACTTTAGTATTATACCAAACAAGTTACCGTAAAAACTTAGGTTTTGGAAATATGGGTGGTTAAAGTAGCCGCTTTGCGATGTGCGGTCAGCGATTTGTCCTAGTTTGACATGAAATATAAAATAAATACGGAAGTGTGCCAACATTAGGTACACATAGGGTGATAGAATAGAACCAGAACTTTAGAATTATACCAACCAAGTTACCGTAAAAACTTTGGTTTTGGAAATATGGACCATTTAATTAGTCGCTTTGCGATGTGCGGACAGCGATTTGTCTATGTTTGACATGAAATATAAAAATAAATACGGAATTGTGGATACTTGACGTACAAATAGGGTGATGGAATAGGACAAGAAATTTAGTAATATACCGCCCAAGTTACCAAAAAAACTTAGGTTTTGGATATATGGTTGACTAAAGTAATCGCTGTGCGATATACGGACAGCGATTTGTCTAAGTTTGACATGAAATATATATAAATAAAGAGGTGTGCCAACATTACGTACACTTAGGATGATAGAATAGGACAAGAACTGTAGGACTATACCACGCAAGTTACCGTAAAATCTTAGGTTTTTGAAATATGGGTGATTAAATTAGCCGCTTTGCGATGTGCGGTCAGCGATTTGTCTAAGTTTGACATGAAATACAAAATAAATAAAGAAGTGTGCCAACAATACGTACACTTAGGATGATAGAATAGGACAAGAACTGTAGGACTATACCACCCAAGTTACCTTAACAACTTAGGTTTTGGAAATATGGGTGATTAAAGTAGTCGCTTTGCGATGTGTGGACAGCAATTTGTCTAGGTTTGACATGAAATATAAAAATAAATACGGAATTCTGGATACATTACGTACAAATAGGGTGATAGAATAGTACCAGAAATATAGTATTATACCACCGAAGTTACCGTAAAAACTTAGGTTTTGGAAATATGGGTGATTAAAGTAGTCGCTTTGCGATGTGCTGACAGCGATTTGTCTAAGTTTAACATGAAATATAAAAATAAGTACGGAATTCTGGATACATGAGGTACTAATAGGGTGATAGAATAGTACCAGAAATATAGTATTATACCATCGAAGTTACCGTAAAAACTTAGGTTTTGGAAATATGGGTGGTTAAAGTAGTCGCTTTGCGATGTGCGGACAGCGATTTGTCTAAGTTTGACATGAAATATAAAATAAATACGGAAGTGTGCCAACATTACGTACACATAGGATGATAGAATAGGACAAGAACTGTAGGACTATACCACCCAAGTTACCGTAAAAACTTAGGTTTTGGAAATATGGGTGATTAAATTAGCCGCTTTGCGATGTGCGGTCAGCGATTTGTATAAGTTTGACATGAAATATAAAATAAATACGGAAGTCTGCCAACATTAGGGACACATAGGGTGATAGAATAGAACCAGAACTTTAGTACTATACCAACCAAGTTACCTTAAAAACTTTGGTTTTGGAAATATGGGTGATTAAATTAGCCTCTTTGCGATGTGCGGTCAGCGATTTGTCTAAGTTTGACATGAAATATAAAATAAATACGGAAGTGTGCTAACATTACGTACACATAGGACTATAGAATAGGACCAGAACCTTTTTACTTTACTACCCAAGTTACCATAAAAACTTAGGTTTTGGAAATATGGGTGATTAAAGTAGTCGCTTTGTGATGTGCGGACAACGATTTGTCAAAGTTTGACATGAAATATAAAATAAATACGGAAGTGTGCTAACATGACGTACGCATAGGATGATAGAATAGGACCAGAACTTTAGTACTATACCACCCAAGTTACCTTAACAACTTAGGTTTTGAAATATGGGTGATTAAAGTAGTCGCTTTGCGATGTGCGGACAGCAATTTGTCTAGGTTTGAAATGAAATATAAAAATAAATATGGAATTCTGGATACATTACGTACAAATAGGGTGATAGAATAGTACCAGAAATATATTATTATACCACCGAAGTTACCGTAAAAACTTAGGTTTTGGAAATATGTGTGATTAAAGTAGTCGCTTTGCGATATGCGGACAGCGATTTGTCTAAATTTAACATGAAATATAAAAATAAATACGGATGTGTGGATACATGACGTACACGTAGGGTGATAGAATAGTACCAGTAATATAGTATTATACCACCGAAGTTACAGTAAAAACTTAGGTTTTGGAAATATGGGTGGTTAAAGTAGTCGCTTTGCGAAGTGCGGACAGCGATTTGTCTAAGTTTGACCTGAAATATAAAATAAATACGGAAGTGTGCCAACATTACGTACACATAGGATGATAGAATAGGACAAGAACTGTAGGCCTATACCACCCAAGTTACCGTAAAAACTTAGGTTTTGGAAATATGGGTGAATAAAGTAGTCGCTTTGCGATATGCGGACAACGATTTGTCAAAGTTTGACATGAAATATAAAATAAATACGGAAGTGTGCCAACATGACGGACGCATAGGATGATAGAATAGGACCAGAACCTTAGTACTATACCACCCAAGTTACTTTAACAACTTAGGTTTTGGAAATATGGGTGATTAAAGTAGTCGCTTTGCGATGTGCGGACAGCAATTTGTCTTGGATTGTCATGAAATATAAAAATAAATACGGAATTCTGGATAGATTACGTACAAATAGGGTGATAGAATAGTACCAGGATTATAGTATTATACCACCGAGGTAACCGTAAAAACTTAGGTTTTGAAAATATGTGTGGTTAAAGTAGTCGCTTTGCTATGTGCGGACAGCGATTTGTCTACGTTTGACATGAAATATAGAATAAATACGGAAGTGTGCCAACATTAAGTACACATAGGATGATAGAATAGAACCAGAACTTTAGTATTATACCAAACAAGTTACCGTAAAAACTTAGGTTTTGGAAATATGGGTAGTTAAAGTAGCCGCTTTGCGATGTGCGGTCAGCGATTTGTCCTAGTTTGACATGAAATATAAAATAAATACGGAAGTGTGCCAACATTAGGTACACATAGGGTGATAGAATAGAACCAGAACTTTAGAATTATACCAACCAAGTTACCGTAAAAACTTTGGTTTTGGAAATATGGACCATTTAATTAGTCGCTTTGCGATGTGCGGACAGCGATTTGTCTATGTTTGACATGAAATATAAAAATAAATACGGAATTGTGGATACTTGACGTACAAATAGGGTGATGGAATAGGACAAGAAATTTAGTAATATGCCGCCCAAGTTACCAAAAAAACTTAGGTTTTGGAAATATGGGTGGTTAAAATAGCCGCTTTGCAATGTGCGGTCAGCGATTTGTCTTAGTTTGACATGAAATACAAAATAAATACGGAATTGGGGATACATGACGTAGACATAGTGTGATAGAATAGGACCAGAAATATAGTATTATACCACCGAAGTGTCCGTAAAAACTTAGGTTTTGGATATATGGTTGACTAAAGTAGTCGCTGTGCGATGTACGGACAGCGATTTGTCTAAGTTTGACATGAAATATAGATAAATAAAGAAGTGTGCCAACATTACGTACACTTATGATGATAGAATAGGAAAGGAACTGTAGGACTATACCACCCAAGTTACCGTAAAAACTTAGGTTTTTGAAATATGGGTGATTAAATTAGCCGCTTTGCGATGTGCGGTCAGCGATTTGTCTAAGTTTGACATGAAATACAAAATAAATATGGAAGTGTGCTAACATTACATACACATAGGGTGATAGAATAGAACCAGAATTTTAGTATTATACCAACCAAGTTTCCGTAAAAACTTAGGTTTTGGAAATATGGGTAGTTATTGTAGTAGACTATACCACCCAAGTTACCTTAACAACTTAGGTTTTGGAGATATGGGTGATTAAAGTAGTCGCTTTGCGATGTGTGGACAGCAATTTGTCTAGGTTTGACATGAAATATAAAAATAAATACGGAATTCTGGATACATTACGTACAAATAGGGTGATAGAATAGTACCAGAAATATAGTATTATACCACCGAAGTTACCGTAAAAACTTAGGTTTTGGAAATATGGGTGATTAAAGTAGTCGCTTTGCGATGTGCGGGCAGCGATTTGTCTAAGTTTAACATGAAATATAAAAATAAATACGGAATTCTGGATACATGACGTACTAATAGGGTGATAGAATAGTACCAGAAATATAGTATTATACCATCGAAGTTACCGTAAAATCTTAGGTTTTGGGAAAGATGGGTGATTAAAGTAGTCGCTTTGCGATGTGCGGACAGCGATTTGTCTAAGTTTAACATGAAATATAAAAATAAGTACGGAATTCTGGATACATGAGGTACTAATAGGGTGATAGAATAGTACCAGAAATATAGTATTATACCATCGAAGTTACCGTAAAAACCTAGGTTTTGTAAATATGGGTGGTTAAAGTAGTCGCTTTGCGATGTGCGGACAGCGATTTGTCTAAGTTTGACATGAAATATAAAATAAATATGGAAGTGTGCTAACATTACATACACATAGGGTGATAGAATAGAACCAGAACTTTAGTATTATACCAACCAAGTTTCCGTAAAAACTTAGGTTTTGGAAATATGGGTAGTTAAAGTAGTCGCTTTGCAATGTGCGGACAGCGATTTGTCTAAGTTTGACATGAAATATAAAAAAAATACGGAAGTGTGCCAACATTACGTACACATAGGATGATAGAATAGGACAAGAACTGTAGGACTATACCACCCAAGTTACCGTAAAAACTTAGGTTTTGGAAATATGGGTGATTAAATTAGCCGCTTTGCGATGTGCGGTCAGCGATTTGTATAACTTTGACATGAAATATAAAATAAATACGGAAGTCTGCCAACATTAGGTACACATAGGGTGATAGAATAGAACCAGAACTTTAGTACTATACCAACCAAGTTACCTCAAAAACTTTGGTTTTGGAAATATGGGTGATTAAATTAGCCTCTTTGCGATGTGCGGTCAGCGATTTGTCTAAGTTTGACATGAAATATAAAATAAATACGGAAGTGTGCTAACATTACGTACACATAGGATGATAGAATAGTACCAGAACCTTTTTACTTTACTACCCAAGTTACCATAAAAACTTAGGTTTTGGAAATATGGGTGATTAAAGTAGTCGCTTTGTGATGTGCGGACAACGATTTGTCAAAGTTTGACATGAAATATAAAATAAATACGGACGTTTGCTAACATGACGTACGCATAGGATGATAGAATAGGACCAGAACCTTAGTACTATACCACCCAAGTTACCTTAACAACTTAGGTTTTGAAATATGGGTGATTAAAGTAATCGCTTTGCGATGTGCGAACAGCATTTTGTCTAGGTTTGAAATGAAATATAAAAATAAATATGGAATTCTGGATACATTACGTACAAATATGGTGATAGAAGAGTACCAGAAATATAGTATTATACCACCGAAGTTACCGTAAAAACTTAGGTTTTGGAAATATGTGAGATTAAAGTAGTCGCTTTGCGATGTGCGGACAGCGATTTGTCTAAGTTTAACATGAAATATAAAAATAAATACGGATGTGTGGATACATGACGTACACGTAGGGTGATAGAATAGTACCAGTAATATAGTATTACACCACCGAAGTTGCAGTAAAAACTTAGGTTTTGGAAATATGGGTGGTTAAAGTAGTCGCTTTGCGAAGTGCGGACAGCGATTTGTCTAAGTTTGACCTGAAATATAAAATAAATACGGAAGTGTGCCAACATGACGGACGCATAGGATGATAGAATAGGACCAGAACCTTAGTACTATACCACCCAAGTTACCTTAACAACTTAGGTTTTGGAAATATGGGTGATTAAAGTAGTCGCTTTGCGATGTGCGGACAGCAATTTGTCTTGGATTGTCATGAAATATAAAAATAAATACGGAATTCTGGATACATTACGTACAAATAGGGTGATAGAATAGTACCAGGATTATAGTATTATACCACCGAGGTAACCGTAAAAACTTAGGTTTTGGAAATATGTGTGGTTAAAGTAGTCGCTTTGCTATGTGCGGACAGCGATGTGTCTAAGTTTGACATTAAATATAAAATAAATACGGAAGTGTGCCAACATTAGGTACACATAGGATGATAGAATAGAACCAGAACTTTAGTATTATACCAAACAAGTTACCGTAAAAACTTAGGTTTTGGAAATATGGGTGGTTAAATTAGCCGCTTTGCGATGTGCGGTCAGCGATTTGTCCTAGTTTGACATGAAATATAGAATAAGTACGGAAGTGTGCCAACATGACGTACACATAGGATGATAGAATAGGACCAGAACCTTTGTACTTTACTACCCATGTTACCATAAAAACTTAGGTTTTGGAAATATGGGTGATTAAATTAGCCGCTTTGCGATGTGCGGTCAGCGATTTTTCTAAGTTTGACATGAAATATAGAATAAATATGGAAGTGTGCTAACATTACATACACATAGGGTGATAGAATAGAACCAGAACTTTAGTAAAATACCAACCAAGTTTCCGTAAAAACTTAGGTTTTGGAAATATGGGTAGTTAAAGTAGTCGCTTTGCGAAGTGCGGACAGCGATTTGTCTAAGTTTGACATGAAATATAAAATAAATACGGAAGTTTGCCAACATTACGTACACATAGGATGATTGAATAGGACAAGAACTGTAAGACTATACCACCCAAGTTACCGTAAAAACTTAGGTTTTGGAAATATGGGTGGTTAAATTAGCCGCTTTGCGATGTGCGGTCAGCGATTTGTCCTAGTTTGACATGAAATATAAAATAAATACGGAAGTGTGCCAACATGACGTACACAGAGGATGATAGAATAGGACCAGAACCTTTGTACTTTATTACCCATGTTACCATAAAAACTTAGGTTTTGGAAATATTTGTGATTAAAGTAGTCGCTTTGCGATGTGCGGACAACAATTTGTCAAAGTTTGAATGAAATATAAAAAAATACGGAAATGTGCCAACATGACGTACACATCGGATGATAGAATAGGACCTTTGTACTATACAACCCAAGTTATCTTAAAAACTTAGGTTTTGGAAATATGGGTGGTTAAAGTAGCCGCTTTGCGATGTGCGGACAGCGATTTGTCTAAGTTTAACATAAATTATAAAAATAAATACGGAATCGGGGATACATGACGTAGACATAGGGTGATAGAATAAGACCAGAAATATAGTATTATACCACCGAAGTTACCGTAAAAACTTAGGTTTTTGAAATATGGTTGATTAAAGTAGTCGCTTTGGGATGTGCGGACAGCGATATGTCTAGGTTTAACATGAAATATGAAAATAAATACGGATGTTCGGATACATGACGTACATATAGGGTGAAAGGATAGTACCAGAAATATAGTATTATACCACCGAAGTTACCGTAAAAACTTAGGTTTTGGAAATGGGTGGTTAAAGAAGTCGCTTTGCGATGTGCGGACAGCGATTTGTCTAAGTTTGACATGAAATATAAAATAAATTCGGAAGTGTGCCAATATGACGTACACATAGGATGATAGAATAGGACCAGAACCTTTGTACTTTATTACCCATGTTACCATAAAAACTTAGGTTTTGGAAATATGGGTAGTTAAAGTAGCCGCTTTGCGATGTGCGGTCAGCGATTTGTCTTAGTTTGACATGAAATACAAAATAAATACGGAATTGGGGATACATGACGTAGACATAGGGTGATAGATTAGGACCAGAAATATAGTATTATACCACCGAAGTTACCGTAAAAACTTAGGTTTTGGAAATATGGTTGATTAAAATAGACGTTTTGCGATGTGCGGACAGCGATTTGTCTAAGTTTGACATGAAACATAAATAAATAAAGAAGTGTGCCAACATTACGTACACTTAGGATGATAGAATAGGACAAGTACTGTAGGACTATACCACCCAAGTTACCGTAAAAACTTAGGTTTTGGAAATATGGGTGATTAAATTAGCCACTTTGCGATGAGCGGTTAGCGATTTGTCTAAGTTTGACATGAAATATAAAATAAATATGGAAGTGTGCTAACATTACATACACATAGGGTGATAGAATAGAACCAGAACTTTAGTGTTATACCAACCAAGTTTCCGTAAAAACGTAGGTTATGGAAATATGGGTAGTTAAAGTAGTCGCTTTGCGATGTGCGGACAGCGATTTGTCTAAGTTTGACATGAAATATAAAATAAATACGGAAGTGTGCCAACATTAGGTACACATAGGGTGATAGAATAGAACCAGAACTTTAGTATTATACCAACCAAGTTACCGTAAAAACTTTGGTTTTGGAAATATGGGTGATTAAATTAGCCGCTTTGCGATGAGCGGTCAGCGATTTGTCTAAGTTTGACATGAAATATAAAACAAATACGGAAGTGTGCTAAGATTTCGTACACATAGGATGATAGAATAGGACCAGAACTTTAGAACTATACTACCCGAGTTACCTTAAAAACTTAGGTTTTGGAAATATGGGTGATTAAATTAGCCGCCTTGCGATGTGCGGTCAGCGATTTGTCTAAGTTTGACATGAAATATAAAATAAATACGGAAGTGTGCCAACATTAGGTACACATAGGGTGATAGAATAGAACCAGAACTTTAGAATTATACCAACCAAGTTACCGTAAAAACTTTGGTTTTGGAAATATGGACCATTTAATTAGTCGCTTTGCGATGTGCGGACAGCGATTTGTCTATGTTTGACATGAAATATAAAAATAAATACGGAATTGTGGATACTTGACGTACAAATAGGGTGATGGAATAGGACAAGAAATTTAGTAATATACCGCCCAAGTTACCAAAAAAACTTAGGTTTTGGATATATGGTTGACTAAAGTAGTCGCTGTGCGATATACGGACAGCGATTTGTCTAAGTTTGACATGAAATATATATAAATAAAGAGGTGTGCCAACATTACGTACACTTAGGATGATAGAATAGGACAAGAACTGTAGGACTATACCACCCAAGTTACCGTAAAAACTTAGGTTTTTGAAATATGGGTGATTAAATTAGCCGCTTTGCGATGTGCGGTCAGCGATTTGTCTAAGTTTGACATGAAATATAATAATAAGTACGGAATTCTGGATACATGAGGTACTTATAGGGTGATAGAATAGTACCAGAAATATAGTATTATACCATCGAAGTTACCGTAAAAACTTAGGTTTTGGAAATATGGGTGGTTAAAGTAGTCGCTTTGCGATGTGCGGACAGCGATTTGTCTAAGTTTGACATGAAATATAAAAAAAATACGGAAGTGTGCCAACATTACGTACACATAGGATGATAGAATAGGACAAGAACTGTAGGACTATACCACCCAAGTTACCGTAAAAACTTAGGTTTTGGAAATATGGGTGATTAAATTAGCCGCTTTGCGATGTGCGGTCAGCGATTTGTATAAGTTTGACATGAAATATAAAATAAATACGGAAGTCTGCCAACATTAGAGACACATAGGGTGATAGAATAGAACCAGAACTTTAGTACTATACCAACCAAGTTACCTTAAAAACTTTGGTTTTGGAAATATGGGTGATTAAATTAGCCTCTTTGCGATGTGCGGTCAGCGATTTGTCTAAGTTTGACATGAAATATAAAATAAATACGGAAGTGTGCTAACATTACGTACACATAGGACTATAGAATAGGACCAGAACCTTTTTACTTTACTACCCAAGTTACCATAAAAACCTAGGTTTTGGAAATATGGGTGATTAAAGTAGTCGCTTTGTGATGTGCGGACAACGATTTGTCAAAGTTTGACATGAAATATAAAATAAATACGGAAGTGTGCTAACATGACGTACGCATAGGATGATAGAATAGGACCAGAACTTTAGTACTATACCACCCAAGTTACCTTAACAACTTAGGTTTTGAAATATGGGTGATTAAAGTAGTCGCTTTGCGATGTGCGGACAGCAATTTGTCTAGGTTTGAAATGAAATATAAAAATAAATATGGAATTCTGGATACATTACGTACAAATAGGGTGATAGAATAGTACCAGAAATATAGTATTATACCACCGAAGTTACCGTAAAAACTTAGGTTTTGGAAATATGTGTGATTAAAGTAGTCGCTTTGCGATATGCGGACAGCGATTTGTCTAAGTTTAACATGAAATATAAAAATAAATACGGATGTGTGGATACATGACGTACACGTAGGGTGATAGAATAGTACCAGTAATATAGTATTATACCACCGAAGTTACAGTAAAAACTTAGGTTTTGGAAATATGGGTGGTTAAAGTAGTCGCTTTGCGAAGTGCGGACAGCGATTTGTCTAAGTTTGACCTGAAATATAAAATAAATACGGAAGTGTGCTAACATTACGTACACATAGGATGATAGAATAGGACAAGAACTGTAGGCCTATACCACCCAAGTTACCGTAAAAACTTAGGTTTTGGAAATATGGGTGAATAAAGTAGTCGCTTTGCGATATGCGGACAACGATTTGTCAAAGTTTGACATGAAATATAAAATAAATACGGAAGTGTGCCAACATGACGGACGCATAGGATGATAGAATAGGACCAGAACCTTAGTACTATACCACCCAAGTTACCTTAACAACTTAGGTTTTGGAAATATGTGTGGTTAAAATAGTCGCTTTGCTATGTGCGGACAGCGATTTGTCTAAGTTTGACATGAAATATAAAATAAATACGGAAGTGTACCAACATTAGGTACACATAGGATGATAGAATAGAACCAGAACTTTAGTATTATACCAAACAAGTTACCGTAAAAACTTAGGTTTTGGAAATATGGGTGGTTAAAGTAGCCGCTTTGCGATGTGCGGTCAGCGATTTGTCCTAGTTTGACATGAAATATAAAATAAATACGGAAGTGTGCCAACATTAGGTACACATAGGGTGATAGAATAGAACCAGAACTTTAGAATTATACCAACCAAGTTACCGTAAAAACTTTGGTTTTGGAAATATGGACCATTTAATTAGTCGCTTTGCGATGTGCGGACAGCGATTTGTCTAAGTTTGACATGAAATATAAAAATAAATACGGAATTGTGGATACTTGACGTACAAATAGGGTGATGGAATAGGACAAGAAATTTAGTAATATACCGCCCAAGTTACCAAAAAAACTTAGGTTTTGGATATATGGTTGACTAAAGTAGTCGCTGTGCGATATACGGACAGCGATTTGTCTAAGTTTGACATGAAATATATATAAAAAAAGAGGTGTGCCAACATTACGTACACTTAGGATGATAGAATAGGACAAGAACTGTAGGACTATACCACCCAAGTTACCGTAAAAACTTAGGTTTTTGAAATACGGGTGATTAAATTAGCCGCTTTGCGATGTGCGGTCAGCGATTTGTCTAAGTTTGACATGAAATACAAAATAAATAAAGAAGTGTGCCAACAATACGTACACTTAGGATGATAGAATAGGACAAGAACTGTAGGACTATACCACCCAAGTTACCTTAACAACTTAGGTTTTGGAAATATGGGTGATTAAAGTAGTCGCTTTGCGATGTGTGGACAGCAATTTGTCTAGGTTTGACATGAAATATAAAAATAAATACGGAATTCTGGATACATTACGTACAAATAGGGTGATAGAATAGTACCAGAAATATAGTATTATACCACCGAAGTTACCGTAAAAACTTAGGTTTTGGAAATATGGGTGATTAAAGTAGTCGCTTTGCGATGTGCGGACAGCGATTTGTCTAAGTTTAACATGAAATATAAAAATAAGTACGGAATTCTGGATACATGAGGTACTAATAGGGTGATAGAATAGTACCAGAAATATAGTATTATACCATCGAAGTTACCGTAAAAACTTAGGTTTTGGAAATATGGGTGGTTAAAGTAGTCGCTTTGCGATGTGCGGACAGCGATTTGTCTAAGTTTGACATGAAATATAAAAAAAATACGGAAGTGTGCCAACATTACGTACACATAGGATGATAGAATAGGACAAGAACTGTAGGACTATACCACCCAAGTTACCGTAAAAACTTAGGTTTTGGAAATATGGGTGGTTAAAATAGTCGCTTTGCGATTTGCGGTCAGCGATTTGTATAAGTTTGACATGAAATATAAAATAAATACGGAAGTCTGCCAACATTAGGGACACATAGGGTTATAGAATAGAACCAGAACTTTAGTACTATACCAACCAAGTTACCTTAAAAACTTTGGTTTTGGAAATATGGGTGATTAAATTAGCCTCTTTGCGATGTGCGGTCAGCGATTTGTCTAAGTTTGACATGAAATATAAAATAAATACGGAAGTGTGCTAACATTACGTACACATAGGACTATAGAATAGGACCAGAACCTTTTTACTTTACTACCCAAGTTACCATAAAAACTTAGGTTTTGGAAATATGGGTGATTAAAGTAGTCGCTTTGCTATGTGCGGACAGCGATTTGTCAAAGTTTGACATGAAATATAAAATAAATACGGAAGTGTACCAACATTAGGTACACATAGGATGATAGAATAGAACCAGAACTTTAGTATTATACCAAACAAGTTACCGTAAAAACTTAGGTTTTGGAAATATGGGTGGTTAAAGTAGCCGCTTTGCGATGTGCGGTCAGCGATTTGTCCTAGTTTGACATGAAATATAAAATAAATACGGAAGTTTGCCAACATTAGGTACACATAGGGTGATAGAATAGAACCAGAACTTTAGAATTATACCAACCAAGTTACCGTAAAAACTTTGGTTTTGGAAATATGGACCATTTAATTAGTCGCTTTGCGATGTGCGGACAGCGATTTGTCCATGTTTGACATGAAATATAAAAATAAATACGGAATTGTGGATACTTGACGTACAAATAGGGTGATGGAATAGGACAAGAAATTTAGTAATATACCGCTCAAGTTACCAAAAAAACTTAGGTTTTGGATATATGGTTGACTAAAGTATTCGCTGTGCGATATACGGACAGCGATTTGTCTAAGTTTGACATGAAATATATATAAATAAAGAGGTGTGCCAACATTACATACACTTAGGATGATAGAATAGGACAAGAACTGTAGGACTATACCACCCAAGTTACCGTAAAAACTTAGGTTTTTGAAATATGGGTGATTAAATTAGCCGCTTTGCGATGTGCGGTCAGCGATTTGTCTAAGTTTGACATGAAATACAAAATAAATAAAGAAGTGTGCCAACAATACGTACACTTAGGATTATAGAATAGGACAAGAACTGTAGGACTATACCACCCAAGTTACCTTAAAAACTTAGGTTTTGGAAATATGGGTGATTAAAGTAGTCGCTTTGCGATGTGTGGACAGCAATTTGTCTAGGTTTGACATGAAATATAAAATAAATGCGGAAGTGTGCTAACATTACGTACACATAGGACTATAAAATAGGACCAGAACCTTTTTACTTTACTACCCAAGTTACCATAAAAACTTAGGTTTTGGAAATATGGGTGATTAAAGTAGTCGCTTTGTGATGTGCGGACAACGATTTGTCAAAGTTTGACATGAAATATAAAATAAATACGGAAGTGTGCTAACATGACGTACGCATAGGATGATAGAATAGGACCAGAACTTTAGTACTATACCACCCAAGTTACCTTAACAACTTAGGTTTTGAAATATGGGTGATTAAAGTAGTCGCTTTGCGATGTGCGGACAGCAATTTGTCTAGGTTTGAAATGAAATATAAAAATAAATATGGAATTCTGGATACATTACGTACAAATAGGGTGATAGAATAGTACCAGAAATATATTATTATACCACCGAAGTTACCGTAAAAACTTAGGTTTTGGAAATATGTGTGATTAAAGTAGTCGCTTTGCGATATGCGGACAGCGATTTGTCTAAGTTTAACATGAAATATAAAAATAAATACGGATGTGTGGATACATGACGTACACGTAGGGTGATAGAATAGTACCAGTAATATAGTATTATACCACCGAAGTTACAGTAAAAACTTAGGTTTTGGAAATATGGGTGGTTAAAGTAGTCGCTTTGCGAAGTGCGGACAGCGATTTGTCTAAGTTTGACCTGAAATATAAAATAAATACGGAAGTGTGCCAACATTACGTACACATAGGATGATAGAATAGGACAAGAACTGTAGGCCTATACCACCCAAGTTACCGTAAAAACTTATGTTTTGGAAATATGGGTGAATAAAGTAGTCGCTTTGCGATATGCGGACAACGATTTGTCAAAGTTTGACATGAAATATAAAATAAATACGGAAGTGTGCCAACATGACGGACGCATAGGATGATAGAATAGGACCAGAACCTTAGTACTATACCACCCAAGTTACCTTAACAACTTAGGTTTTGGAAATATGGGTGATTAAAGTAGTCGCTTTGCGATGTGCGGACAGCAATTTGTCTTGGATTGTCATGAAATATAAAAATAAATACGGAATTCTGGATAGATTACGTACAAATAGGGTGATAGAATAGTACCAGGATTATAGTATTATACCACCGAGGTAACCGTAAAAACTTAGGTTTTGGAAATATGTGTGGTTAAAATAATCGCTTTGCTATGTGCGGACAGCGATTTGTCTAAGTTTGAGATGAAATATAAAATAAATACGGAAGTGTACCAACATTAGGTACACATAGGATGATAGAATAGAACCAGAACTTTAGTATTATACCAAACAAGTTACCGTAAAAACTTAGGTTTTGGAAATATGGGTGGTTAAAGTAGCCGCTTTGCGATGTGCGGTCAGCGATTTGTCCTAGTTTGACATGAAATATAAAATAAATACGGAAGTGTGCCAACATTAGGTACACATAGGGTGATAGAATAGAACCAGAACTTTAGAATTATACCAACCAAGTTACCGTAAAAACTTTGGTTTTGGAAATATGGACCATTTAATTAGTCGCTTTGCGATGTGCGGACAGCGATTTGTCTATGTTTGACATGAAATATAAAAATAAATACGGAATTGTGGATACTTGACGTACAAATAGGGTGATGGAATAGGACAAGAAATTTAGTAATATACCGCCCAAGTTACCAAAAAAACTTAGGTTTTGGATATATGGTTGACTAAAGTAATCGCTGTGCGATATACGGACAGCGATTTGTCTAAGTTTGACATGAAATATATATAAATAAAGAGGTGTGCCAACATTACGTACACTTAGGATGATAGAATAGGACAAGAACTGTAGGACTATACCACCCAAGTTACCGTAAAAACTTAGGTTTTTGAAATATGGGTGATTAAATTAGCCGCTTTGCGATGTGCGGTCAGCGATTTGTCTAAGTTTGACATGAAATACAAAATAAATAAAGAAGTGTGCCAACAATACGTACACTTAGGATGATAGAATAGGACAAGAACTGTAGGACTATACCACCCAAGTTACCTTAACAACTTAGGTTTTGGAAATATGGGTGATTAAAGTAGTCGCTTTGCGATGTGTGGACAGCAATTTGTCTAGGTTTGACATGAAATATAAAAATAAATACGGAATTCTGGATACATTACGTACAAATAGGGTGATAGAATAGTACCAGAAATATAGTATTATACCACCGAAGTTACCGTAAAAACTTAGGTTTTGGAAATATGGGTGATTAAAGTAGTCGCTTTGCGATGTGCTGACAGCGATTTGTCTAAGTTTAACATGAAATATAAAAATAAGTACGGAATTCTGGATACATGAGGTACTAATAGGGTGATAGAATAGTACCAGAAATATAGTATTATACCATCGAAGTTACCGTAAAAACTTAGGTTTTGGAAATATGGGTGGTTAAAGTAGTCGCTTTGCGATGTGCGGACAGCGATTTGTCTAAGTTTGACATGAAATATAAAATAAATACGGAAGTGTGCCAACATTACGTACACATAGGATGATAGAATAGGACAAGAACTGTAGGACTATACCACCCAAGTTACCGTAAAAACTTAGGTTTTGGAAATATGGGTGATTAAATTAGCCGCTTTGCGATGTGCGGTCAGCGATTTGTATAAGTTTGACATGAAATATAAAATAAATACGGAAGTCTGCCAACATTAGGGACACATAGGGTGATAGAATAGAACCAGAACTTTAGTACTATACCAACCAAGTTACCTTAAAAACTTTGGTTTTGGAAATATGGGTGATTAAATTAGCCTCTTTGCGATGTGCGGTCAGCGATTTGTCTAAGTTTGACATGAAATATAAAATAAATACGGAAGTGTGCTAACATTACGTACACATAGGACTATAGAATAGGACCAGAACCTTTTTACTTTACTACCCAAGTTACCATAAAAACTTAGGTTTTGGAAATATGGGTGATTAAAGTAGTCGCTTTGTGATGTGCGGACAACGATTTGTCAAAGTTTGACATGAAATATAAAATAAATACGGAAGTGTGCTAACATGACGTACGCATAGGATGATAGAATAGGACCAGAACTTTAGTACTATACCACCCAAGTTACCTTAACAACTTAGGTTTTGAAATATGGGTGATTAAAGTAGTCGCTTTGCGATGTGCGGACAGCAATTTGTCTAGGTTTGAAATGAAATATAAAAATAAATATGGAATTCTGGATACATTACGTACAAATAGGGTGATAGAATAGTACCAGAAATATATTATTATACCACCGAAGTTACCGTAAAAACTTAGGTTTTGGAAATATGTGTGATTAAAGTAGTCGCTTTGCGATATGCGGACAGCGATTTGTCTAAGTTTAACATGAAATATAAAAATAAATACGGATGTGTGGATACATGACGTACACGTAGGGTGATAGAATAGTACCAGTAATATAGTATTATACCACCGAAGTTACAGTAAAAACTTAGGTTTTGGAAATATGGGTGGTTAAAGTAGTCGCTTTGCGAAGTGCGGACAGCGATTTGTCTAAGTTTGACCTGAAATATAAAATAAATACGGAAGTGTGCCAACATTACGTACACATAGGATGATAGAATAGGACAAGAACTGTAGGCCTATACCACCCAAGTTACCGTAAAAACTTAGGTTTTGGAAATATGGGTGAATAAAGTAGTCGCTTTGCGATATGCGGACAACGATTTGTCAAAGTTTGACATGAAATATAAAATAAATACGGAAGTGTGCCAACATGACGGACGCATAGGATGATAGAATAGGACCAGAACCTTAGTACTATACCACCCAAGTTACTTTAACAACTTAGGTTTTGGAAATATGGGTGATTAAAGTAGTCGCTTTGCGATGTGCGGACAGCAATTTGTCTTGGATTGTCATGAAATATAAAAATAAATACGGAATTCTGGATAGATTACGTACAAATAGGGTGATAGAATAGTACCAGGATTATAGTATTATACCACCGAGGTAACCGTAAAAACTTAGGTTTTGAAAATATGTGTGGTTAAAGTAGTCGCTTTGCTATGTGCGGACAGCGATTTGTCTACGTTTGACATGAAATATAAAATAAATACGGAAGTGTGCCAACATTAAGTACACATAGGATGATAGAATAGAACCAGAACTTTAGTATTATACCAAACAAGTTACCGTAAAAACTTAGGTTTTGGAAATATGGGTAGTTAAAGTAGCCGCTTTGCGATGTGCGGTCAGCGATTTGTCCTAGTTTGACATGAAATATAAAATAAATACGGAAGTGTGCCAACATTAGGTACACATAGGGTGATAGAATAGAACCAGAACTTTAGAATTATACCAACCAAGTTACCGTAAAAACTTTGGTTTTGGAAATATGGACCATTTAATTAGTCGCTTTGCGATGTGCGGACAGCGATTTGTCTATGTTTGACATGAAATATAAAAATAAATACGGAATTGTGGATACTTGACGTACAAATAGGGTGATGGAATAGGACAAGAAATTTAGTAATATGCCGCCCAAGTTACCAAAAAAACTTAGGTTTTGGAAATATGGGTGGTTAAAATAGCCGCTTTGCAATGTGCGGTCAGCGATTTGTCTTAGTTTGACATGAAATACAAAATAAATACGGAATTGGGGATACATGACGTAGACATAGTGTGATAGAATAGGACCAGAAATATAGTATTATACCACCGAAGTGTCCGTAAAAACTTAGGTTTTGGATATATGGTTGACTAAAGTAGTCGCTGTGCGATGTACGGACAGCGATTTGTCTAAGTTTGACATGAAATATAGATAAATAAAGAAGTGTGCCAACATTACGTACACTTATGATGATAGAATAGGAAAGGAACTGTAGGACTATACCACCCAAGTTACCGTAAAAACTTAGGTTTTTGAAATATGGGTGATTAAATTAGCCGCTTTGCGATGTGCGGTCAGCGATTTGTCTAAGTTTGACATGAAATACAAAATAAATATGGAAGTGTGCTAACATTACATACACATAGGGTGATAGAATAGAACCAGAATTTTAGTATTATACCAACCAAGTTTCCGTAAAAACTTAGGTTTTGGAAATATGGGTAGTTATTGTAGTAGACTATACCACCCAAGTTACCTTAACAACTTAGGTTTTGGAGATATGGGTGATTAAAGTAGTCGCTTTGCGATGTGTGGACAGCAATTTGTCTAGGTTTGACATGAAATATAAAAATAAATACGGAATTCTGGATACATTACGTACAAATAGGGTGATAGAATAGTACCAGAAATATAGTATTATACCACCGAAGTTACCGTAAAAACTTAGGTTTTGGAAATATGGGTGATTAAAGTAGTCGCTTTGCGATGTGCGGGCAGCGATTTGTCTAAGTTTAACATGAAATATAAAAATAAATACGGAATTCTGGATACATGACGTACTAATAGGGTGATAGAATAGTACCAGAAATATAGTATTATACCATCGAAGTTACCGTAAAATCTTAGGTTTTGGGAAAGATGGGTGATTAAAGTAGTCGCTTTGCGATGTGCGGACAGCGATTTGTCTAAGTTTAACATGAAATATAAAAATAAGTACGGAATTCTGGATACATGAGGTACTAATAGGGTGATAGAATAGTACCAGAAATATAGTATTATACCATCGAAGTTACCGTAAAAACCTAGGTTTTGTAAATATGGGTGGTTAAAGTAGTCGCTTTGCGATGTGCGGACAGCGATTTGTCTAAGTTTGACATGAAATATAAAATAAATATGGAAGTGTGCTAACATTACATACACATAGGGTGATAGAATAGAACCAGAACTTTAGTATTATACCAACCAAGTTTCCGTAAAAACTTAGGTTTTGGAAATATGGGTAGTTAAAGTAGTCGCTTTGCAATGTGCGGACAGCGATTTGTCTAAGTTTGACATGAAATATAAAAAAAATACGGAAGTGTGCCAACATTACGTACACATAGGATGATAGAATAGGACAAGAACTGTAGGACTATACCACCCAAGTTACCGTAAAAACTTAGGTTTTGGAAATATGGGTGATTAAATTAGCCGCTTTGCGATGTGCGGTCAGCGATTTGTATAACTTTGACATGAAATATAAAATAAATACGGAAGTCTGCCAACATTAGGTACACATAGGGTGATAGAATAGAACCAGAACTTTAGTACTATACCAACCAAGTTACCTCAAAAACTTTGGTTTTGGAAATATGGGTGATTAAATTAGCCTCTTTGCGATGTGCGGTCAGCGATTTGTCTAAGTTTGACATGAAATATAAAATAAATACGGAAGTGTGCTAACATTACGTACACATAGGATGATAGAATAGTACCAGAACCTTTTTACTTTACTACCCAAGTTACCATAAAAACTTAGGTTTTGGAAATATGGGTGATTAAAGTAGTCGCTTTGTGATGTGCGGACAACGATTTGTCAAAGTTTGACATGAAATATAAAATAAATACGGAAGTTTGCTAACATGACGTACGCATAGGATGATAGAATAGGACCAGAACCTTAGTACTATACCACCCAAGTTACCTTAACAACTTAGGTTTTGAAATATGGGTGATTAAAGTAATCGCTTTGCGATGTGCGAACAGCATTTTGTCTAGGTTTGAAATGAAATATAAAAATAAATATGGAATTCTGGATACATTACGTACAAATATGGTGATAGAAGAGTACCAGAAATATAGTATTATACCACCGAAGTTACCGTAAAAACTTAGGTTTTGGAAATATGTGAGATTAAAGTAGTCGCTTTGCGATGTGCGGACAGCGATTTGTCTAAGTTTAACATGAAATATAAAAATAAATACGGATGTGTGGATACATGACGTACACGTAGGGTGATAGAATAGTACCAGTAATATAGTATTACACCACCGAAGTTGCAGTAAAAACTTAGGTTTTGGAAATATGGGTGGTTAAAGTAGTCGCTTTGCGAAGTGCGGACAGCGATTTGTCTAAGTTTGACCTGAAATATAAAATAAATACGGAAGTGTGCCAACATGACGGACGCATAGGATGATAGAATAGGACCAGAACCTTAGTACTATACCACCCAAGTTACCTTAACAACTTAGGTTTTGGAAATATGGGTGATTAAAGTAGTCGCTTTGCGATGTGCGGACAGCAATTTGTCTTGGATTGTCATGAAATATAAAAATAAATACGGAATTCTGGATACATTACGTACAAATAGGGTGATAGAATAGTACCAGGATTATAGTATTATACCACCGAGGTAACCGTAAAAACTTAGGTTTTGGAAATATGTGTGGTTAAAGTAGTCGCTTTGCTATGTGCGGACAGCGATGTGTCTAAGTTTGACATTAAATATAAAATAAATACGGAAGTGTGCCAACATTAGGTACACATAGGATGATAGAATAGAACCAGAACTTTAGTATTATACCAAACAAGTTACCGTAAAAACTTAGGTTTTGGAAATATGGGTGGTTAAATTAGCCGCTTTGCGATGTGCGGTCAGCGATTTGTCCTAGTTTGACATGAAATATAGAATAAGTACGGAAGTGTGCCAACATGACGTACACATAGGATGATAGAATAGGACCAGAACCTTTGTACTTTACTACCCATGTTACCATAAAAACTTAGGTTTTGGAAATATGGGTGATTAAATTAGCCGCTTTGCGATGTGCGGTCAGCGATTTTTCTAAGTTTGACATGAAATATAGAATAAATATGGAAGTGTGCTAACATTACATACACATAGGGTGATAGAATAGAACCAGAACTTTAGTAAAATACCAACCAAGTTTCCGTAAAAACTTAGGTTTTGGAAATATGGGTAGTTAAAGTAGTCGCTTTGCGAAGTGCGGACAGCGATTTGTCTAAGTTTGACATGAAATATAAAATAAATACGGAAGTTTGCCAACATTACGTACACATAGGATGATTGAATAGGACAAGAACTGTAAGACTATACCACCCAAGTTACCGTAAAAACTTAGGTTTTGGAAATATGGGTGGTTAAATTAGCCGCTTTGCGATGTGCGGTCAGCGATTTGTCCTAGTTTGACATGAAATATAAAATAAATACGGAAGTGTGCCAACATGACGTACACAGAGGATGATAGAATAGGACCAGAACCTTTGTACTTTATTACCCATGTTACCATAAAAACTTAGGTTTTGGAAATATTTGTGATTAAAGTAGTCGCTTTGCGATGTGCGGACAACAATTTGTCAAAGTTTGAATGAAATATAAAAAAATACGGAAATGTGCCAACATGACGTACACATCGGATGATAGAATAGGACCTTTGTACTATACAACCCAAGTTATCTTAAAAACTTAGGTTTTGGAAATATGAATGATTAAATTAGTCGCTTTGCGATGTGCGGACAGCGATTTGTCTAAGTTTAACATGAATTATAAAAATAAATACGGAATCGGAGATACATGACGTGGACATAGGGTGATAGAATAGGACCAGAAATATAGTAATATACCACCGAAGTTACCGTAAAAACTTAGGTTTTGGAAATATGGTTGATTAAAGTAGTCGCTTTGGGATGTGCGGACAGCGATTTGTCTAAGTTTGACATGATATATAATATAAATAAAGAAGTGTGCCAACGTTACGTACACTTAGGATGATAGAATAGGACCAGAACCTTTTTACTTTACTACCCAAGTTACCATAAAAACTTAGGTTTTGGAAATATGGGTGATTAAAGTAGTCGCTTTGCGATGTGCGGACAACGATTTGTCAAAGTTTGACATGAAATATAAAATAAATACGGAAGTGTGCTAACATGACGTACGCATAGGATGATAGAATAGGACCAGAACTTTAGTACTATACCACCCAAGTTACCTTAACAACTTAGGTTTTGGAAATATGGGTGATTAAAGTAGTCGCTTTGCGATGTGCGGACAGCAATTTAACTAGATTTGAAATGAAATATAAAAATAAATACGGAATCCTGGATACATTACGTACAAATAGGGTGATAGAATAGTACCAGAAATATAGTATTATACCACCGACGTTACCGTAAAAACTTAGGTTTTGGAAATATGTGTGATTAAAGTAGTCGCTTTGCGATGTGCGGACAGCGATTTGTCTAAGTTTAACATGAAATATAAAAATAAATACGGATGTGTGGATACATGACGTACACATAGGGTGATAGAATAGTACCAGTAATATAGTATTATACCACCGAAGTTACAGTAAAAACTTAGGTTTTGGAAAAATGGGTGGTTAAAGTAGTCGCTTTGCGAAGTGCGGACAGCAATTTGTCTAAGTTTGACATGAAATATAAAATAAATACGGAGGTGTGCCAACATTTCGTACACATAGGATGATAGAATAGGACAAGAACACTAGGCCTATACCACCCAAGTTACCGTAAAAACTTAGGTTTTGGAAATATGGGTGATTAAATTAGCCGCTTTGCGATGTGCGGTCAGCGATTTGTGTAAGATTGACATGAAATATAAAATAAATACGGAAGTTTGCCAACATGACGTACACATAGGATGATAGAATAGGGCCAGAACTTTAGTACAATACCACCCAAGTTACCATAAAAACTTAGTTTTTTGAAATATGGGTGAATAAAGTAGTCGCTTTGCGATATGCGGACAACGATTTGTCAAAGTTTGACATGAAATATAAAATAAATACGGAAGTGTGCCAACATGACGTACACATAGGATGATAGAATAGGACCAGAACCTTTGTACTTTACTACCCATGATACCATAAAAACTTAGGTTTTGGAAATATGGGTGATTAAAGTAGTCGCTTTGCGATGTGCTGACAACGATTTGTCAAAGTTTGACATGAAATATAAAATAAATACGGAAGTGTGCCAACATGACGTACGCATAGGATGATAGAATATGACCAGAACTCTAGTACTATACCACCCAAGTTACCTTAACAACTTAGGTTTTGGAAATATGGGTGATTAAAGTAGTCGCTTTGCGATGTGCGGACAGCAATTTGTCTAGGTTTGACATGAAATATAAAAATAAATACGGAATTCTGGATACATTACGTACAAAAAGGTGATAGAATAGTACCAGAAATATAGTATTATACCACCGAAATTACCGTAAAAACCTAGGTTTTGGAAATATGGGTGGTTAAAGTAGTCGCTTTGCGAAGTGCGGACAGCGACTTGTCTAAGTTTGACATGAAATATAAAATAAATACGGAAGTGTGCCAACATTACGTACACATAGGATGATAGAATAGGACCAGACCTATAGTACTATACCACCCAAGTTGCCGTAAAAACTTAGGTTTGGAAATATTGGTGGGTAAAGTAGTCGTTTGCGATGTGTGGACAGCGATTTGTCTAAGTTTGACATGAATTATAAAAATCAATATGGAATTGTGGATACATGACTTGCAAATAGGGTGATAGAATAGGACCAGAAATTCATTATTATACCACCCAAGTTACCGTTAAAACTTAGGTCTTGGAAATATGGGTGATTAAAGTAGTCGCTTTGCGATGTGCGGACAGCGATTTGTCTAAGTTTGACATAATATATAAAACAAATACGGAAGTGTTCTAACATTACTTACACATAGGATGATAGAATAGGACCAGAACCTTTGTACTTTACTACCCAAGTTACCATAAAAACTTAGGTTTTGGAAATATGAGTGATTAAATTAGTCGCTTTGCGATGAGTGGACTGAGATCCGCCTGACTTAGACATGAAATATGAAATAAATACGGAAGTGTGCCAACATGACGTAAACATAGGATGATAGAATAGGGCCAGAACTTTAGTACAATACCATCCAAGTTACCTTAAAAACTTAGGTTTTGGAAATATGGGTGATTAAATTAGCCTCTTTGCGATGTGCGGTCAGCGATTTGTCTAAGTTTGACATAATATATAAAACAAATACGGAAGTGTTCTAACATTACTTACACATAGGATGATAGAATAGGACCAGAACCTTTGTACTTTACTACCCAAGTTACCATAAAAACTTAGGTTTTGGAAATATGAGTGATTAAAGTAGTCGCTTTGCGATGTGCTGACAACGATTTGTCAAAGTTTGACATGAAATATAAAATAAATACGGAAGTGTGCCAACATGACGTACGCATAGGATGATAGAATATGACCAGAACTCTAGTACTATACCACCCAAGTTACCTTAACAACTTAGGTTTTGGAAATATGGGTGATTAAAGTAGTCGCTTTGCGATGTGCGGACAGTAATTTGTTTAGGTTTGATATGAAATATAAAAATAAATACGGAATTCTGGATACATTACGTACAAAAAGGTGATAGAATAGTACCAGAAATATAGTATTATATCACCGAAGTTACCGTAAAAACTTAGGTTTTGGAAATATGGGTGGTTAAAGTAGTCGCTTTGCGAAGTGCGGACAGCGACTTGTCTAAGTTTGACATGAAATATAAAATAAATACGGAAGTGTGCCAACATTACGTACACATAGGATGATAGAATAGGACAAGAACTGTAGGCCTATACCACTCAAGTTGCCGTAAAAACTTAGGTTTTGAAAATATGGGTGATTAAATTAGCCGCTTTGCGATGTGCGGTCAGCGATTTGTCTAAGTTTGACATGAATTTTAAAAATCAATACGGAATTGTGGATATATGACGTACACATAGGGTGATAGAATAGTAGCAGAAATATAGTATTATACCACCCAAGTTCCCGTAAAAACTTAGGTTTTGGAAATATGGGTGATTAAAGTAGCCGCTTTGCGATGTGCGGACAACAATTTGTCAAAGTTTGACATGAAATATAAAATAAATACGGAAGTGTGCCAACATGACGTACACATAGGATGATAGGATATGACCAGAACTTTAGTACTATACCAGCCAAGTTACCTCAAAAACCTAGGTTTTGGAAATATGGGTGATTAAAGTAGTCGCTTTGCGATGTGCGGACAGGGATTTGTCTCAGTTTGGCATGAAATATAAAAATAAATACGGAATTGTGGATACATGACGTACACATAGGGTGATAGAATAGTACCAGAAATATAGTATTATACCACCGAAGTTACCGTAAAAACTTAGGTTTTGGAAATATTGGTGGTTAAAGTAGTCGTTTGCGATGTGCGGACAGCGTTTTGTCTAAGTGTGACATAAGATAAAAAATATATACGGAAGTGTGCCAAAATGACGTACACATAGGATGATAGAATAGGACAAGAACATTATGACTATACCACCCAAGTTATCCTAAATACGTAGGTTTTGGAAATATGGGTGATTAAACTAGTCGCTTTGCGATGTGCGGACAGCGATTAATCTAAGTTTGACATTAATATAAAAATAAATACGGAATTGTGGATACATGACGTACACATAGGGTGACAGAATAGTACCAGAAATATAGTAATTTATCACCGAAGTTACCGTAAAAACTTAGGTTTTGGAAATATGGGTGGTTAAAGTAGTCGCTTTGCGATATGCGGACAGCGATTTGTCTAAGTTTGACATGAAATATGAAATAATTACGGAAGTGTGCCAACATTACGTACACATAGGATGATAGAATAGGACAAGACTGTAGGACTATACCACCCAAGTTACCGTAAAAACTTAGGTTTTGGAAATATGGGTGATTAAATTAGCCTCTTTGCGATGTGCGGTCAGCGATTTGTCTAAGTTTGACATAATATATAAAACAAATACGGAAGTGTTCTAACATTACTTACACATAGGATGATAGAATAGGACCAGAACCTTTGTACTTTACTACCCAAGTTACCATAAAAACTTAGGTTTTGGAAATATGAGTGATTAAAGTAGTCGCTTTGCGATGTGCTGACAACGATTTGTCAAAGTTTGACATGAAATATAAAATAAATACGGAAGTGTGCCAACATGACGTACGCATAGGATGATAGAATATGACCAGAACTCTAGTACTATACCACCCAAGTTACCTTAACAACTTAGGTTTTGGAAATATGGGTGATTAAAGTAGTCGCTTTGCGATGTGCGGACAGTAATTTGTTTAGGTTTGATATGAAATATAAAAATAAATACGGAATTCTGGATACATTACGTACAAAAAGGTGATAGAATAGTACCAGAAATATAGTATTATATCACCGAAGTTACCGTAAAAACTTAGGTTTTGGAAATATGGGTGGTTAAAGTAGTCGCTTTGCGAAGTGCGGACAGCGACTTGTCTAAGTTTGACATGAAATATAAAATAAATACGGAAGTGTGCCAACATTACGTACACATAGGATGATAGAATAGGACAAGAACTGTAGGCCTATACCACTCAAGTTGCCGTAAAAACTTAGGTTTTGAAAATATGGGTGATTAAATTAGCCGCTTTGCGATGTGCGGTCAGCGATTTGTCTAAGTTTGACATGAATTTTAAAAATCAATACGGAATTGTGGATATATGACGTACACATAGGGTGATAGAATAGTAGCAGAAATATAGTATTATACCACCCAAGTTCCCGTAAAAACTTAGGTTTTGGAAATATGGGTGATTAAAGTAGCCGCTTTGCGATGTGCGGACAACAATTTGTCAAAGTTTGACATGAAATATAAAATAAATACGGAAGTGTGCCAACATGACGTACACATAGGATGATAGGATATGACCAGAACTTTAGTACTATACCAGCCAAGTTACCTCAAAAACCTAGGTTTTGGAAATATGGGTGATTAAAGTAGTCGCTTTGCGATGTGCGGACAGGGATTTGTCTCAGTTTGGCATGAAATATAAAAATAAATACGGAATTGTGGATACATGACGTACACATAGGGTGATAGAATAGTACCAGAAATATAGTATTATACCACCGAAGTTACCGTAAAAACTTAGGTTTTGGAAATATTGGTGGTTAAAGTAGTCGTTTGCGATGTGCGGACAGCGTTTTGTCTAAGTGTGACATAAGATAAAAAATATATACGGAAGTGTGCCAAAATGACGTACACATAGGATGATAGAATAGGACAAGAACATTATGACTATACCACCCAAGTTATCCTAAATACGTAGGTTTTGGAAATATGGGTGATTAAACTAGTCGCTTTGCGATGTGCGGACAGCGATTAATCTAAGTTTGACATTAATATAAAAATAAATACGGAATTGTGGATACATGACGTACACATAGGGTGACAGAATAGTACCAGAAATATAGTAATTTATCACCGAAGTTACCGTAAAAACTTAGGTTTTGGAAATATGGGTGGTTAAAGTAGTCGCTTTGCGATATGCGGACAGCGATTTGTCTAAGTTTGACATGAAATATGAAATAATTACGGAAGTGTGCCAACATTACGTACACATAGGATGATAGAATAGGACAAGACTGTAGGACTATACCACCCAAGTTACCGTAAAAACTTAGGTTTTGGAAATATGGGTGGTTAAAGTAGCCGCTTTACGATGTGCGGTCAGCGATTTGTCTTAGTTTGACATGAAATATAAAATAAATACGGAAGTGTGCCAACATGACGTGAACATTGGATGATAGAATAGGACCAGAACCTTTGTACTTTACCACCCACGTTACCATAAAAACTTAGGTTTTGGAAATATGGGTGATTAAAAAAGTCGCTTTGCGATGTGCGGACAACGATTTGTCTAATTTTGACATGAAATATAAAAATAAATACGGAATTGTGGATACAACACGTACACATAGGGTGATAGAATAGTAACAGAAATACAGTATTATACCACCGAAATTACCGTAAAAACTTAGGTTTTGGAAATATGGGTGGTTAAAGTAGTCGCTTTGCGATGTGCGGACAGCGATTTGTCTAAGTTTGACATGAAATATAAAATAAATACGGAAGTGTGCCAACATTACGTACACATAGGATGATAGAGTAGGACAAGAACTGTAGGACTATACCACCCAAGTTACCGTAAAAACTTAGGTTTTGGAAATATGGGTGATTAAATTAGCCGCTTTGCGATGTGCGGTCAGCGATTTGTCTAAGTTTGACATGAAATATAAAATAAATACGGAAGTGTGCCAACATGACGTACACATAGGATGATAGAATAGGACCAGAACCTTTGTACTTTACCACCCACGTTACCATAAAAACTTAGGTTTTGGAAATATGGGTGATTAAAGTAGTCGCTTTGCGATGTGCGGACAACGATTTGTCTAAGTTTGACATAAAATATAAAAATAAATACGGAATTGTGGATACATGACGTACACATAGGGTGATAGAATAGTACCAGAAATATAGTATTATACCACCCAAGTTACCGTAAAAACTTAGTTTTTGGAAATATGGGTGATTAAAGTAGCCGCTTTGCGATGTGCGGTCAGCGATTTGTTTAAGTTTGACATGAAATATAATATAAATACGGAAGAGTGCCAACATTAGGTACACATAGGGTCATAGAATAGAACCAGAACTTTAGTATTATACCAACCAAGTTACCGTAAAAACCTAGGTTTTGGAAATATGAATGATTAAAGTAGCCGCTTTGCGATATGCGGTCAGCGATTTGTCTAAGTTTGAATGAAATATAAAAAAATACGGAAGTGTGCCAACATGACGTACACATAGGATGATAGAATAGGACTAGAACTTTAGGACTATACCACCCAAGTTACCTTAAAAACTTAGGTTTTGGAAATATGGGTGGTTAAAATAGTCGCTTTGCGATGTGCGGACAACGATTTGTCAATGTTTAACATGAAATATAAAATAAATACGGAAGTATGCCAACATGACGTACACATAGGATGATAGAATAGGACCAGAACTTTAGGACTATACCACCCAAGTTACCTTAAAAACTTAGGTTTTGGAAATATGGGTGGTTAAAGTAGTCGCTTTGCGATGTGCGGACAGCGATTTGTCTAAGTTTGACATGAAATATAAAATAAATACGGAAGTGTGCCAACATTACGTACACATAGGATGATAGAATAGGACAAGAACTGTAGGACTATACCACCCAAGTTACCGTAAAAACTTAGGTTTTGGAAATATGGGTGATTAAAGTAGTCGCTTTGCGATGTGCGGACAGCGATTTGTCTAAGTTTGACATGAATTATAAAAATCAATATGGAATTCTGGATACATGACGTGCAAATAGGGTGATAGAATAGGACCAGAAATTCAGTATTATACCACCCTAGTTACCTTAAAAACTTAGGTTTTGGAAATATGGGTAAATAAAGTAGTCGCTTTGCGATGTAAGGACAGCGATTTGTCTAAGTTTGACATGAATTATAAAAATCAATATGGAATTGTGGATACATGACGTGCAAATAGAGTGATAGAATAGGACCAGAAATTCATTATTATACTACCCAAGTTACCGTAAAAACTTAGGTTTTGGAAATATGGGTGATTAAAGTAGTCGCTTTGCGATGTGCGGACAACCATTTGTCAAAGTATGACATGAAATATAAAATAAATACGGAAGTGTGCCAACATGACGTACACATAGGATGATAAAATAGGAGCAGAACCTTAGAACTATACCACCCAAGTTACCTTAAAAACTTTGGTTTTGGAAATATAGGAGATTAAAGTAGCCGCTTTGCGATGTGCGGTCAGCGATTTGTCTAAGTTTGAATGAAATATAAAAAAATACGGAAGTGTTCCGACATGACATAAACATCGGATGATAGAATAGGACCAGAACCCCTTGTACTATACCACACAAGTTACCATAAAAACTTAGGTTTTGGAAATATGGGTGATTAAAGTAGTCGCTTTGCGATATGCGGACAGCGATTTGTCTAAATTTGACATGAAATATGAAATATTTACGGAAGTGTGCCAACATTACGTACACATAGGATGATAGAATAGGACAAGAACTGTAGGACTATACCACCCAAGTTACCGTAAATACCTAGGTTTTGGAAATATGGGTGATTAAATTAGCCGCTTTGCGATGTGCGGTCAGCGATTTGTCTAAGTTTGACATGAAATATAAAATAAATACGGAAGTGTGCCAACATTAGTTACACATAGGGTGATAGAATATAACCAGAAATTTAGTATCATACCAACCAAGTTACCGTAAAAACTTAGGTTTTGGAAATATGGGTGGTTTAAGTAGCCGCTTTACGATGTGCGGTCAGCGATTTGTCTTAGTTTGACATGAAATATAAAATAAATACGGAAGTGTGCCAACATGACTTAAACATTGGATGATAGAATAGTACCAGAAATATAGTATTATACCACCCACGTTACCATAAAAACTTAGGTTTTGGAAATATGGGTGATTAAAATAGTCGCTTTGCGATGTGCGGACAACGATTTGTCTAAGTATGACATGAAATATAAAAATAAATACGGAATTGTGGATACATGACGTACACATAGGGTGATAGAATAGTAACAGAAATATAGTATTATACCACCGAAATTACCGATTTGTCTAAGTTTGACATAAAATATAAAAATAAATACGGAATTGTGGATACATCACTTACACATAGGGTGATAGAATAGTACCAGAAATATAGTATTATACCACCCAAGTTACCGTAAAAACTTAGGTTTTGGAAATATGGGTGATTAAACTAGTCGCTTTGCGATGTGCGGACAACGATTTGTCAAGGTTTGACATGAAATATAAAATAAATACGGACGTGTGGCAATATGACGAACACATAGGGTGATAGAATAGGACCAGAACTTTAGTATTATACCACCCGAGATACCGTAAAAACTTAGTTTTTGGAAATATGGGTGATTAAAGTAGCCGCTTTGCGATGTGCGGTCTGCGATTTGTTTAAGTTTGACATGAAATATAATATAAATACGGAAGAGTGCCAACATTAGGTACACATAGGGTCAGAAAATAGAACCAGAACTTTAGTATTATACCAACCAAGTTACCGTAAAAACCTAGGTTTTGGAAATATGAATGATTAAAGTAGCCGCTTTGCGATATGCGGTCAGCGATTTGTCTAAGTTTGAATGAAATATAAAAAATACGGAAGTGTGCAACATGACGTACACATAGGATGATAGAATAGGACTTGAACTTTAGGACTATACCACCCAAGTTACCTTAAAAACTTAGGTTTTGGAAATATGGGTGATTAAAGTAGTCGCTTTGCGATGTGCGGACAGCGATTTGTCTAAGTTTGACATGAATTATAAAAATCAATATGGAATTGTGGATACATGACGTGCAAATAGGGTGATAGAATAGGACCAGAAATTCATTATTATACTACCCAAGTTACCGTGAAAACTTAGGTTTTGGAAATATGGGTGATTAAAGTAGTCGCTTTGCGATGTGCGGACAACCATTTGTCAAAGTTTGACATGAAATATAAAATAAATACGGAAGTGTGCCAACATGACGTACACATAGGATGATAAAATAGGAGCAGAACTTTAGGACTATACCACCCAAGTTACCTTAAAAACTTTGGTTTTGGAAATATAGGAGATTAAAGTAGCCGCTTTGCGATGTGCGGCCAGCGATTTGTCTAAGTTTGAATGAAATATAAAAAAATACGGAAGTGTTCCAACATGACATAAACATCAAATGATAGAATAGGACCAGAACCCCTTGTACTATACCACACAAGTTACCATAAAAACTGTGCCAACATTAGGTACACATAGGGTGATAGAATATAACCAGAAATTTAGTATCATACCAACCAAGTTACCGTAAAAACTTAGGTTTTGGAAATATGGGTGGTTTAAGTAGCCGCTTTACGATGTGCGGTCAGCGATTTGTCTTAGTTTGACATGAAATATAAAATAAATACGGAAGTGTGCCAACATGACTTAAACATTGGATGATAGAATAGTACCAGAAATATAGTATTATACCACCCACGTTACCATAAAAACTTAGGTTTTGGAAATATGGGTGATTAAAGTAGTCGCTTTGCGATGTGCGGACAACGATTTGTCTAAGTTTGACATAAAATATAAAAATAAATACGGAATTGTGGATACATCACGTACACATAGGGTGATAGAATAGTACCAGAAATATAGTATTATACCACCCAAGTTACCGTAAAAACTTAGGTTTTGGAAATATGGGTGATTAAATTAGTCGCTTTGCGATGTGCGGACAACGATTTGTCAAGGTTTGACATGAAATATAAAATAAATACGGACGTGTGGCAATATGACGAACACATAGGGTGATAGAATAGGACCAGAACTTTAGTATTATACCACCCGAGATACCGTAAAAACTTAGTTTTTGGAAATATGGGTGATTAAAGTAGCCGCTTTTCGATGTGCGGTCTGCGATTTGTTTAAGTTTGACATTAAATATAATATAAATACGGAAGAGTGCCAACATTAGGTACACATAGGGTCAGAAAATAGAACCAGAACTTTAGTATTATACCAACCAAGTTACCGTAAAAACCTAGGTTTTGGAAATATGAATGATTAAAGTAGCCGCTTTGCGATATGCGGTCAGCGATTTGTCTAAGTTTGAATGAAATATAAAAAATACGGAAGTGTGCAACATGACGTACACATAGGATGATAGAATAGGACTAGAACTTTAGGACTATACCACCCAAGTTACCTTAAAAACTTAGGTTTTGGAAATATGGGTGGTTAAAATAGTCGCTTTGCGATGTGCGGACAACGATTTGTCAAGGTTTGACATGAAATATAAAATAAATACGGAAGTGTGCCAACATGACGTACACATAGGATGATAGAAGAGGACCAGAACTTGAGGACTATACCACTCAAGTTAACTTAAAAACTTAGGTTTTGGAAATATGGGTGGTTAAAGTAGTCGCTTTGCGATGTTTGGACAGCGATTTGTCTTAGTTTGACATAAAATATAAAATAAATACGGAAGTGTGCCAACATTACGTACACATAGGATGATAGAATAGGACAAGAACTGTAGGACTATACCACCCAAGTTACCGTAAAAACTTAGGTTTTGGAAATATGGGTGGTTAAAGTAGTCGCTTTGCGATATGCGGACAGCGATTTGTCTAAGTTTGACATGAAATATGAAATATTTACGGAAGTGTGCCAACATTACGTACACATAGGATGATAGAATAGGACCAGAACCTTTGTACTTTACCACCCACGTTACCATAAAAACTTAGGTTTTGGAAATATGGGTGATTAAAAAAGTCGCTTTGCGATGTGCGGACAACGATTTGTCTAAGTTTGACATGAATTATAAAAATCAATATGGAATTGTGGATACATGACGTGCAAATAGGGTGATAGAATAGGACCAGAAATTCAGTATTATACCACCAAAGTTACCTTAAAAACTTAGGTTTTGGAAATATGGGTGATTAAAGTAGTCGCTTTGCGATGTGCGGACAGCGATTTGTCTAAGTTTGACATGAATTATGAAAATCAATATGGAATTGTGGATACATGACGTGCAAATAGGGTGATAGAATAGGACCAGAAATTCAGTATTATACCACCCAAGTTACCTTAAAAACTTAGGTTTTGGAAATATGGGTGATTAAAGTAGTCGCTTAGCGATGTGCGGACAACCATTTGTCAAAGTTTGACATGAAATATAAAATAAATACGGAAGTGTGCCAACATGACGTACACATAGGATGATAAAATAGGAGCAGAACTTTAGGACTATACCACCCAAGTTACCTTAAAAACTTTGGTTTTGGAAATATAGGAGATTAAAGTAGCCGCTTTGCGATGTGCGGTCAGCGATTTGTCTAAGTTTGAATGAAATATAAAAAAATACGGAAGTGTTCCAACATGACATAAACATCAAATGATAGAATAGGACCAGAACCCCTTGTACTATACCACACAAGTTACCATAAAAACTTAGGTTTTGGAAATATGGGTGGTTAAAGTAGTCGCTTTGCGATATGCGGACAGCGATTTGTCTAAGTTTGACATGAAATATGAAATATTTACGGAAGTGTGCCAACATTACGTACACATAGGATGATAGAATAGGACCAGAACCTTTGTACTTTACCACCCACGTTACCATAAAAACTTAGGTTTTGGAAATATGGGTGATTAAAAAAGTCGCTTTGCGATGTGCGGACAACGATTTGTCTAAGTTTGACATGAAATATAAAAATAAATACGGAATTGTGGATACATGACGTACACATAGGGTGATAGAATAGTAACAGAAATATAGTATTATACCACCGAAATTACCGTAAAAACTTAGGTTTTGGAAATATGGGTGTTTAAAGTAGTCGCTTTGCGATGTGCGGACAGCGATTTGTCTAAGTTTGACATGAAATATAAAATAATTACGGAAGTGTGCCAACATTACCTACACATAGGATGATAGAGTAGGACAAGACCTGTAGGACTATACCACCCAAAATACCGTAAAAACTTAGGTTTTGGAAATATGGGTGATTAAATTAGTCGCTTTGTGATGTGCGGTCAGCGATTTGTCTAAGTTTGAATGAAATATAAAAAATACGGAAGTGTGCAACATGACGTACACATAGGATGATAGAATAGGACTTGAACTTTAGGACTATACCACCCAAGTTACCTTAAAAACTTAGGTTTTGGAAATATGGGTGATTAAAGTAGTCGCTTTGCGATGTGCGGACAGCGATTTGTCTAAGTTTGACATGAATTATAAAAATCAATATGGAATTGTGGATACATGACGTGCAAATAGGGTGATAGAATAGGACCAGAAATTCATTATTATACTACCCAAGTTACCGTGAAAACTTAGGTTTTGGAAATATGGGTGATTAAAGTAGTCGCTTTGCGATGTGCGGACAACCATTTGTCAAAGTTTGACATGAAATATAAAATAAATACGGAAGTGTGCCAACATGACGTACACATAGGATGATAAAATAGGAGCAGAACTTTAGGACTATACCACCCAAGTTACCTTAAAAACTTTGGTTTTGGAAATATAGGAGATTAAAGTAGCCGCTTTGCGATGTGCGGCCAGCGATTTGTCTAAGTTTGAATGAAATATAAAAAAATACGGAAGTGTTCCAACATGACATAAACATCAAATGATAGAATAGGACCAGAACCCCTTGTACTATACCACACAAGTTACCATAAAAACTGTGCCAACATTAGGTACACATAGGGTGATAGAATATAACCAGAAATTTAGTATCATACCAACCAAGTTACCGTAAAAACTTAGGTTTTGGAAATATGGGTGGTTTAAGTAGCCGCTTTACGATGTGCGGTCAGCGATTTGTCTTAGTTTGACATGAAATATAAAATAAATACGGAAGTGTGCCAACATGACTTAAACATTGGATGATAGAATAGTACCAGAAATATAGTATTATACCACCCACGTTACCATAAAAACTTAGGTTTTGGAAATATGGGTGATTAAAAAAGTCGCTTTGCGATGTGCGGACAACGATTTGTCTAAGTATGACATGAAATATAAAAATAAATACGGAATTGTGGATACATGACGTACACATAGGTTGATAGAATAGTAACAGAAATATAGTATTATACCACCGAAATTACCGTAAAAACCTAGGTTTTGGAAATATGGGTGGTTAAAGTAGTCGCTTTGCGATGTGCGGACAGCGATTTGTCTAAGTTTGACATGAAATATAAAATAAATACGGAAGTGTGCCAACATTACGTACACATAGGATGATAGAGTAGGACAAGACCTGTAGGACTATACCACCCAAGTTACCGTAAAAACTTAGGTTTTGGAAATATGGGTGATTAAATTAGTCGCTTTGCGATGTGCGGTCAGCGATTTGTCTAAGTTTGACATGATATATAAAATAAATACGGAAGTGTGCCAACATGACGTACACATAGGATGATAGAATAGGACCAGAACCTTTGTACTTTACCACCCACGTTACCATAAAAACTTAGGTTTTGGAAATATGGGTGGTTAAAATAGTCGCTTTGCGATGTGCGGACAACGATTTGTCAAGGTTTGACATGAAATATAAAATAAATACGGAAGTGTGCCAACATGACGTACACATAGGATGATAGAAGAGGACCAGAACTTGAGGACTATACCACTCAAGTTAACTTAAAAACTTAGGTTTTGGAAATATGGGTGGTTAAAGTAGTCGCTTTGCGATGTTTGGACAGCGATTTGTCTTAGTTTGACATAAAATATAAAATAAATACGGAAGTGTGCCAACATTACGTACACATAGGATGATAGAATAGGACAAGAACTGTAGGACTATACCACCCAAGTTACCGTAAAAACTTAGGTTTTGGAAATATGGGTGGTTAAAGTAGTCGCTTTGCGATATGCGGACAGCGATTTGTCTAAGTTTGACATGAAATATGAAATATTTACGGAAGTGTGCCAACATTACGTACACATAGGATGATAGAATAGGACCAGAACCTTTGTACTTTACCACCCACGTTACCATAAAAACTTAGGTTTTGGAAATATGGGTGATTAAAAAAGTCGCTTTGCGATGTGCGGACAACGATTTGTCTAAGTTTGACATGAATTATAAAAATCAATATGGAATTGTGGATACATGACGTGCAAATAGGGTGATAGAATAGGACCAGAAATTCAGTATTATACCACCAAAGTTACCTTAAAAACTTAGGTTTTGGAAATATGGGTGATTAAAGTAGTCGCTTTGCGATGTGCGGACAGCGATTTGTCTAAGTTTGACATGAATTATGAAAATCAATATGGAATTGTGGATACATGACGTGCAAATAGGGTGATAGAATAGGACCAGAAATTCAGTATTATACCACCCAAGTTACCTTAAAAACTTAGGTTTTGGAAATATGGGTGATTAAAGTAGTCGCTTAGCGATGTGCGGACAACCATTTGTCAAAGTTTGACATGAAATATAAAATAAATACGGAAGTGTGCCAACATGACGTACACATAGGATGATAAAATAGGAGCAGAACTTTAGGACTATACCACCCAAGTTACCTTAAAAACTTTGGTTTTGGAAATATAGGAGATTAAAGTAGCCGCTTTGCGAAGTGCGGTCAGCGATTTGTCTAAGATTGAATGAAATATAAAAAAATACGGAAGTGTTCCAACATGACATAAACATCAAATGATAGAATAGGACCAGAACCCCTTGTACTATACCACACAAGTTACCATAAAAACTTAGGTTTTGGAAATATGGGTGGTTAAAGTAGTCGCTTTGCGATATGCGGACAGCGATTTGTCTAAGTTTGACATGAAATATGAAATATTTACGGAAGTGTGCCAACATTACGTACACATAGGATGATAGAATAGGACCAGAACCTTTGTACTTTACCACCCACGTTACCATAAAAACTTAGGTTTTGGAAATATGGGTGATTAAAAAAGTCGCTTTGCGATGTGCGGACAACGATTTGTCTAAGTTTGACATGAAATATAAAAATAAATACGGAATTGTGGATACATGACGTACACATAGGGTGATAGAATAGTAACAGAAATATAGTATTATACCACCGAAATTACCGTAAAAACTTAGGTTTTGGAAATATGGGTGTTTAAAGTAGTCGCTTTGCGATGTGCGGACAGCGATTTGTCTAAGTTTGACATGAAATATAAAATAATTACGGAAGTGTGCCAACATTACCTACACATAGGATGATAGAGTAGGACAAGACCTGTAGGACTATACCACCCAAAATACCGTAAAAACTTAGGTTTTGGAAATATGGGTGATTAAATTAGTCGCTTTGTGATGTGCGGTCAGCGATTTGTCTAAGTTTGAATGAAATATAAAAAATACGGAAGTGTGCAACATGACGTACACATAGGATGATAGAATAGGACTTGAACTTTAGGACTATACCACCCAAGTTACCTTAAAAACTTAGGTTTTGGAAATATGGGTGATTAAAGTAGTCGCTTTGCGATGTGCGGACAGCGATTTGTCTAAGTTTGACATGAATTATAAAAATCAATATGGAATTGTGGATACATGACGTGCAAATAGGGTGATAGAATAGGACCAGAAATTCATTATTATACTACCCAAGTTACCGTGAAAACTTAGGTTTTGGAAATATGGGTGATTAAAGTAGTCGCTTTGCGATGTGCGGATAACCATTTGTCAAAGTTTGACATGAAATATAAAATAAATACGGAAGTGTGCCAACATGACGTACACATAGGATGATAAAATAGGAGCAGAACTTTAGGACTATACCACCCAAGTTACCTTAAAAACTTTGGTTTTGGAAATATAGGAGATTAAAGTAGCCGCTTTGCGATGTGCGGCCAGCGATTTGTCTAAGTTTGAATGAAATATAAAAAAATACGGAAGTGTTCCAACATGACATAAACATCAAATGATAGAATAGGACCAGAACCCCTTGTACTATACCACACAAGTTACCATAAAAACTGTGCCAACATTAGGTACACATAGGGTGATAGAATATAACCAGAAATTTAGTATCATACCAACCAAGTTACCGTAAAAACTTAGGTTTTGGAAATATGGGTGGTTTAAGTAGCCGCTTTACGATGTGCGGTCAGCGATTTGTCTTAGTTTGACATGAAATATAAAATAAATACGGAAGTGTGCCAACATGACTTAAACATTGGATGATAGAATAGTACCAGAAATATAGTATTATACCACCCACGTTACCATAAAAACTTAGGTTTTGGAAATATGGGTGATTAAAAAAGTCGCTTTGCGATGTGCGGACAACGATTTGTCTAAGTATGACATGAAATATAAAAATAAATACGGAATTGTGGATACATGACGTACACATAGGTTGATAGAATAGTAACAGAAATATAGTATTATACCACCGAAATTACCGTAAAAACCTAGGTTTTGGAAATATGGGTGGTTAAAGTAGTCGCTTTGCGATGTGCGGACAGCGATTTGTCTAAGTTTGACATGAAATATAAAATAAATACGGAAGTGTGCCAACATTACGTACACATAGGATGATAGAGTAGGACAAGACCTGTAGGACTATACCACCCAAGTTACCGTAAAAACTTAGGTTTTGGAAATATGGGTGATTAAATTAGTCGCTTTGCGATGTGCGGTCAGCGATTTGTCTAAGTTTGACATGATATATAAAATAAATACGGAAGTGTGCCAACATGACGTACACATAGGATGATAGAATAGGACCAGAACCTTTGTACTTTACCACCCACGTTACCATAAAAACTTAGGTTTTGGAAATATGGGTGATTAAAGTAGTCGCTTTGCGATGTGCGGACAGCGATTTGTCTAAGTTTGACATAAAATATAAAAATAAATACGGAATTGTGGATACATCACGTACACATAGGGTGATAGAATAGTACCAGAAATATAGTATTATACCACCCAAGTTACCGTAAAAACTTAGGTTTTGGAAATATGGGTGATTAAATTAGTCGCTTTGCGATGTGCGGACAACGATTTGTCAAGGTTTGACATGAAATATAAAATAAATACGGACGTGTGGCAATATGACGAACACATGGGGTGATAGAATAGGACCAGAACTTTAGTATTATACCACCCGAGATACCGTAAAAACTTAGTTTTTGGAAATATGGGTGATTAAAGTAGCCGCTTTGCGATGTGCGGTCTGCGATTTGTTTAAGTTTGACATTAAATATAATATAAATACGGAAGAGTGCCAACATTAGGTACACATAGGGTCAGAAAATAGAACAAGAACTTTAGTATTATACCAACCAAGTTACCGTAAAAACCTAGGTTTTGGAAATATGAATGATTAAAGTAGCCGCTTTGCGATATGCGGTCAGCGATTTGTCTAAGTTTGAATGAAATATAAAAAATACGGAAGTGTGCAACATGACGTACACATAGGATGATAGAATAGGACAAGAACTGTAGGACTATACCACCCAAGTTACCGTAAAAACTTAGGTTTTGGAAATATGGGTGATTAAAGTAGTCGCTTTGCGATGTGCGGACAGCGATTTGTCTAAGTTTGACATGAATTATAAAAATCAATATGGAATTGTGGATACATGACGTGCAAATAGGGTGATAGAATAGGACCAGAAATTCAGTATTATACCACCCAAGTTACCTTAAAAACTTAGGTTTTGGAAATATGGGTGATTAAAGTAGTCGCTTTGCGATGTGCGGACAGCGATTTGTCTAAGTTTGACATGAATTATGAAAATCAATATGGAATTGTGGATACATGACGTGCAAATAGGGTGATAGAATAGGACCAGAAATTCAGTATTATTCCACCCAAGTTACCTTAAAAACTTAGGTTTTGGAAATATGGGTGATTAAAGTAGTCGCTTAGCGATGTGCGGACAACCATTTGTCAAAGTTTGACATGAAATATAAAATAAATACTCAAGTGTGCCAACATGACGTACACATAGGATGATAAATTAGGAGCAGAACTTTAGGACTATACCACCCAAGTTACCTTAAAAACTTTGGTTTTGGAAATATAGGAGATTAAAGTAGCCGCTTTGCGATGTGCGGTCGGCGATTTGTCTAAGTTTGAATGAAATATAAAAAAATACGGAAGTGTTCCAACATGACATAAACATCAAATGATAGAATAGGACCAGAACCCCTTGTACTATACCACACAAGTTACCATAAAAACTTAGGTTTTGGAAATATGGGTGGTTAAAGTAGTCGCTTTGCGATATGCGGACAGCGATTTGTCTAAGTTTGACATGAAATATGAAATATTTACGGAAGTGTGCCAACATTACGTACACATAGGATGATAGAATAGGACCAGAACCTTTGTACTTTACCACCCACGTTACCATAAAAACTTAGGTTTTGGAAATATGGGTGATTAAAAAAGTCGCTTTGCGATGTGCGGACAACGATTTGTCTAAGTTTGACATGAAATATAAAAATAAATACGGAATTGTGGATACATGACGTACACATAGGGTGATAGAATAGTAACAGAAATATAGTATTATACCACCGAAATTACCGTAAAATCTTAGGTTTTGGAAATATGGGTGGTTAAAGTAGTCGCTTTGCGATGTGCGGACAGCGATTTGTCTAAGTTTGACATGAAATATAAAATAATTACGGAAGTGTGCCAACATTACCAACACATAGGATGATAGAGTAGGACAAGACCTGTAGGACTATACCACCCAAAATACCGTAAAAACTTAGGTTTTGGAAATATGGGTGATTAAATTAGTCGCTTTGCGATGTGCGGTCAGCGATTTGTCTAAGTTTGACATGAAATATAAAATAAATACGGAAGTGTGCCAACATTACGTACACATAGGATGATAGAATAGGACAAGAACTGTAGGACTATACCACCCAAGTTACCGTAAAAACTTAGGTTTTGGAAATATGGGTAATTAAAGTAGTCGCTTTGCGATGTGCGGACAGCGATTTGTCTAAGTTTGACATGAATTATAAAAATCAATATGGAATTGTGGATACATGACGTGCAAATAGGGTGATAGAATAGGACCAGAAATTCAGTATTATACCACCCAAGTTACCTTAAAAACTTAGGTTTTGGAAATATGGGTGATTAAAGTAGTCGCTTTGCGATGTGCAGACAGCGATTTGTCTAAGTTTGACATGAATTATAAAAATCAAAATGGAATTGTGGATACATGACGTGCAAATAGGGTGATAGAATAGGACCAGAAATTCATTATTATACTACCCAAGTTACCGTAAAAACTTAGGTTTTGGAAATATGGGTGATTAAAGTAGTCGCTTTGCGATGTGCGGACAACCATTTGTCAAAGTTTGACATGAAATATAAAATAAATACGGAAGTGTTCCAACATGACATAAACATCAAATGATAGATTAGGACCAGAACTTTAGGACTATACCACCCAAGTTACCTTAAAAACTTAGGTTTTGGAAATATGGGTGGTTAAAGTAGTCGCTTTGCGATATGCGGACAGCGATTTGTCTACGTTTGACATGAAATATAAAATAAATACGGAAGTGTGCCAACATGACGTACACATAGGATGATAGAATAGGACCAGAACCTTTGTACTTTACCACCCACGTTACCATAAAAACTTAGGTTTTGGAAATATGGGTGATTAAAGTAGTCGCTTTGCGATGTGCGGACAACGATTTGTCTAAGTTTGACATAAAATATAAAAATAAATACGGAATTGTGGATACATGACGTACACATAGGGTGATAGAATAGTACCAGAAATATAGTATTATACCACCCAAGTTACCGTAAAAACTTAGGTTTTGGAAATATGGGTGATTAAAGTAGTCGCTTTGCGATGTGCGGACAACGATTTCTCAAAGTTTGACATGAAATATAAAATAAATACGGAAGTGTGCCAACATGACGTACACATAGGATGATAGACTAGGAGCAGAACTTTAGGACAATACCACCCAAGTTACCTTAAAAACTTAGGTTTTGGAAATATGGGTGATTAAAGTAGTCGCTTTGCGATGTGCGGATAACGATTTGTCAAGGTTTGACATGAAATATAAAATAAATACGGACGTGTGGCAATATGACGAACAGATAGGGTGATAGAATAGGACCAGAACTTTAGTATTATACCACCCGAGATACCGTAAAAACTTAGTTTTTGGAAATATGGGTGATTAAAGTAGCCGCTTTGCGATGTGCGGTCAGCGATTTGTTTAAGTTTGACATGAAATATAATATAAATACGGAAGAGTGCCAACATTAGGTACACATAGGGTCATAGAATAGAACCAGAACTTTAGTATTATACCAACCAAGTTATCGTAAAAACCTAGGTTTTGGAAATATGAATGATTAAAGTAGCCGCTTTGCGATATGCGGTCAGCGATTTGTCTAAGTTTGAATGAAATATAAAAAAATACGGAAGTGTGCCAACATGACGTACATATAGGATGATAGAATAGGACTAGAACTTTAGGACTATACCACCCAAGTTACCTTAAAAACTTAGGTTTTGGAAATAAAGGTGGTTAAAATAGTCGCTTTGCGATGTGCGGACAACGATTTGTCAAGGTTTGACATGAAATATAAAATAAATACGGAAGTGTGCCAACATGACGTACACATAGGATGATAGAATAGGACCAGAACTTGAGGACTATACCACTCAAGTTAATTTAAAAACTTAGGTTTTGGAAATATGGGTGGTTAAAGTAGTCGCTTTGCGATGTGCGGACAACGATTTGTCTTAGTTTGACATGAATTATAAAAATCAATATGGAATTGTGGATACATGACGTGCAAATAGGGTGATAGAATAGGACCAGAAATTCAGTATTATACCACCCAAGTTACCTTAAAAACTTAGGTTTTGGAAATATGGGTGATTAAAGTAGTCGCTTTGCGATGTGCGGACAGCGATTTGTCTAGGTTTGACATGAATTATAAAAATCAATATGGAATTGTGGATACATGACGTGCAAATAGGGTGATAGAATAGGACCAGAAATTCATTATTATACTACCCAAGTTACCGTAAAAACTTAGGTTTTGGAAATATGGGTGATTAAAGTAGTCGCTTTGCTATGTGCGGACAACCATTTGTCAAAGTTTGACATGAAATATAAAATAAATACGGAAGTGTGCCAACATGACATAAACATCGGATGATAGAATAGGACCAGAACCCCTTGTACTATACCACACAAGTTACCATAAAAACTTTGGTTTTGGAAATATGGGTGATTAAAGTAGTCGCTTTGCGATGTGCTGACTACGATTTGTCAAGGTTTGACATGAAATATAAAATAAATACAGAAGTGTGCCAACATGACGTACACATAGGATGATAGAATAGGACCAGAACTTTAGGACTATACCACCCAAGTTACCTTAAAAACTTAGGTTTTGGAAATATGGGTGGTTAAAGTAGTCGCTTTGCGATATGCGGACAGCGATTTGTCTACGTTTGACATGAAATATAAAATAAATACGGAAGTGTGCCAACATGACGTACACATAGGATGATAGAATAGGACCAGAACCTTTGTACTTTACCACCCACGTTACCATAAAAACTTAGGTTTTGGAAATATGGGTGATTAAAGTAGTCGCTTTGCGATGTGCGGACAACGATTTGTCTAAGTTTGACATAAAATATAAAAATAAATACGGAATTGTGGATACATGACGTACACATAGGGTGATAGAATAGTACCAGAAATATAGTATTATACCACTCAAGTTACCGTAAAAACTTAGGTTTTGGAAATATGGGTGATTAAGGTAGTCGCTTTGCGATGTGCGGACAACGATTTCTCAAAGTTTGACATGAAATATAAAATAAATACGGAAGTGTGCCAACATGACGTACACATAGGATGATAGAATAGGAGCAGAACTTTAGGACAATACCACCCAAGTTACCTTAAAAACTTAGGTTTTGGAAATATGGGTGATTAAAGTAGTCGCTTTGCGATGTGCGGATAACGATTTGTCAAGGTTTGACATGAAATATAAAATAAATACGGACGTGTGGCAATATGACGAACACATAGGATGATAGAATAGGACCAGAACTTTAGTATTATACCACCCGAGATACCGTAAAAACTTAGTTTTTGGAAATATGGGTGATTAAAGTAGCCGCTTTGCGATGTGCGGTCAGCGATTTGTTTAAGTTTGACATGAAATATAATATAAATACGGAAGAGTGCCAACATTAGGTACACATAGGGTCATAGAATAGAACCAGAACTTTAGTATTATACCAACCAAGTTACCGTAAAAACCTAGGTTTTGGAAATATGAATGATTAAAGTAGCCGCTTTGCGATATGCGGTCAGCGATTTGTCTAAGTTTGAATGAAATATAAAAAAATACGGAAGTTTGCCAACATGACGTACACATAGGATGATAGAATAGGACTAGAACTTTAGGACTATACCACCCAAGTTACCTTAAAAACTAAGGTTTTGGAAATAAAGGTGGTTAAAATAGTCGCTTTGCGATGTGCGGACAACGATTTGTCAAGGTTTGACATGAAATATAAAAAAATACGGAAGTGTTCCAACATGACATAAACATCGGATGATAGAATAGGACCAGAACCCCTTGTACTATACCACCCAAGTTACCATAAAAACTTAGGTTTTGGAAATATGGGTGATTAAAGTAGTCGCTTTGCGATGTGCGGACTACGATTTGTCAAGGTTTGACATGAAATATAAAATAAATACAGAAGTGTGCCAACATGACGTACACATAGGATGATAGAATAGGACCAGAACTTTAGGACTATACCACCCAAGTTACCTTAAAAACTTAGGTTTTGGAAATATGGGTGGTTAAAGTAGTCGCTTTGCGATATGCGGACAGCGATTTGTCTACGTTTGACATGAAATATAAAATAAATACGGAAGTGTGCCAACATGACGTACACATAGGATGATAGAATAGGACCAGAACCTTTGTACTTTACCACCCACGTTACCATAAAAACTTAGGTTTTGGAAATATGGGTGATTAAAGTAGTCGCTTTGCGATGTGCGGACAACGATTTGTCTAAGTTTGACATAAAATATAAAAATAAATACGGAATTGTGGATACATGACGTACACATAGGGTGATAGAATAGTACCAGAAATATAGTATTATACCACCCAAGTTACCGTAAAAACTTAGGTTTTGGAAATATGGGTGATTAAGGTAGTCGCTTTGCGATGTGCGGACAACGATTTCTCAAAGTTTGACATGAAATATAAAATAAATACGGAAGTGTGCCAACATGACGTACACATAGGATGATAGAATAGGAGCAGAACTTTAGGACAATACCACCCAAGTTACCTTAAAAACTTAGGTTTTGGAAATATGGGTGATTAAAGTAGTCGCTTTGAGATGTGCGGATAACGATTTGTCAAGGTTTGACATGAAATATAAAATAAATACGGACGTGTGGCAATATGACGAACACATAGGATGATAGAATAGGACCAGAACTTTAGTATTATACCACCCGAGATACCGTAAAAACTTAGTTTTTGGAAATATGGGTGATTAAAGT
>JAQJVK010000004.1:286632-394758 GCA_035578135.1 Flexamia atlantica
GTTTTGGAAATATGGGTGATTAAAGTAGTCGCTTTGCGATGTGCGGACAGCGATTTGTCTAAGTTTGACATGAATTATAAAAATCAATATGGAATTGTGGATACATGACGTGCAAATAGGGTAATAGAATAGGACCAGAAATTCAGTATTATACCACCCAAGTTACCTTAAAAACTTAGGTTTTGGAAATATGGGTGATTAAAGTAGTCGCTTTGCGATGTGCGGACAGCGATTTGTCTAAGTTTGACATGAAATATAAAATAAATACGGAAGTGTGCCAACATTACGTACAACATAGGATGCTAGAATAGGACAAGAACTGTAGGACTATACCACCCGTTACCGTAAAAACTTAGGTTTTGGAAATATGGGTTATTAAAGTAGTCGCTTTGCGATGTGCGGACAGCGATTTGTCTAAGTTTGACATGAATTATAAAAATCAATATGGAATTGTGGATACATGACGTGCAAATAGGGTAATAGAATAGGACCAGAAATTCAGTATTATACCACCCAAGTTACCTTAAAAACTTAGGTTTTGGAAATATGGGTGATTAAAGTAGTCGCTTTGCGATGTGCGGACAACCATTTGTCAAAATTTGACATGAAATATAAAATAAATACGGAAGTGTGCCAACATGACATAAACATCAAATGATAGAATAGGACCAGAACCCCTTGTACTATACCACACAAGTTACCATAAAAACTTAGGTTTTGGAAATATGGGTGGTTAAAGTAGTCGCTTTGCGATATGCGGACAGCGATTTGTCTAAGTTTGACATGAAATATGAAATATTTACGGAAGTGTGCCAACATTACGTACACATAGGATGATAGAATAGGACAAGAACTGTAGGACTATACCACCCAAGTTACCGTAAAAACCTAGGTTTTGGAAATATGGGTGATTAAATTAGCCGCTTTGCGATGTGCGGTCAGCGATTTGTCTAAGTTTGACATGAAATATAAAATAAATACGGAAGTGTGCCAACATTAGGTACACATAGGGTGATAGAATATAACCAGAAATTTAGTATCATACCAACCAAGTTACCGTAAAAACTTAGGTTTTGGAAATATGGGTGGTTAAAGTAGCCGCTTTACGATGTGCGGTCAGCGATTTGTCTTAGTTTGACATGTAATATAAAATAAATACGGAAGTGTGCCAACATGACTTAAACATTGGATGATAGAATAGGACCAGACCCTTTGTACTTTACCACCCACGTTACCATAAAAACTTAGGTTTTGGAAATATGGGTGATTAAAAAAGTCGCTTTGCGATGTGCGGACAACGATTTGTCTAAGTTTGACATGAAATATAAAATAAATACGGAAGTGTGCCAACATTACGTACACATAGGATGATAGAGTAGGACAAGACCTGTAGGACTATACCACCCAAGTTACCGTAAAAACTTAGGTTTTGGAAATATGGGTGATTAAATTAGTCGCTTTGCGATGTGTGGTCAGCGATTTGTCTAAGTTTGACATGAAATATAAAATAAATACGGAAGTGTGCCAACATGACGTACACATAGGATGATAGAATAGGACCAGAACCTTTATACTTTACCACCCACGTTACCATAAAAACTTAGGTTTTGGAAATATGGGTGATTAAAGTAGTCGCTTTGCGATGTGCGGACAACGATTTGTCTAAAATTGACATAAAATATAAAAATAAATACGGAATTGTGGATACATCACGTACACATAGGGTGATAAAATAGTACCAGAAATATAGTATTATACCACCCAAGTTACCGTAAAAACTTAGGTTTTGGAAATATGGGTGATTAAATTTGTCGCTTTGCGATGTGCGGACATCGATTTGTCAAGGTTTGACATGAAATATAAAATAAATACGGACGTGTGGCAATATGACGAACACATAGGGTGATAGAATAGGACCAGAACTTTAGTATTATACCACCCGAGATACCGTAAAAACTTAGTTTTTGGAAATATGGGTGATTAAAGTAGCCGCTTTGCGATGTGCGGTCTGCGATTTGTTTAAGTTTGACATGAAATATAATATAAATACGGAAGAGTGCCAACATTAGGTACACATAGGGTCAGAAAATAGAACCAGAACTTTAGTATTATACCAACCAAGTTACCGTAAAAACCTAGGTTTTGGAAATATGAATGATTAAAGTAGCCGCTTTGCGATATGCGGTCAGCGATTTGTCTAAGTTTGAATGAAATATATAAAATACGGAAGTGTGCCAACATGACGTACACATAGGATGATAGAATAGCACTAGAACTTTAGGACTATACCACCCAAGTTACCTTAAAAACTTAGGTTTTGGAAATATGGGTGGTTAAAATAGTCGCTTTCCGATGTGCGGACAACGATTTGTCAAGGTTTGACATGAAATATAAAATAAATACGGAAGTGTACCAATATGACGTACACATAGGATGATAGAATAGGACCAGAACTTGAGGACTATACCACTCAAGTTAACTTAAAAACTTAGGTTTTGGAAATATGGGTGGTTAAAGTAGTCGCTTTGCGATGTGCGGACAGCGATTTGTCTAAGTTTGACATGAAATATAAAATAAATACGGAAGTGTGCCAACATTACGTACACATAGGATGATAGAATAGGACAAGAACTGTAGGACTATACCACCCAAGTTACCGTAAAAACTTAGGTTTTGGAAATATGGGTGATTAAAGTAGTCGCTTTGCGATGTGCGGACAGCGATTTGTCTAAGTTTGACATGAATTATAAAAATCAATATGGAATTGTGGATACATGACGTGCAAATATGGTGATAGAATAGGACCAGAAATTCAGTATTATACCACCCAAGTTACCTTAAAAACTTAGGTTTTGGAAATATAGGTGATTAAAGTAGTCGCTTTGCGATGTGCGGACAGCGATTTGTCTAAGTTTGACATGAATTATAAAAATCAATATGGAATTGTGGATACATGACATGCAAATAGGGTGATAGAATAGGACCAGAAATTCATTATTATACTACCCAAGTTACCGTAAAAACTTAGGTTTTGGAAATATGGGTGATTAAAGTAGTCGCTTTGCGATGTGCGGACAACCATTTGTCAAAGTTTGACATGAAATATAAAATAAATACGGAAGTGTGCCAACATTACGTACACATAGGATGATAGAGTAGGACAAGACCTGTAGGACTATACCACCCAAGTTACCGTAAGAACTTAGGTTTTGGAATTATGGGTGATTAAATTAGTCGCTTTGCGATGTGCGGTCAGCGATTTGTCTAAGTTTGACATGAAATATAAAATAAATACGGAAGTGTGCCAACATGACGTACACATAGGGTGATAGAATACGACCAGAACCTTTGTACTTTACCACCCTCGTTACCATAAAAACTTAGGTTTTGGAAATATGGGTTATTAAAGTCGTCGCTTTGCGATGTGCGGACAACGATTTGTCAAGGTTTGACATGAAATATAAAATAAATACGGATGTGTGGCAATATGACGAACACATAGGGTGATAGAATAGGACCAGAACTTTAGTATTATACCACCCGAGATACCGTAAAAACTTAGTTTTCGGAAATATGGGTGATTAAAGTAGCCGCTTTGCGATGTGCGGTCTGCGATTTGTTTAAGTTTGACATGAAATATAATATAAATACGGAAGAGTGCCAACATTAGGCACACATAGGGTCAGAAATAGAACCAGAACTTTAGTATTATACCAACCAAGTTACCGTAAAAACCTAGGTTTTGGAAATATGAATGATTAAATTAGCCGCTTTGCGATATGCGGTCAGCGATTTGTCTAAGTTTGAATGAAATATAAAAAATACGGAAGTGTGCCAACATGACGTACACATAGGATGATAGAATAGGACTAGAACTTTAGGACTATACCACCCAAGTTACCTTAAAAACTTAGGTTTTGGAAATATGGGTGGTTAAAATAGTCGCTTTGCGATTTGCGGACAACGATTTGTCAAGGTTTGACATGAAATATAAAATAAATACCGAAGTGTGCCAACATGACGTACACATAGGATGATAGAATAGGACCAGAACTGTAGGACTATACCACCCAAGTTACCGTAAAAACTTAGGTTTTGGAAATATGGGTGATTAAAGTAGTCGCTTTGCGATGTGCGGACAGCGATTTGTCTAAGTTTGACATGAATTATAAAAATCAATATGGAATTGTGGATACATGACGTGCAAAAAGGGTGATAGAATAGGACCAGAAATTCAGTACTATACCACCCAAGTTACCTTAAAAACTTAGGTTTTGGAAATATGGGTGATTAAAGTAGTCGCTTTGCGATGTGCGGAAAGCGATTTGTCTAAGTTTGACATGAATTATAAAAATCAATATGGAATTGTGGATACATGACGTGCAAATAGGGTGATAGAATAGGACCAGAAATTCATTATTATACTACCCAAGTTACCGTAAAAACTTAGGTTTTGGAAATATGGGTGATTAAAGTAGTCGCTTTGCGATGTGCGGACAACCATTTGTCAAAGTTTGACATGAAATATAAAATAAATACGGAAGTGTGCCAACATGACGTACACATAGGATGATAAAATAGGAGCAGAACTTTAGGACTATACCACCCAAGTTACCTTAAAAACTTAGGTTTTGGAAATATGGGTAATTAAAGTAGTCGCTTTGCGATGTGCGGACAGCGATTTGTCTAAGTTTGACATGAATTATAAAAATCAATATGGAATTGTGGATACATGACGTGCAAATTGGGTGATAGAATAGGACCAGAAATTTATTATTATACTACCCAAGTTACCGTAAAAACTTAGGTTTTGGAAATATGGGTGATTAAATTTGTCGCTTTGCGATGTGCGGACAACGATTTGTCAAGGTTTGACATGAAATATAAAATAAATACGGACGTGTGGCAATATGACGAACACATAGGGTGATAGAATAGGACCAGAACTTTAGTATTATACCACCCAAGATACCGTAAAAACTTAGTTTTTGGAAATATGGGTGATTAAAGTAGCCGCTTTGCGATGTGCGGTCTGCGATTTGTTTAAGTTTGACATGAAATATAATATAAATACGGAAGAGTGCCAACATTAGGTACACATAGGGTCAGAAAATAGAACCAGAACTTTAGTATTATACCAACCAAGTTACCGTAAAAACCTAGGTTTTGGAAATATGAATGATTAAATTAGCCGCTTTGCGATATGCGGTCAGCGATTTGTCTAAGTTTGAATGAAATATAAAAAATACGGAAGTGTGCCAACATGACGTACACATAGGATGATAGAATAGGACTAGAACTTTAGGACTATACCACCCAAGTTACCTTAAAAACTTAGGTTTTGGAAATATGGGTGGTTAAAATAGTCGCTTTGCGATGTGCGGACAACGATTTGTCAAGGTTTGACATGAAATATAAAATAAATACCGAAGTGTGCCAACATGACGTACACATAGGATGGTAGAATAGGACCAGAACTGTAGGACTATACCACCCAAGTTACCGTAAAAACTTAGGTTTTGGAAATATGGGTGATTAAAGTAGTCGCTTTGCGATGTGCGGACAGCGATTTGTCTACGTTTGACATGAATTATAAAAATCAATATGGAATTGTGGATACATGACGTGCAAATAGGGTGATAGAATAGGACCAGAAATTCAGTATTATACCACCCAAGTTACCTTAAAAACTTAGGTTTTGGAAATATGGGTGATTAAAGTAGTCGCTTTGCGATGTGCGGACAGCGATTTGTCTACGTTTGACATGAATTATAAAAATCAATATGGAATTGTGGATACATGACGTGCAAATAGGGTGATAGAATAGGACCAGAAATTCATTATTATACTACCCAAGTTACCGTGAAAACTTAGGTTTTGGAAATATGGGTGATTAAAGTAGTCGCTTTGCGATGTGCGGACAACCATTTGTCAAAGTTTGACATGAAATATAAAATAAATACGGAAGTGTGCCAACATGACGTACACATAGGATGATAAAATAGGAGCAGAACTTTAGGACTATACCACCTAAGTTACCTTAAAAACTTTGGTTTTGGAAATATAGGAGATTAAAGTAGCCGCTTTGCGATGTGCGGTCAGCGATTTGTCTAAGTTTGAATGAAATATAAAAAAATACGGAAGTGTTCCAACATGACATAAACATCGGATGATAGAATAGGACCAGAACCCCTTGTACTATACCACACAAGTTACCATAAAAACTTAGGTTTTGGAAATATGGGTGATTAAAATAGTCGCTTTGCGATGTGCGGACTACGATTTGTCAAAGTTTGACATGAAATATAAAATATATACAGAAGTGTGCCAACATGACGTACACATAGGATGATAGAATAGGACCAGAACTTTAGGACTATACCACCCAAGTTACCTTAAAAACTTAGGTTTTGGAAATATGGGTGGTTAAAGTAGTCGCTTTGCGATATGCGGACAGCGATTTGTCTAAGTTTGACATGATATATAAAATAAATACGGAAGTGTGCCAACATGACGTACACATAGGATGATAGAATAGGACCAGAACCTTTGTACTTTACCACCCACGTTACCGTAAAAACTTAGATTTTGGAAATATGGGTGGTTAAAGTAGCCGCTTTACGATGTGCGGTCAGCGATTTGTCTTAGTTTGACATGAAATATAAAATAAATACGGAAGTGTGCCAACATGACTTAAACATTGGATGATAGAATAGGACCAGAACCTTTGTACTTTACCACCCACGTTACCATAAAAACTTAGGTTTTGGAAATATGGGTGATTAAAAAAGTCGCTTTGCGATGTGCGGACAACGATTTGTCTAAGTTTGACATGAAATATAAAAATAAATACGGAATTGTGGATACATGACGTACACATAGGGTGATAGAATAGTAACAGAAATATAGTATTATACCACCGAAATTACCGTAAAAACTTAGGTTTTGGAAATATGGGTGGTTAAAGTAGTCGCTTTGCGATGTGCGGAAAGCGATTTGTCTAAGTTTGACATGAAATATAAAATAAATACGGAAGTGTGCCAACATTACGTACACATAGGATGATAGAGTAGGACAAGACCTGTAGGACTATACCACCCAAGTTACCGTAAGAACTTAGGTTTTGAAAATATGGGTGATTAAATTAGTCGCTTTGCGATGTGCGGTCAGCGATTTGTCTAAGTTTGACATGAAATATAAAATAAATACGGAAGTGTGCCAACATGACGTACACATAGGATGATAGAATACGACCAGAACCTTTGTACTTTACCACCCACGTTACCATAAAAACTTAGGTTTTGGAAATATGGGTGATTAAAGTAGTCGCTTTGCGATGTGCGGACAACGATTTGTATAGGTTTGACATGAAATATAAAATAAATACGGACGTGTGGCAATATGACGAACACATAGGGTGATAGAATAGGACCAGAACTTTAGTATTATACCACCCGAGATACCGTTAAAACTTAGTTTTTGGAAATATGGGTGGTTAAAGTAGCCGCTTTGCGATGTGCGGTCTGCGATTTGTTTATGTTTGACATGAAATATAATATAAATACGGAAGAGTGACAACATTAGGTACACATAGGGTCAGAAAATAGAACCAGAACTTTAGTATTATACCAACCAAGTTACCGTAAAAAACTAGGTTTTGGAAATATGAATGATTAAAGTAGCCGCTTTGCGATATGCGGTCAGGGATTTGTCTAAGTTTGAATGAAATATAAAAAATACGGAAGTGTGCCAACATGACGTACACATAGGATAATAGAATAGGACTAGAACTTTAGGACTATACCACCCAAGTTACCTTAAAAACTTAGGTTTTGGAAATATGGGTGGTTAAAATAGTCGCTTTGCGATGTGCGGACAACGATTTGTCAAGGTTTGACATGAAATATAAAATAAATACGGAAGTGTGCCAACATGACGTACACATAGGATGATAGAATAGGACCAGAACTTGAGGACTATACCACTCAAGTTAAATTAAAAACTTAGGTTTTGGAAATATGGTTGGTTAAAGTAGTCGCTTTGCGATGTGCGGACAGCGATTTGTCTAAGTTTGACATGAAATATAAAATAAATACGGAAGTGTGCCAACATTACGTACACATAGGATGATAGAATAGGACAAGAACTGTAGGACTATACCACCCAAGTTACCGTAAAAACTTAGGTTTTGGAAATATTTGTGATTAAAGTAGTCGCTTTGCGATGTGCGGACAGCGATTTGTCTAAGTTTGACATGAATTATAAAAATCAATATGGAATTGTGGATACATGACGTGCGAATAGGGTGATAGAATAGGACCATAAATTCGGTATTATACCACCCAAGTTACCTTAAAAACTTAGGTTTTGGAAATATGGGTGATTAAAGTAGTCGCTTTGCGATATGCGGACAGCGATTTGTCTAAGTTTGACATGAATTATAAAAATCAATATGGAATTGTGGATACATGACGTGCAAATAGGGTGATAGAATAGGACCAGAAATTCATTATTATACTACCCAAGTTACCGTAAAAACTTAGGTTTTGGAAATATGGGTGATTAAAGTAGTCGCTTTGCGATGTGCGGACAACCATTTGTCAAAGTTTGACATGAAATATAAAATAAATACGGAAGTGTGCCAACATGACGTACACATAGGATGATAAAATAGGAGCAGAACTTTAGGACTATACCACCCAAGTTACCTTAAAAACTTTGGTTTTGGAAATATAGGAGATTAAAGTAGCCGCTTTGCGATGTGCGGTCAGCGATTTGTCTAAGTTTGAATGAAATATAAAAAAATACGGAATTGTTCCAACATGACATAAACATCGGATGATAGAATAGGACCAGAACCCCTTGTACTATACCACACAAGTTACCATAAAAACTTAGGTTTTGGAAATATGGGTGATTAAAGTAGTCGCTTTGCGATGTGCGGACTACGATTTGTCAAGGTTTGACATTAAATATAAAATAAATACAGAAATGTGCCAACATGACGTACACATAGGATGATAGAATAGGACCAGAACTTTAGGACTATACCAACCAAGTTACCTTAAAAACATAGGGTTTGGAAATATGGGTGGTTAAAGTAGTCGCTTTGCGATATGCGGACAGCGATTTGTCTAAGTTTGACATGAAATATAAAATAAATACGGAAGTGTGCCAACATGACGTACACATAGGATGATAGAATAGGACCAGAACCTTAGGACTATACCACCCAAGTTACCTTAAAAACTTAGGTTTTGGAAATATGGGTGGTTAAAGTAGTCGCTTTGCGATATGCGGACAGCGATTTGTCTAAGTTTGACATGAAATATAAAATAAATACGGAAGTGTGCCAACATGACGTACACATAGGATGATAGAATAGGACCAGAACCTTTGTACTTTACCACCCACGTTACCATAAAAACTTAGGTTTTGGAAATATGGGTGATTAAAGTAGTCGCTTTGCGATGTGCGAACAACGTTTTGTCTAAGTTTGACATAAAATATAAAAATAAATACGGAATTGTGGATACATCACGTACACATAGGGTGATAGAATAGTACCAGAAATATAGTATTATACCACCCAAGTTACCGTAAAAACTTAGGTTTTGGAAATATGGGTGATTAAATTATTCGCTTTGCGATGTGCGGACAACGATTTGTCAAGGTTTGACATGAAATATAAAATAAATACGGACGTGTGGCAATATGACGAACACATAGGGTGATAGAATAGGACCAGAACTTTAGTATTATACCACCCGAGATACCGTAAAAACTTAGTTTTTGGAAATATGGGTGATTAAAGTAGCCGCTTTGCGATGTGCGGTCAGCGATTTGTTTAAGTTTGACATGAAATATAATATAAATACGGAAGAGTGCCAACATTAGGTACACATAGGGTCATAGAATAGAACCAGAACTTTAGTATTATACCAACCAAGTTACCGTAAAAACCTAGGTTTTGGAAATATGAATGATTAAAGTAGCCGCTTTGCGATATGCGGTCAGCGATTTGTCTAAGTTTAAATGAAATATAAAAAAATACGGAAGTGTGCCAACATGACGTACACATAGGATGATAGAATAGGACCAGAACTTGAGGACTATACCACTCAAGTTAAATTAAAAACTTAGGTTTTGGAAATATGGTTGGTTAAAGTAGTCGCTTTGCGATGTGCGGACAGCGATTTGTCTAAGTTTGACATGAAATATAAAATAAATACGGAAGTGTGCCAACATTACGTACACATAGGATGATAGAATAGGACAAGAACTGTAGGACTATACCACCCAAGTTACCGTAAAAACTTAGGTTTTGGAAATATTTGTGATTAAAGTAGTCGCTTTGCGATGTGCGGACAGCGATTTGTCTAAGTTTGACATGAATTATAAAAATCAATATGGAATTGTGGATACATGACGTGCGAATAGGGTGATAGAATAGGACCATAAATTCGGTATTATACCACCCAAGTTACCTTAAAAACTTAGGTTTTGGAAATATGGGTGATTAAAGTAGTCGCTTTGCGATATGCGGACAGCGATTTGTCTAAGTTTGACATGAATTATAAAAATCAATATGGAATTGTGGATACATGACGTGCAAATAGGGTGATAGAATAGGACCAGAAATTCATTATTATACTACCCAAGTTACCGTAAAAACTTAGGTTTTGGAAATATGGGTGATTAAAGTAGTCGCTTTGCGATGTGCGGACAACCATTTGTCAAAGTTTGACATGAAATATAAAATAAATACGGAAGTGTGCCAACATGACGTACACATAGGATGATAAAATAGGAGCAGAACTTTAGGACTATACCACCCAAGTTACCTTAAAAACTTTGGTTTTGGAAATATAGGAGATTAAAGTAGCCGCTTTGCGATGTGCGGTCAGCGATTTGTCTAAGTTTGAATGAAATATAAAAAAATACGGAAGTGTTCCAACATGACATAAACATCGGATGATAGAATAGGACCAGAACCCCTTGTACTATACCACACAAGTTACCATAAAAACTTAGGTTTTGGAAATATGGGTGATTAAAGTAGTCGCTTTGCGATGTGCGGACTACGATTTGTCAAGGTTTGACATTAAATATAAAATAAATACAGAAATGTGCCAACATGACGTACACATAGGATGATAGAATAGGACCAGAACTTTAGGACTATACCAACCAAGTTACCTTAAAAACATAGGTTTTGGAAATATGGGTGGTTAAAGTAGTCGCTTTGCGATATGCGGACAGCGATTTGTCTAAGTTTGACATGAAATATAAAATAAATACGGAAGTGTGCCAACATGACGTACACATAGGATGATAGAATAGGACCAGAACCTTAGGACTATACCACCCAAGTTACCTTAAAAACTTAGGTTTTGGAAATATGGGTGGTTAAAGTAGTCGCTTTGCGATATGCGGACAGCGATTTGTCTAAGTTTGACATGAAATATAAAATAAATACGGAAGTGTGCCAACATGACGTACACATAGGATGATAGAATAGGACCAGAACCTTTGTACTTTACCACCCACGTTACCATAAAAACTTAGGTTTTGGAAATATGGGTGATTAAAGTAGTCGCTTTGCGATGTGCGAACAACGTTTTGTCTAAGTTTGACATAAAATATAAAAATAAATACGGAATTGTGGATACATCACGTACACATAGGGTGATAGAATAGTACCAGAAATATAGTATTATACCACCCAAGTTACCGTAAAAACTTAGGTTTTGGAAATATGGGTGATTAAATTATTCGCTTTGCGATGTGCGGACAACGATTTGTCAAGGTTTGACATGAAATATAAAATAAATACGGACGTGTGGCAATATGACGAACACATAGGGTGATAGAATAGGACCAGAACTTTAGTATTATACCACCCGAGATACCGTTAAAACTTAGTTTTTGGAAATATGGGTGGTTAAAGTAGCCGCTTTGCGATGTGCGGTCTGCGATTTGTTTATGTTTGACATGAAATATAATATAAATACGGAAGAGTGACAACATTAGGTACACATAGGGTCAGAAAATAGAACCAGAACTTTAGTATTATACCAACCAAGTTACCGTAAAAAACTAGGTTTTGGAAATATGAATGATTAAAGTAGCCGCTTTGCGATATGCGGTCAGGGATTTGTCTAAGTTTGAATGAAATATAAAAAATACGGAAGTGTGCCAACATGACGTACACATAGGATAATAGAATAGGACTAGAACTTTAGGACTATACCACCCAAGTTACCTTAAAAACTTAGGTTTTGGAAATATGGGTGGTTAAAATAGTCGCTTTGCGATGTGCGGACAACGATTTGTCAAGGTTTGACATGAAATATAAAATAAATACGGAAGTGTGCCAACATGACGTACACATAGGATGATAGAATAGGACCAGAACTTGAGGACTATACCACTCAAGTTAAATTAAAAACTTAGGTTTTGGAAATATGGTTGGTTAAAGTAGTCGCTTTGCGATGTGCGGACAGCGATTTGTCTAAGTTTGACATGAAATATAAAATAAATACGGAAGTGTGCCAACATTACGTACACATAGGATGATAGAATAGGACAAGAACTGTAGGACTATACCACCCAAGTTACCGTAAAAACTTAGGTTTTGGAAATATTTGTGATTAAAGTAGTCGCTTTGCGATGTGCGGACAGCGATTTGTCTAAGTTTGACATGAATTATAAAAATCAATATGGAATTGTGGATACATGACGTGCGAATAGGGTGATAGAATAGGACCATAAATTCGGTATTATACCACCCAAGTTACCTTAAAAACTTAGGTTTTGGAAATATGGGTGATTAAAGTAGTCGCTTTGCGATATGCGGACAGCGATTTGTCTAAGTTTGACATGAATTATAAAAATCAATATGGAATTGTGGATACATGACGTGCAAATAGGGTGATAGAATAGGACCAGAAATTCATTATTATACTACCCAAGTTACCGTAAAAACTTAGGTTTTGGAAATATGGGTGATTAAAGTAGTCGCTTTGCGATGTGCGGACAACCATTTGTCAAAGTTTGACATGAAATATAAAATAAATACGGAAGTGTGCCAACATGACGTACACATAGGATGATAAAATAGGAGCAGAACTTTAGGACTATACCACCCAAGTTACCTTAAAAACTTTGGTTTTGGAAATATAGGAGATTAAAGTAGCCGCTTTGCGATGTGCGGTCAGCGATTTGTCTAAGTTTGAATGAAATATAAAAAAATACGGAATTGTTCCAACATGACATAAACATCGGATGATAGAATAGGACCAGAACCCCTTGTACTATACCACACAAGTTACCATAAAAACTTAGGTTTTGGAAATATGGGTGATTAAAGTAGTCGCTTTGCGATGTGCGGACTACGATTTGTCAAGGTTTGACATTAAATATAAAATAAATACAGAAATGTGCCAACATGACGTACACATAGGATGATAGAATAGGACCAGAACTTTAGGACTATACCAACCAAGTTACCTTAAAAACATAGGGTTTGGAAATATGGGTGGTTAAAGTAGTCGCTTTGCGATATGCGGACAGCGATTTGTCTAAGTTTGACATGAAATATAAAATAAATACGGAAGTGTGCCAACATGACGTACACATAGGATGATAGAATAGGACCAGAACCTTAGGACTATACCACCCAAGTTACCTTAAAAACTTAGGTTTTGGAAATATGGGTGGTTAAAGTAGTCGCTTTGCGATATGCGGACAGCGATTTGTCTAAGTTTGACATGAAATATAAAATAAATACGGAAGTGTGCCAACATGACGTACACATAGGATGATAGAATAGGACCAGAACCTTTGTACTTTACCACCCACGTTACCATAAAAACTTAGGTTTTGGAAATATGGGTGATTAAAGTAGTCGCTTTGCGATGTGCGAACAACGTTTTGTCTAAGTTTGACATAAAATATAAAAATAAATACGGAATTGTGGATACATCACGTACACATAGGGTGATAGAATAGTACCAGAAATATAGTATTATACCACCCAAGTTACCGTAAAAACTTAGGTTTTGGAAATATGGGTGATTAAATTATTCGCTTTGCGATGTGCGGACAACGATTTGTCAAGGTTTGACATGAAATATAAAATAAATACGGACGTGTGGCAATATGACGAACACATAGGGTGATAGAATAGGACCAGAACTTTAGTATTATACCACCCGAGATACCGTAAAAACTTAGTTTTTGGAAATATGGGTGATTAAAGTAGCCGCTTTGCGATGTGCGGTCAGCGATTTGTTTAAGTTTGACATGAAATATAATATAAATACGGAAGAGTGCCAACATTAGGTACACATAGGGTCATAGAATAGAACCAGAACTTTAGTATTATACCAACCAAGTTACCGTAAAAACCTAGGTTTTGGAAATATGAATGATTAAAGTAGCCGCTTTGCGATATGCGGTCAGCGATTTGTCTAAGTTTAAATGAAATATAAAAAAATACGGAAGTGTGCCAACATGACGTACACATAGGATGATAGAATAGGACCAGAACTTGAGGACTATACCACTCAAGTTAAATTAAAAACTTAGGTTTTGGAAATATGGTTGGTTAAAGTAGTCGCTTTGCGATGTGCGGACAGCGATTTGTCTAAGTTTGACATGAAATATAAAATAAATACGGAAGTGTGCCAACATTACGTACACATAGGATGATAGAATAGGACAAGAACTGTAGGACTATACCACCCAAGTTACCGTAAAAACTTAGGTTTTGGAAATATTTGTGATTAAAGTAGTCGCTTTGCGATGTGCGGACAGCGATTTGTCTAAGTTTGACATGAATTATAAAAATCAATATGGAATTGTGGATACATGACGTGCGAATAGGGTGATAGAATAGGACCATAAATTCGGTATTATACCACCCAAGTTACCTTAAAAACTTAGGTTTTGGAAATATGGGTGATTAAAGTAGTCGCTTTGCGATATGCGGACAGCGATTTGTCTAAGTTTGACATGAATTATAAAAATCAATATGGAATTGTGGATACATGACGTGCAAATAGGGTGATAGAATAGGACCAGAAATTCATTATTATACTACCCAAGTTACCGTAAAAACTTAGGTTTTGGAAATATGGGTGATTAAAGTAGTCGCTTTGCGATGTGCGGACAACCATTTGTCAAAGTTTGACATGAAATATAAAATAAATACGGAAGTGTGCCAACATGACGTACACATAGGATGATAAAATAGGAGCAGAACTTTAGGACTATACCACCCAAGTTACCTTAAAAACTTTGGTTTTGGAAATATAGGAGATTAAAGTAGCCGCTTTGCGATGTGCGGTCAGCGATTTGTCTAAGTTTGAATGAAATATAAAAAAATACGGAAGTGTTCCAACATGACATAAACATCGGATGATAGAATAGGACCAGAACCCCTTGTACTATACCACACAAGTTACCATAAAAACTTAGGTTTTGGAAATATGGGTGATTAAAGTAGTCGCTTTGCGATGTGCGGACTACGATTTGTCAAGGTTTGACATTAAATATAAAATAAATACAGAAATGTGCCAACATGACGTACACATAGGATGATAGAATAGGACCAGAACTTTAGGACTATACCAACCAAGTTACCTTAAAAACATAGGTTTTGGAAATATGGGTGGTTAAAGTAGTCGCTTTGCGATATGCGGACAGCGATTTGTCTAAGTTTGACATGAAATATAAAATAAATACGGAAGTGTGCCAACATGACGTACACATAGGATGATAGAATAGGACCAGAACCTTAGGACTATACCACCCAAGTTACCTTAAAAACTTAGGTTTTGGAAATATGGGTGGTTAAAGTAGTCGCTTTGCGATATGCGGACAGCGATTTGTCTAAGTTTGACATGAAATATAAAATAAATACGGAAGTGTGCCAACATGACGTACACATAGGATGATAGAATAGGACCAGAACCTTTGTACTTTACCACCCACGTTACCATAAAAACTTAGGTTTTGGAAATATGGGTGATTAAAGTAGTCGCTTTGCGATGTGCGAACAACGTTTTGTCTAAGTTTGACATAAAATATAAAAATAAATACGGAATTGTGGATACATCACGTACACATAGGGTGATAGAATAGTACCAGAAATATAGTATTATACCACCCAAGTTACCGTAAAAACTTAGGTTTTGGAAATATGGGTGATTAAATTATTCGCTTTGCGATGTGCGGACAACGATTTGTCAAGGTTTGACATGAAATATAAAATAAATACGGACGTGTGGCAATATGACGAACACATAGGGTGATAGAATAGGACCAGAACTTTAGTATTATACCACCCGAGATACCGTAAAAACTTAGTTTTTGGAAATATGGGTGATTAAAGTAGCCGCTTTGCGATGTGCGGTCAGCGATTTGTTTAAGTTTGACATGAAATATAATATAAATACGGAAGAGTGCCAACATTAGGTACACATAGGGTCATAGAATAGAACCAGAACTTTAGTATTATACCAACCAAGTTACCGTAAAAACCTAGGTTTTGGAAATATGAATGATTAAAGTAGCCGCTTTGCGATATGCGGTCAGCGATTTGTCTAAGTTTAAATGAAATATAAAAAAATACGGAAGTGTGCCAACATGACGTACACATAGGATGATAGAATAGGACTAGAACTTTAGGACTATACCACCCAAGTTACCTTAAAAACTTAGGTTTTGGAAATAAAGGTGGTTAAAATAGTCGCTTTGCGATGTGCGGACAACGATTTGTCAAGGTTTGACATGAAATATAAAATAAATACGGAGTTGTGCCAACATGACGTACACATAGGATGATAGAATAGGACCAGAACTTTAGGACTATACCAACCTAGTTACCTTAAAAACTTAGGTTTTCGAAATATGGGTGGTTAAAGTAGTCGCTTTGCAATATGCGGTCAGCGATTTGTCTAAGTTTGAATGAAATATAAAAAATACGGAAGTGTGCCAACATGACGTACACATAGGAGATAGAATAGGACTAGAACTTTAGGACTATACCACCCAAGTTACCTTAAAAACTTAGGTTTTGGAAATATGGGTGGTTAAAATAGTCGCTTTGCGATGTGCGGACAACGATTTGTCAAGGTTTGACATGAAATATAAAAATAAATACGGAATTCTGGATACATTACGTACAAATTGGGTGATAGAATAGTACCAGAAATATAGTATTATATCACCGAAGTTACCGTAAAAACTTAGGTTTTGGAAATATGGGTGGTTAAAGTAGTCGCTTTGCGATGTGCGGACAGCGATTTGTCTAAGTTTGACATGAAATATAAAATAAATACGGAAGTGTGCCAACATTACGTACACATAGGATGATAGAATAGGACAAGAACTGTAGGACTATACCACCCAAGTTACCGTAAAAACTTAGGTTTTGGAAATATGGGTGATTAAAGTAGTCGCTTTGCGATGTGCGGACAGCGATTTGTCTAAGTTTGACATGAATTATAAAAATCAATATGGAATTGTGGATACATGACGTACAAATAGGGTGATAGAATAGGACCAGAAATTCAGTATTATACCACCCAAGTTACCTTAAAAACTTAGGTTTTGGAAATATGGGTGATTAAAGTAGTCGCTTTGCGATGTGCGGACAGCGATTTGTCTAAGTTTGACATGAATTATAAAAATCAATATGGAATTGTGGATACATGACGTGCAAATAGGGTGATAGAATAGGACCAGAAATTCATTATTATACTACCCAAGTTACCGTAAAAACTTAGGTTTTGGAAATATGGGTGATTAAAGTAGTCGCTTTGCGATGTGCGGACAACCATTTGTCTAAGTTTGACATGAAATATAAAATAAATACGGAAGTGTGCCAACATGACGTACACATAGGATGATAAAATAGGAGCAGAACTTTAGGACTATACCACCCAAATTACCTTAAAAACTTTGGTTTTGGAAATATGGGTGATTAAAGTAGTCGCTTTGCGATGTGCGGACAGGGATTTGTCTCAGTTTGACATGAAATATAAAAATAAATACGGAATAGTGGATACATGACGTACACATAGGGTGATAGAATAGGACCAGAACTTTAGTATTATACCACCCGAGATACCGTAAAAACTTAGTTTTTGGAAATATGGGTGATTAAAGTAGCCGCTTTGCGATGTGCGGTCAGCGATTTGTTTAAGTTTGACATGAAATATAATATAAATACGGAAGAGTGCCAACATTAAGTACACATAGGGTCAGAAAATAGAACCAGAACTTTAGTATTATACCAACCAAGTTACCGTAAAAACCTAGGTTTTGGAAATATGAATGATTAAAGTAGCCGCTTTGCAATATGCGGTCAGCGATTTGTCTAAGTTTGAATGAAATATAAAAAATACGGAAGTGTGCCAACATGACGTACACATAGGAGATAGAATAGGACTAGAACTTTAGGACTATACCACCCAAGTTACCTTAAAAACTTAGGTTTTGGAAATATGGGTGGTTAAAATAGTCGCTTTGCGATGTGCGGACAACGATTTGTCAAGGTTTGACATGAAATATAAAAATAAATACGGAATTCTGGATACATTACGTACAAATTGGGTGATAGAATAGTACCAGAAATATAGTATTATATCACCGAAGTTACCGTAAAAACTTAGGTTTTGGAAATATGGGTGGTTAAAGTAGTCGCTTTGCGATGTGCGGACAGCGATTTGTCTAAGTTTGACATGAAATATAAAATAAATACGGAAGTGTGCCAACATTACGTACACATAGGATGATAGAATAGGACAAGAACTGTAGGACTATACCACCCAAGTTACCGTAAAAACTTAGGTTTTGGAAATATGGGTGATTAAAGTAGTCGCTTTGCGATGTGCGGACAGCGATTTGTCTAAGTTTGACATGAATTATAAAAATCAATATGGAATTGTGGATACATGACGTGCAAATAGGGTGATAGAATAGGACCAGAAATTCAGTATTATACCACCCAAGTTACCTTAAAAACTTAGGTTTTGGAAATATGGGTGATTAAAGTAGTCGCTTTGCGATGTGCGGACAGCGATTTGTCTAAGTTTGACATGAATTATAAAAATCAATATGGAATTGTGGATACATGACGTGCAAATAGGGTGATAGAATAGGACCAGAAATTCATTATTATACTACCCAAGTTACCGTAAAAACTTAGGTTTTGGAAATATGGGTGATTAAAGTAGTCGCTTTGCGATGTGCGGACAACCATTTGTCTAAGTTTGACATGAAATATAAAATAAATACGGAAGTGTGCCAACATGACGTACACATAGGATGATAAAATAGGAGCAGAACTTTAGGACTATACCACCCAAATTACCTTAAAAACTTTGGTTTTGGAAATATGGGTGATTAAAGTAGTCGATTTGCGATGTACGGACTACGATTTGTCAAGGTTTGACATGAAATATAAAATAAATACAGAAGTGTGCCAACATGACGTACACATAGGATGATAGAATAGGACCAGAACTTTAGGACTATACCACCCAAGTTACCTTAAAAACTTAGGTTTTGGAAATATGGGTGGTTAAAGTAGTCGCTTTGCGATATGCGGACAGCGATTTGTCTAAGTTTGACATGAAATATAAAATAAATACGGAAGTGTGCCAACATGACGTACACATAGGATGAAAGAATAGGACCAGAACCTTTGTACTTTACCACCCACGTTACCATAAAAACTTAGGTTTTGGAAATATGGGTGATTAAAGTAGTCGCTTTGCGATGTGCGGATAACGATTTGTCAAGGTTTGACATGAAATATAAAATAAATACGGACGTGTGGCAATATGACGAACACATAGGGTGATAGAATAGGACCAGAACTTTAGTATTATACCACCCGAGATACCGTAAAAACTTAGTTTTTGGAAATATGGGTGATTAAATAAAGTAGCCGCTTTGCGATGTGCGAACAGCGATTTGTCTAAGTTTGACATGAAATATAAAATAAATACGGAAGTGTGCCAACATTACGTACACATAGGAAGATAGAATAGGACAAGAACTGTAGGACTATACCACCCAAGTTACCGTAAAAACTTAGGTTTTGGAAATATGGGTGATTAAAGTAGTCGCTTTGCGATGTGCGGACAACCATTTGTCAAAGTTTGACATGAAATTTAAAATAAATACGGAAGTGTGCCAACATGACGTACACATAGGATGATAAAATAGGAGCTGAACTTTAGGACTATACCACCCAAGTTACCTTAAAAACGTAGGTTTTGGAAATATGGTTGATTAAAGTAGTCGCTTTGCGATGTGCGGACAGCGATTTGTGTAAGTTTGACATGAATTATAAAAATCAATATGGAATTGTGGATACATGACGTGCAAATAGGGTGATAGAATAGGACCAGAAATTCATTATTATACTACCCAAGTTACCGTAAAAACTTAGGTTTTTAAAATATAGGTGATTAAAGTAGTCGCTTTGCGATGTGCGGACAGCGATTTGTCTAAGTTTGACATGAATTATAAAAATCAATATGGAATTGTGGATACATGACGTGCAAATAGGGTGATAGAATAGGACCAGAAATTCAGTATTATACCACCCAAGTTACCTTAAAAACTTAGGTTTTGGAAATATGGGTAATTAAAGTAGTCGCTTTGCGATGTGCGGACAGCGATTTGTCTAAGTTTGACATGAATTATAAAAATCAATATGGAATTGTGGATACATGAGGTGCAAATAGGGTGATAGAATAGGACCAGAAATTCATTATTATACTACCCAAGTTACCGTAAAAACTTAGGTTTTGGAAATATGGGTGATTAAAGTAGTCGCTTTGCGATGTGCGGACAACCATTTGTCAAAGTTTGACATGAAATATAAAATAAATACGGAAGTGTGCCAACATGACGTACACATAGGATGATAGGATATGACCAGAACTTTAGTACTATACCAGCCAAGTTACCTCAAAAACCTAGGTTTTGGAAATATGGGTGATTAAAGTAGTCGCTTTGCGATGTGCGGACAGGGATTTGTCTCAGTTTGACATGAAATATAAAAATAAATACGGAATTGTGGATACATGACGTACACATAGGGTGATAGAATAGGACCAGAACTTTAGTATTATACCACCCGAGATACCGTAAAAACTTAGTTTTTGGAAATATGGGTGATTAAAGTAGCCGCTTTGCGATGTGCGGTCAGCGATTTGTTTAAGTTTGACATGAAATATAATATAAATACGGAAGAGTGCCAACATTAAGTACACATAGGGTCAGAAAATAGAACCAGAACTTTAGTATTATACCAACCAAGTTACCGTAAAAACCTAGGTTTTGGAAATATGAATGATTAAAGTAGCCGCTTTGCAATATGCGGTCAGCGATTTGTCTAAGTTTGAATGAAATATAAAAAATACGGAAGTGTGCCAACATGACGTACACATAGGAGATAGAATAGGACTAGAACTTTAGGACTATACCACCCAAGTTACCTTAAAAACTTAGGTTTTGGAAATATGGGTGGTTAAAATAGTCGCTTTGCGATGTGCGGACAACGATTTGTCAAGGTTTGACATGAAATATAAAAATAAATACGGAATTCTGGATACATTACGTACAAATAGGGTGATAGAATAGTACCAGAAATATAGTATTATATCACCGAAGTTACCGTAAAAACTTAGGTTTTGGAAATATGGGTGGTTAAAGTAGTCGCTTTGCGATGTGCGGACAGCGATTTGTCTAAGTTTGACATGAAATATAAAATAAATACGGAAGTGTGCCAACATTACGTACACATAGGATGATAGAATAGGACAAGAACTGTAGGACTATACCACCCAAGTTACCGTAAAAACTTAGGTTTTGGAAATATGGGTGATTAAAGTAGTCGCTTTGCGATGTGCGGACAGCGATTTGTCTAAGTTTGACATGAATTATAAAAATCAATATGGAATTGTGGATACATGACGTGCAAATAGGGTGATAGAATAGGACCAGAAATTCAGTATTATACCACCCAAGTTACCTAAAAAACTTAGGTTTTGGAAATATGGGTGATTAAAGTAGTCGCTTTGCGATGTGCGGACAGCGATTTGTCTAAGTTTGACATGAATTATAAAAATCAATATGGAATTGTGGATACATGACGTGCAAATAGGGTGATAGAATAGGACCAGAAATTCATTATTATACTACCCAAGTTACCGTAAAAACTTAGGTTTTGGAAATATGGGTGATTAAAGTAGTCGCTTTGCGATGTGCGGACAACCATTTGTCTAAGTTTGACATGAAATATAAAATAAATACGGAAGTGTGCCAACATGATGTACACATAGGATGATAAAATAGGAGCAGAACTTTAGGACTATACCACCCAAGTTACCTTAAAAACTTTGGTTTTGGAAATATAGGAGATTAAAGTAGCCGCTTTGCGATGTGCGGTCAGCGATTTGTCTAAGTTTGAATGAAATATAAAAAAATACGGAAGTGTTCCAACATGACATAAACATCGGATGATAGAATAGGACCAGAACCCCTTGTACTATACCACACAAGTTACCATAAAAACTTAGGTTTTGGAAATATGGGTGATTAAAGTAGTCGATTTGCGATGTACGGACTACGATTTGTCAAGGTTTGACATGAAATATAAAATAAATACAGAAGTGTGCCAACATGACGTACACATAGGATGATAGAATAGGACCAGAACTTTAGGACTATACCACCCAAGTTACCTTAAAAACTTAGGTTTTGGAAATATGGGTGGTTAAAGTAGTCGCTTTGCGATATGCGGACAGCGATTTGTCTAAGTTTGACATGAAATATAAAATAAATACGGAAGTGTGCCAACATGACGTACACATAGGATGAAAGAATAGGACCAGAACCTTTGTACTTTACCACCCACGTTACCATAAAAACTAGGGTTTTGGAAATATGGGTGATTAAAGTAGTCGCTTTGCGATGTGCGGATAACGATTTGTCAAGGTTTGACATGAAATATAAAATAAATACGGACGTGTGGCAATATGACGAACACATAGGGTGATAGAATAGGACCAGAACTTTAGTATTATACCACCCGAGATACCGTAAAAACTTAGTTTTTGGAAATATGGGTGATTAAAGTAGCCGCTTTGCGATGTGCGGTCAGCGATTTGTTTAAGTTTGACATGAAATATAATATAAATACGGAAGAGTGCCAACATTAGGTACACATAGGGTCATAGAATAGAACCAGAACTTTAGTATTATACCAACCAAGTTACCGTAAAAACCTAGGTTTTGGAAATATGAATGATTAAAGTAGCCGCTTTGCGATATGCGGTCAGCGATTTGTCTAAGTTTGAATGAAATATAAAAAATACGGAAGTGTGCCAACATGACGTACACATAGGATGATAGAATAGGACTAGAACTTTAGGACTATACCACCCAAATTACCTTAAAAACTTAGGTTTTGGAAATAAAGGTGGTTAAAATAGTCGCTTTGCGATGTGCGGACAACGATTTGTCAAGGTTTGACATGAAATATAAAATAAATACGGAAGTGTGCCAACATGACGTACACATAGGATGATAGAATAGGACCAGAACTTTAGGACTATACCAACCAAGTTACCTTAAAAACTTAGGTTTTGGAAATATGGGTGGTTAAAGTAGTCGCTTTGCGATGTGCGAACAGCGATTTGTCTAAGTTTGACATGAAATATAAAATAAATACGGAAGTGTGCCAACATTACGTACACATAGGATGATAGAATAGGACAAGAACTGTAGGACTATACCACCCAAGTTACCGTAAAAACTTAGGTTTTGGAAATATGGGTGATTAAAGTAGTCGCTTTGCGATGTGCGGACAACCATTTGTCAAAGTTTGACATGAATTATAAAAATCAATATGGAATTGTGGATACATGACGTGCAAATAGGGTGATAGAATAGGACCAGAAATTCATTATTATACTACCCAAGTTACTGTAAAAACTTAGGTTTTGGAAATATGGGTGATTAAAGTAGTCGCTTTGCGATGTGCTGACAACCATTTGTCAAAGTTTGACATGAAATATAAAATAAATACGGAGATGTGCCAACATGACGTACACATAGGATGATAAAATAGGAGCTGAACTTTAGGACTATACCACCCAAGTTACCTTAAAAACTTAGGTTTTGGAAATATGGTTGATTAAATTAGTCGCTTTGCGATGTGCGGACTACGATTTGTCAAGGTTTGACATGAAATATAAAATAAATACGGAAGTGTGCTAACATTACGTACACATAGTATGATAGAATAGGACCAGAACTTTAGGACTATACCAAGCAAGTTACCTTAAAAACTTAGGTTTTGGAAATATGGGTGGTTAAAGTAGTCGCTTTGCGATGTGCGAACAGCGATTTGTCTAAGTTTGACATGAATTATAAAATAAATACGGAAGTGTGCCAACATGACGTACACATAGGATGATAGGATATGACCAGAACTTTAGTACTATACCAGCCAAGTTACCTCAAAAACCTAGGTTTTGGAAATATGGGTGATTAAAGTAGTCGCTTTGCGATGTGCGGACAGGGATTTGTCTCAGTTTGACATGAAATATAAAAATAAATACGGAATTGTGGATACATGACGTACACATAGGGTGATAAAATAGGACCAGAACTTTAGTATTATACCACCTGAGATACCGTAAAAACTTAGTTTTTGGAAATATGGGTGATTAAAGTAGCCGCTTTGCGATGTGCGGTCTGCGATTTGTTTAAGTTTGACATGAAATATAATATAAATACGGAAGAGTGCCAACATTAGGTACACATAGGGTCAGAAAATAGAACCAGAACTTTAGTATTATACCAACCAAGTTACCGTAAAAACCTAGGTTTTGGAAATATGAATGATTAAAGTAGCCGCTTTCCGATATGCGGTCAGCGATTTGTCTAAGTTTGAATGAAATATAAAAAGTACGGAAGTGTGCCAACATGACGTACACATAGGATGATAGAATAGGACAAGAACTGTAGGACTATACCACCCAAGTTACCGTATAAACTTAGGTTTTGGAAATATGGGTGATTAAAGTAGTCGCTTTGCGATGTGCGGACAGCGATTTGTCTAAGTTTGACATGAATTATAAAAATCAATATGGAATTGTGGATACATGACGTGCAAATAGGGTGATAGAATAGGACCAGAAATTCAGTATTATACCACCCAAGTTACCTTAAAAACTTAGGTTTTGGAAATATGGGTGATTAAAGTAGTCGCTTTGCGATGTGCGGACAGCGATTTGTCTAGGTTTGACATGAATTATAAAAATCAATATGGAATTGTGGATACATGACGTGCAAATAGGGTGATAGAATAGGACCAGAAATTCATTATTATACTACCCAAGTTACCGTAAAAACTTAGGTTTTGGAAATATGGGTGATTAAAGTAGTCGCTTTGCGATGTGCGGACAACCATTTGTCAAAGTTTGACATGAAATATAAAATAAATACGGAAGTGTGCCAACATGACGTACACATAGGATGATAAAATAGGAGCAGAACTTTAGGACTATACCACCCAAGTTACCTTAAAAACTTTGGTTTTGGAAATATAGGAGATTAAAGTAGCCGCTTTGCGATGTGCGGTCAGCGATTTGTCTAAGTTTGAATGAAATATAAAAAAATACGGAAGTGTTCCAACATGACATAAACATCGGATGATAGAATAGGACCAGAACCCCTTGTACTATACCACACAAGTTACCATAAAAACTTAGGTTTTGGAAATATGGGTGATTAAAGTAGTCGCTTTGCGATGTGCGGACTACGATTTGTCAAGGTTTGACATGAAATATAAATAAATACAGAAGTGTGCCAACATGACGTACACATAGGATGATAGAATAGGACCAGAACTTTAGGACTATACCACCCAAGTTACCTTAAAAACTTAGGTTTTGGAAATATGGGTGATTAAAGTAGTCGCTTTGCGATGTGCAGATAACGATTTGTCAAGGTTTGACATGAAATATAAAATAAATACGGACGTGTGGCAATATGACGAACACATAGGGTGATAGAATAGGACCAGAACTTTAGTATTATACCACCCGAGATACCGTAAAAACTTAGTTTTTGGAAATATGGGTGATTAAAGTAGCCGCTTTGCGATGTGCGGTCAGCGATTTGTTTAAGTTTGACATGAAATATAATATAAATACGGAAGAGTGCCAACATTAGGTACACATAGGGTCATAGAATAGAACCAGAACTTTAGTATTATACCAACCAAGTTACCGTAAAAACCTAGGTTTTGGAAATATGAATGATTAAAGTAGCCGCTTTGCGATATGCGGTCAGCGATTTGTCTAAGTTTGAATGAAATATAAAAAATACGGAAGTGTGCCAACATGACGTACACATAGGATGATAGAATAGGACATGAACTGTAGGACTATACCACCCAAGTTACCGTAAAAACTTAGGTTTTTGAAATATGGGTGATTAAATTAGCCGCATTGCAATGTGCAGTCATTGATTTGTTTAAGTTTGACATGAAATATAAAATAAATACGGAAGTGTGCTAACATTACGTACACATAGTATGATAGAATAGGACCAGAACTTTAGGACTATACCAAGCAAGTTACCTTAAAAACTTAGGTTTTGGAAATATGGGTGGTTAAAGTAGTCGCTTTGCGATGTGCGAACAGCGATTTGTCTAAGTTTGACATGAATTATAAAATAAATACGGAAGTGTGCCAACATGACGTACACATAGGATGATAGGATATGACCAGAACTTTAGTACTATACCAGCCAAGTTACCTCAAAAACCTAGGTTTTGGAAATATGGGTGATTAAAGTAGTCGCTTTGCGATGTGCGGACAGGGATTTGTCTCAGTTTGACATGAAATATAAAAATAAATACGGAATTGTGGATACATGACGTACACATAGGGTGATAAAATAGGACCAGAACTTTAGTATTATACCACCTGAGATACCGTAAAAACTTAGTTTTTGGAAATATGGGTGATTAAAGTAGCCGCTTTGCGATGTGCGGTCTGCGATTTGTTTAAGTTTGACATGAAATATAATATAAATACGGAAGAGTGCCAACATTAGGTACACATAGGGTCAGAAAATAGAACCAGAACTTTAGTATTATACCAACCAAGTTACCGTAAAAACCTAGGTTTTGGAAATATGAATGATTAAAGTAGCCGCTTTCCGATATGCGGTCAGCGATTTGTCTAAGTTTGAATGAAATATAAAAAGTACGGAAGTGTGCCAACATGACGTACACATAGGATGATAGAATAGGACAAGAACTGTAGGACTATACCACCCAAGTTACCGTATAAACTTAGGTTTTGGAAATATGGGTGATTAAAGTAGTCGCTTTGCGATGTGCGGACAGCGATTTGTCTAAGTTTGACATGAATTATAAAAATCAATATGGAATTGTGGATACATGACGTGCAAATAGGGTGATAGAATAGGACCAGAAATTCAGTATTATACCACCCAAGTTACCTTAAAAACTTAGGTTTTGGAAATATGGGTGATTAAAGTAGTCGCTTTGCGATGTGCGGACAGCGATTTGTCTAGGTTTGACATGAATTATAAAAATCAATATGGAATTGTGGATACATGACGTGCAAATAGGGTGATAGAATAGGACCAGAAATTCATTATTATACTACCCAAGTTACCGTAAAAACTTAGGTTTTGGAAATATGGGTGATTAAAGTTGTCGCTTTGCGATGTGCGGACAACCATTTGTCTAAGTTTGACATGAAATATAAAATAAATACGGAAGTGTGCCAACATGACGTACACATAGGATGATAAAATAGGAGCAGAACTTTAGGACTATACCACCCAAGTTACCTTAAAAACTTTGGTTTTGGAAATATAGGAGATTAAAGTAGCCGCTTTGCGATGTGCGGTCAGCGATTTGTCTAAGTTTGAATGAAATATAAAAAAATACGGAAGTGTTCCAACATGACATAAACATCGGATGATAGAATAGGACCAGAACCCCTTGTACTATACCACACAAGTTACCATAAAAACTTAGGTTTTGGAAATATGGGTGATTAAAGTAGTCGCTTTGCGATGTGCGGACTACGATTTGTCAAGGTTTGACATGAAATATAAATAAATACAGAAGTGTGCCAACATGACGTACACATAGGATGATAGAATAGGACCAGAACTTTAGGACTATACCACCCAAGTTACCTTAAAAACTTAGGTTTTGGAAATATGGGTGATTAAAGTAGTCGCTTTGCGATGTGCAGATAACGATTTGTCAAGGTTTGACATGAAATATAAAATAAATACGGAATTGTGGATACATGACGTACACATAGGGTGATAAAATAGGACCAGAACTTTAGTATTATACCACCTGAGATACCGTAAAAACTTAGTTTTTGGAAATATGGGTGATTAAAGTAGCCGCTTTGCGATGTGCGGTCTGCGATTTGTTTAAGTTTGACATGAAATATAAAATAAATACGGAAGTGTGCCAACATTACCTACACATAGGATGATAGAATAGGACATGAACTGTAGGACTATACCACCCAAGTTACCGTAAAAACTTAGGTTTTTGAAATATGGGTGATTAAATTAGCCGCTTTGCAATGTGCGGTCATTGATTTGTTTAAGTTTGACATGAAATATAAAATAAATACGGAAGTGTGCTAACATTACGTACACATAGTATGATAGAATAGGACCAGAACTTTAGGACTATACCAACCAAGTTACCTTAAAAACTTAGGTTTTGGAAATATGGGTGGTTAAAGTAGTCGCTTTGCGATGTGCGAACAGCGATTTGTCTAAGTTTGACATGAATTATAAAATAAATACGGAAGTGTGCCAACATGACGTACACATAGGATGATAGGATATGACCAGAACTTTAGTACTATACCAGCCAAGTTACCTCAAAAACCTAGGTTTTGGAAATATGGGTGATTAAAGTAGTCGCTTTGCGATGTGCGGACAGGGATTTGTCTCAGTTTGACATGAAATATAAAAATAAATACGGAATTGTGGATACATGACGTACACATAGGGTGATAGAATAGGACCAGAACTTTAGTATTATACCACCTGAGATACCGTAAAAACTTAGTTTTTGGAAATATGGGTGATTAAAGTAGCCGCTTTGCGATGTGCGGTCTGCGATTTGTTTAAGTTTGACATGAAATATAATATAAATACGGAAGAGTGCCAACATTAGGTACACATAGGGTCAGAAAATAGAACCAGAACTTTAGTATTATACCAACCAAGTTACCGTAAAAACCTAGGTTTTGGAAATATGAATGATTAAAGTAGCCGCTTTCCGATATGCGGTCTGCGATTTGTCTAAGTTTGAATGAAATATAAAAAGTACGGAAGTGTGCCAACATGACGTACACATAGGATGATAGAATAGGACAAGAACTGTAGGACTATACCACCCAAGTTACCGTAAAAACTTAGGTTTTGGAAATATGGGTGATTAAAGTAGTCGCTTTGCGATGTGCGGACAGCGATTTGTCTAAGTTTGACATGAATTATAAAAATCAATATGGAATTGTGGATACATGACGTGCAAATAGGGTGATAGAATAGGACCAGAAATTCATTATTATACTACCCAATTTACCGTAAAAACTTAGGTTTTGGAAATATGGGTGATTAAAGTAGTCGCTTTGCGATGTGCGGACAACCATTTGTCTAAGTTTGACATGAAATATAAAATAAATACGGAAGTGTGCCAACATGACGTACACATAGGATGATAAAATAGGAGCAGAACTTTAGGACTATACCACCCAAGTTACCTTAAAAACTTTGGTTTTGGAAATATAGGAGATTAAAGTAGCCGCTTTGCGATGTGCGGTCAGCGATTTGTCTAAGTTTGAATGAAATATAAAAAAATACGGAAGTGTTCCAACATGACATAAACATCGGATGATAGAATAGGACCAGAACCCCTTGTACTATACCACACAAGTTACCATAAAAACTTAGGTTTTGGAAATATGGGTGATTAAAGTAGTCGCTTTGCGATGTGCGGACTACGATTTGTCAAGGTTTGACATGAAATATAAAATAAATACAGAAGTGTGCCAACATGACGTACACATAGGATGATAGAATAGGACCAGAACTTTAGGACTATACCACCCAAGTTACCTTAAAAACTTAGGTTTTGGAAATATGGGTGGTTAAAGTAGTCGCTTTGCGATATGCGGACAGCGATTTGTCTAAGTTTGACATGAAATATAAAATAAATACGGAAGTGTGCAAACATGACGTACACATAGGATGATAGAATAGGACCAGAACCTTTGTACTTTACCACCCACGTTACCATAAAAACTTAGGTTTTGGAAATATGGGTGATTAAAGTAGTCGCTTTGCGATGTGCGGAAAACGATTTGTCTAAGTTTGACATAAAATATAAAAATAAATACGGAATTGTGGATACATGACGTACACATAGGGTGATAGAATAGTACCAGAAATATAGTATTATACCACCCAAGTTACCGTAAAAACTTAGGTTTTGGAAATATGGGTGATTAAAGTAGTCGCTTTGCGATGTGCGGACAACGATTCCTCAAAGTTTGACATGAAATATAAAATAAATACGGAAGTGTGCCAACATGACGTACACATAGGATGATAGAATAGGAGCAGAACTTTAGGACAATACCACCCAAGTTACCTTAAAAACTTAGGTTTTGGAAATATGGGTGATTAAAGTAGTCGCTTTGCGATGTGCGGATAACGATTTGTCAAGGTTTGACATGAAATATAAAATAAATACGGACGTGTGGCAATATGACGAACACATACAGTGATAGAATAGGACCAGAACTTTAGTATTATACCACCCGAGATACCGTAAAAACTTAGTTTTTGGAAATATGGGTGATTAAAGTAGCCGCTTTGCGATGTGCGGTCAGCGATTTGTTTAGGTTTGACATGAAATATAATATAAATACGGAAGAGTGCCAACATTAGGTACACATAGGGTCATAGAATAGAACCAGAACTTTAGTATTATACCAACCAAGTTACCGTAAAAACCTAGGTTTTGGAAATATGAATGATTAAAGTAGCCGCTTTGCGATATGCGGTCAGCGATTTGTCTAAGTTTGAATGAAATATAAAAAATACGGAAGTGTGCCAACATGACGTACACATAGGATGATAGAATAGGACTAGAACTTTAGGACTATACCACCCAAGTTACCTTAAAAACTTAGGTTTTGGAAATAAAGGTGGTTAAAATAGTCGCTTTGCGATGTGCGGACAACGATTTGTCAAGGTTTGACATGAAATATAAAATAAATACGGAAGTGTGCCAACATGACGTACACATAGGATGATAGAATAGGACCAGAACTTTAGGACTATACCAACCAAGTTACCTTAATAACTTAGGTTTTGGAAATATGGGTGGTTAAAGTAGTCGCTTTGCGATGTGCGAACAGCGATTTGTCTAAGTTTGACATGAAATATAAAATAAATACGGAAGTGTGCCAACATTACGTACACATAGGATGATAGAATAGGACAAGAACTGTAGGACTATACCACCCAAGTTACCGTAAAAACTTAGGTTTTGGAAATATGGGTGATTAAAGTAGTCGCTTTGCGATGTGCGGACAACCATTTGTCAAAGTTTGACATGAATTATAAAAATCAATATGGAATTGTGGATACATGACGTGCAAATAGGGTGATAGAATAGGACCAGAAATTCATTATTATACTACCCAAGTTACTGTAAAAACTTAGGTTTTGGAAATATGGGTGATTAAAGTAGTCGCTTTGCGATGTGCGGACAACCATTTGTCAAAGTTTGACATGAAATATAAAATAAATACGGAAGTGTGCCAACATGACGTACACATAGGATGATAAAATAGGAGCTGAACTTTAGGACTATACCACCCAAGTTACCTTAAAAACTTAGGTTTTGGAAATATGGTTGATTAAAGTAGTCGCTTTGCGATGTGCGGACTACGATTTGTCAAGGTTTGACATGAAATATAAAATAAATACGGAAGTGTGCCAACATGACGTACACATAGGATGATAGAATAGGACAAGAACTGTAGGACTATACCACCCAAGTTACCGTAAAAACTTAGGTTTTGGAAATATGGGTGGTTAAAGTAGTCGCTTTGCGATATGCGGACAGCGATTTGTCTAAGTTTGACATGAAATATAAAATAAATACGGAAGTGTGCCAACATTACCTACATATAGGATGATAGAATAGGACATGAACTGTAGGACTATACCACCCAAGTTACCGTAAAAACTTAGGTTTTTGAAATATGGGTGATTAAATTAGCCGCTTTGCAATGTGCGGTCATTGATTTGTTTAAGTTTGACATCAAATATAAAATAAATACGGAAGTGTGCTAACATAACGTACACATAGTATGATAGAATAGGACCAGAACTTTAGGACTATACCAAGCAAGTTACCTTAAAAACTTAGGTTTTGGAAATATGGGTGGTTAAAGTAGTCGCTTTGCGATGTGCGAACAGCGATTTGTCTAAGTTTGACATGAAATATAAAATAAATACGGAAGTGTGCCAACATGACGTTCACATAGGATGATAGGATATGACCAGATCTTTAGTACTATACCAGCCAAGTTACCTCAAAAACCTAGGTTTTGGAAATATGGGTGATTAAAGTAGTCGCTTTGCGATGTGCGGACAGGGATTTGTCTCAGTTTGACATGAAATATAAAAATAAATACGGAATTGTGGATACGTGACGTACACATAGGGTGATAGAATAGGACCAGAACTTTAGTATTATACCACCTGAGATACCATAAAAACTTAGTTTTTGGAAATATGGGTGATTAAAGTAGCCGCTTTGCGATGTGCGGTCTGCGATTTGTTTAAGTTTGACATGAAATATAATATAAATACGGAAGAGTGCCAACATTAGGTACACATAGTGTCAGAAAATAGAACCAGAACTTTAGTATTATACCAACCAAGTTACCGTAAAAACGTAGGTTTTGGAAATATGAATGATTAAAGTAGCCGCTTTCCGATATGCGGTCAGCGATTTGTCTAAGTTTGAATGAAATATAAAAAGTACGGAAGTGTGCCAACATGACGTACACATAGGAGATAGAATAGGACTAGAACTTGAGGACTATACCACTCAAGTTAACTTAAAAACTTAGGTTTTGGAAATATGGGTGGTTAAAGTAGTCGCTTTGCGATGTGCGGACAGCGATTTGTCTAAGTTTGACATGAAATATAAAATAAATACGGAAGTGTGCCAACATTACGTACACATAGGATGATAGAATAGGACAAGAACTGTAGGACTATACCACCCAAGTTACCGTAAAAACTTAGGTTTTGGAAATATGGGTGATTAAAGTAGTCGCTTTGCGATGTGCGGACAGCGATTTGTCTAAGTTTGACATGAATTATAAAAATCAATATGGAATTGTGGATACATGAGGTGCAAATAGGGTGATAGAATAGGACAAGAAATTCATTATTATACTACCCAAGTTACCGTAAAAACTTAGGTTTTGGAAATATGGGTGATTAAAGTAGTCGCTTTGCGATGTGCGGACAACCATTTGTCAAAGTTTGACATGAAATATAAAATAAATACGGAAGTGTGCCAACATGACGTACACATAGGATGATAAAATAGGAGCAGAACTGTAGGACTATACCACCCAAGTTACCGTAAAAACTTAGGTTTTTGAAATATGGGTGATTAAATTAGCCGCTTTGCGATGTGCGGTCAGCGATTTGTTTAAGTTTGACATCAAATATAATATAAATACGGAAGAGTGCCAACATTAGGTACACATAGGGTCATAGAATAGAACCAGAACTTTAGGATTATACCAACCAAGTTACCGTAAAAACCTAGGTTTTGGAAATATGAATGATTAAAGTAGCCGCTTTGCGATATGCGGTCAGCGATTTGTCTAAGTTTGAATGAAATATAAAAAAATACGGAAGTGTGCCAACATGACGTACACATAGGATGATAGAATAGGACTAGAACTTTAGGACTATACCACCCAAGTTACCTTAAAAACTTAGGTTTTGGAAATAAAGGTGGTTAAAATAGTCGCTTTGCGATGTGCGGACAACGATTTGTCAAGGTTTGACATCAAATATAAAATAAATACGGAAGTGTGCTTACATTACGTACACATAGTATGATAGAATAGGACCAGAACTTTAGGACTATACCAACCAAGTTACCTTAAAAACTTAGGTTTTGGAAATATGGGTGGTTAAAGTAGTCGCTTTGCGATGTGCGAACAGCGATTTGTCTAAGTTTGACATGAAATATAAAATAAATACGGAAGTGTGCCAACATGACGTACACATAGGATGATAGGATATGACCAGAACTTTAGTACTATACCAGCCAAGTTACCTCAAAAACCTAGGTTTTGGAAATATGGGTGATTAAAGTAGTCGCTTTGCGATGTGCGGACAGGGATTTGTCTCAGTTTGACATGAAATATAAAAATAAATACGGAATTTTGGATACATGACGTACACATAGGGTGATAGAATAGGACCAGAACTTTAGTATTATACCACCTGAGATACCGTAAAAACTTAGTTTTTGGAAATATGGGTGATTAAAGTAGCCGCTTTGCGATGTGCGGTCTTCGATTTGTTTAAGTTTGACATGAAATATAATATAAATACGGAAGAGTGCCAACATTAGGTACACATAGGGTCAGAAAATAGAACCAGAACTTTAGTATTATACCAACCAAGTTACCGTAAAAACCTAGGTTTTGGAAATATGAATGATTAAAGTAGCCGCTTTCCGATATGCGGTCAGCGATTTGTCTAAGTTTGAATGAAATATAAAAAGTACGGAAGTGTGCCAACATGACGTACACATAGGAGATAGAATAGGACTAGAACTTGAGGACTATACCACTCAAGTTAACTTAAAAACTTAGGTTTTGGAAATATGGGTGATTAAAGTAGTCGCTTTGCGATGTGCGGACAGCGATTTGTCTAAGTTTGACATGAAATATAAAATAAATACGGAAGTGTGCCAACATTACGTACACATAGGATGATAGAATAGGACAAGAACTGTAGGACTATACCACCCAAGTTACCGTAAAAACTTAGGTTTTGGAAATATGGGTGATTAAAGTAGTCGCTTTGCGATGTGCGGACAGCGATTTGTCTAAGTTTGACATGAATTATAAAAATCAATATGGAATTGTGGATACATGACGTGCAAATAGGGTGATAGAATAGGACAAGAAATTCATTATTATACTACCCAAGTTACCGTAAAAACTTAGGTTTTGGAAATATGGGTGATGAAAGTAGTCGCTTTGCGATGTGCGGACAACCATTTGTCAAAGTTTGACATGAAATATAAAATAAATACGGAAGTGTGCCAACATGACGTACACATAGGATGATAAAATAGGAGCAGAACTTTAGGACTATACCACCCAAGTTACCTTAAAAACTTTGGTTTTGGAAATATAGGAGATTAAAGTAGCCGCTTTGCGATGTGCGGTCAGCGATTTGTCTAAGTTTGAATGAAATATAAAAAAATACGGAAGTGTTCCAACATGACATAAACATCGGATGATAGAATAGGACCAGAACCCCTTGTACTATACCACACAAGTTACCATAAAAACTTAGGTTTTGGAAATATGGGTGATTAAAGTAGTCGCTTTGCGATGTGCGGACTACGATTTGTCAAGGTTTGACATGAAATATAAAATAAATACAGAAGTGTGCCAACATGACGTACACATAGGATGATAGAATAGGACCAGAACCTTTGTACTTTACCACCCACGTTACCATAAAAACTTAGGTTTTGGAAATATGGGTGATTAAAGTAGTCGCTTTGCGATGTGCGGACAACGATTTGTCTAAGATTGACATAAAATATAAAAATAAATACGGAATTGTGGATACATGACGTACACATAGGGTGATAGAATAGTACCAGAAATATAGTATTATACCACCCAAGTTACCGTAAAAACTTAGGTTTTGGAAATATGGGTGATTAAAGTAGTCGCTTTGCGATGTGCGGACAACGATTTCTCAAAGTTTGACATGAAATATAAAATAAATACGGACGTGTGCCAACATGACGTACACATAGGATGATAGAATAGGAGCAGAACTTTAGGACAATACCACCCAAGTTACCTTAAAAACTTAGGTTTTGGAAATATGGGTGATTAAAGTAGCCGCTTTGCGATGTGCGGATAACGATTTGTCAAGGTTTGACATGAAATATAAAATAAATACGGACGTGTGGCAATATGACGAACACATAGGGTGATAGAATAGGACCAGAACTTTAGTATTATACCACCCGAGATACCGTAAAAACTTAGTTTTTGGAAATATGGGTGATTAAAGTAGCCGCTTTGCGATGTGCGGTCAGCGATTTGTTTAAGTTTGACATGAAATATAATATAAATACGGAAGAGTGCCAACATTAGGTACACATAGGGTCATAGAATAGAACCAGAATTTTAGTATTATACCAACCAAGTTACCGTAAAAACCTAGGTTTTGGAAATATGAATGATTAAAGTAGCCGCTTTGCGATATGCGGTCAGCGATTTGTCTAAGTTTGAATGAAATATAAAAAAATACGGAAGTGTGCCAACATGACGTACACATAGGATGATAGAATAGGACTAGAACTTTAGGACTATACCACCCAAGTTACCTTAAAAACTTAGGTTTTGGAAATAAAGGTGGTTGAAATAGTCGCTTTGCGATGTGCGGACAACGATTTGTCAAGGTTTGACATGAAATATAAAATAAATACGGAGTTGTGCCAACATGACGTACACATAGGATGATAGAATAGGACCAAAACTTTAGGACTATACCAACCAAGTTACCTTAAAAACTTAGGTTTTGGAAATATGGGTGGTTAAAGTAGTCGCTTTGCGGTGTGCGCACAGCGATTTGTCTAAGTTTGACATGAAATATAAAATAAATACGGAAGTGTGCCAACATTACGTACACATAGGATGATAGAATAGGACAAGAACTGTAGGACTATACCACCCAAGTTACCGTAAAAACTTAGGTTTTGGAAATATAGGAGATTAAAGTAGCCGCTTTGCGATGTGCGGTCAGCGATTTGTCTAAGTTTGAATGAAATATAAAAAAATACGGAAGTGTTCCAACATGACATAAACATCGGATGATAGAATAGGACCAGAACCCCTTGTACTATACCACACAAGTTACCATAAAAACTTAGGTTTTGGAAATATGGGTGATTAAAGTAGTCGCTTTGCGATGTGCGGACTACGATTTGTCAAGGTTTGACATGAAATATAAAATAAATACAGAAGTGTGCCAACATGATGTACACATAGGATGATAGAATAGGACTAGAACTTTAGGACTATACCACCCAAGTTACCTTAAAAACTTAGGTTTTGGAAATATGGGTGGTTAAAGTAGTCGCTTTGCGATATGCGGACAGCGATTTGTCTAAGTTTGACATGAAATATAAAATAAATACGGAAGTGTGCCAACATGACGTACACATAGGATGATAGAATAGGACCAGAACCTTTGTACTTTACCACCCACGTTACCATAAAAACTTAGGTTTTGGAAATATGGGTGATTAAAGTAGTCGCTTTGCGATGTGCGGACAACGATTTGTCTAAGTTTGACATAAAATATAAAAATAAATACGGAATTGTGGATACATGACGTACACATAGGGTGATAGAATAGTACCAGAAATATAGTTTTATACCACCCAAGTTACCGTAAAAACTTAGGTTTTGGAAATATGGGTGATTAAAGTAGTCGCTTTGCGATGTGCGGACAGCGATTTGTCTAAGTTTGACATGAATTATAAAAATCAATATGGAATTGTGGATACATGACGTGCAAATAGGGTGATAGAATAGGACCAGAAATTCATTATTATACTACCCAAGTTACTGTAAAAACTTAGGTTTTGGAAATATGGGTGATTAAAGTAGTCGCTTTGCGATGTGCGGACAACCATTTGTCAAAGTTTGACATGAAATATAAAATAAATACGGAAGTGTGCCAACATGACGTACACATAGGATGATAAAATAGGAGCTGAACTTTAGGACTATACCACCCAAGTTACCTTAAAACTTTGGTTTTGGAAATATAGGAGATTAAAGTAGCCGCTTTGCGATGTGCGGTCAGCGATTTGTCTAAGTTTGAATGAAATATAAAAAAATACGGAAGTTTTCCAACATGACATAAACATCGGATGATAGAATAGGACCAGAACCCCTTGTACTATTCCACACAAGTTACCATAAAAACTTAGGTTTTGGAAATATGGTTGATTAAAGTAGTCGCTTTGCGATGTGCGGACTACGATTTGTCAAGGTTTGACATGAAATATAAAATAAATACGGAAGTGTGCCAACATGACGTACACATAGGATGATAGAATAGGACCAGAACTTTAGGACTATACCACCCAAGTTACCTTAAAAACTTAGGTTTTGGAAATATGGGTGGTTAAAGTAGTCGCTTTGCGATATGCGGACAGCGATTTGTCTAAGTTTGACATGAAATATAAAATAAATACGGAAGTGTGCCAACATTACCTACACATAGGATGATAGAATAGGACATGAACTGTAGGACTATACCACCCAAGTTACCGTAAAAACTTAGGTTTTGGAAATATGGGTGATTAAATTAGCCGCTTTGCAATGTGCGGTCATTGATTTGTTTAAGTTTGACATGAAATATAAAATAAATACGGAAGTGTGCTAACATTACGTACACATAGTATGATAGAATAGAACCAGGACTTTAGTATTATACCAACCAAGTTACCGTAAAAACTTAGGTTTTGGAAATATTGGTGGTTAAAGTAGTCGTTTGCGATGTGCGGACAGCGTTTTGTCTAAAGTTGACTTGAGATAAAAAATAAATACGGAAGTGTGCCAACATGACGTTCGCATAAGATGATATAATAGGACAAGAACTGTAGAACTACACCACCCAAGTTACCTTAAAAACTTAGGTTTTGGAAATATGGGTGATTAAAAAGTCGCTTTGCGATGTGCGGAAAGCGATTAATCTAAGTTTGACATGAATATAAAAATAAATACGGAATTGTGGATACATAACGTGCAAATAGAGTGATAGAATAGGTCCAGAAATTCAGTATTATACCACCCAAGTTACCGTAAAAACTTTGGTCTTGGAAATATGGGTGATTAAAGTTGACGCTTTGCGATGTGCGGACAGCGATTAATCTAAGTTTGACACTAATATAAAATAAATACGGAATTGTGGTTACATGACGTACACATAGGGTGATAGAATAGTACCAGAAATATAGTATTATATCACCGAAGTTACCGTAAAAACTTAGGTTATGGAAATATGGGTGGTTAAAGTAGTCGCTTTACGATGTGCGGACAATGATTTGTCAAAGATTGACATGAAATATAAAATAAATACGGAAGTGTGCCAACATGACGTACACATAGGATGATAGAATAGGAGCAGAACTTTAGGACTATACCACCCAAGTTACCTTAAAAACTTAGGTTTTGGAAATATGGGTGATTAAAGTAGCCGCTTTGCGATGTGCGGTCAGCGATTTGTCTAAGTTTGAATGAAATATAAAAAAATACGGAAGTGTGCCAACATGACGTACACATAGGATGATAGAATAGGACCAGAACTTTAGTACTATACCAGCCAAGTTACCTCAAAAACCTAGGTTTTGGAAATATGGGTGATTAAAGTAGTCGCTTTGCGATGTGCGGACAGGGATTTGTCTCAGTTTGACATGAAATATAAAAATAAATACGGAATTTTGGATACATGACGTACACATAGGGTGATAGAATGGGACCAGAACTTTAGTATTATACCACCTGAGATACCGTAAAAACTTAGTTTTTGGAAATATGGGTGATTAAAGTAGCCGCTTTGCGATGTGCGGTCTGCGATTTGTTTAAGTTTGACATGAAATATAATATAAATACGGAAGAGTGCCAACATTAGGTACACATAGGGTCAGAAAATAGAACCAGAACTTTAGTATTATACCAACCAAGTTACCGTAAAAACCTAGGTTTTGGAAATATGAATGATTAAAGTAGCCGCTTTCCGATATGCGGTCAGCGATTTGTCTAAGTTTGAATGAAATATAAAAAGTACGGAAGTGTGCCAACATGACGTACACATAGGAGATAGAATAGGACTAGAACTTGAGGACTATACCACTCTAGTTAACTTAAAAACTTAGGTTTTGGAAATATGGGTGATTAAAGTAGTCGCTTTGCGATGTGCGGACAGCGATTTGTCTAAGTTTGACATGAAATATAAAATAAATACGGAAGTGTGCCAACATTACGTACACATAGGATGATAGAATAGGACAAGAACTGTAGCACTATACCACCCAAGTTACCGTAAAAACTTAGGTTTTGGAAATATGGGTGATTAAAGTAGTCGCTTTGCGATGTGCGGACAGCGATTTGTCTAAGTTTGACATGAATTATAAAAATCAATATGGAATCGTGGATACATGACGTGCAAATAGGGTGATAGAATAGGACAAGAAATTCATTATTATACTACCCAAGTTACCGTAAAAACTTAGGTTTTGGAAATATGGGTGATTAAAGTAGTCGCTTTGCGATGTGCGGACAACCATTTGTCAAAGTTTGACATGAAATATAAAATAAATACGGAAGTGTGCCAACATGACGTACACATATGATGATAAAATAGGAGCAGAACTTTAGGACTATACCACCCAAGTTACCTTAAAAACTTTGGTTTTGGAAATATAGGAGATTAAAGTAGCCGCTTTGCGATGTGCGGTCAGCGATTTGTCTAAGTTTGAATGAAATATAAAAAAATACGGAAGTGTTCCAACATGACATAAACATCGGATGATAGAATAGGACCAGAACCCCTTGTACTATACCACACAAGTTACCATAAAAACTTAGGTTTTGGAAATATGGGTGATTAAAGTAGTCGCTTTGCGATGTGCGGACTACGATTTGTCAAGGTTTGACATGAAATATAAAATAAATACAGAAGTGTGCCAACATGACGTACACATAGGATGATAAAATAGGACCAGAACTTTAGGACTATACCACCCAAGTTACCTTAAAAACTTAGGTTTTGGAAATATGGGTGGTTAAAGTAGTCGCTTTGCGATATGCGGACAGCGATTTGTCTAAGTTTGACATGAAATATAAAATAAATACGGAAGTGTGCCAACATGACGTACACATAGGATGATAGAATAGGACCAGAACCTTTGTACTTTACCACCCACGTTACCATAAAAACTTAGGTTTTGGAAATATGGGTGATTAAAGTAGTCGCTTTGCGATGTGCGGACAACGATTTGTCTAAGTTTGACATAAAATATAAAAATAAATACGGAATTGTGGATACATGACGTACACATAGGGTGATAGAATAGTACCAGAAATATAGTATTATACCACCCAAGTTACCGTAAAAACTTAGGTTTTGGAAATATGGGTGATTAAAGTAGTCGCTTTGCGATGTGCGGACAACGATTTCTCAAAGTTTGACATGAAATATAAAATAAATACGGAGTTGTGCCAACATGACGTACACATAGGATGATAGAATAGGACCAGAACTTTAGGACTATACCAACCAAGTTACCTTAAAAACTTAGGTTTTGGAAATATGGGTGGTTAAAGTAGTCGCTTTGCGATGTGCGAACAGCGATTTGTCTAAGTTTGACATGAAATATAAAATAAATACGGAAGTGTGCCAACATTACGTACACATAGGATGATAGAATAGGACAAGAACTGTAGGACTATACCACCCAAGTTCCCGTAAAAACTTAGGTTTTGGAAATATGGGTGGTTAAAGTAGTCGCTTTGCGATATGCGGATAACGATTTGTCAAGGTTTGACATGAAATATAAAATAAATACGGACGTGTGGCAATATGACGAACACATAGGGTGATAGAATAGGACCAGAACTTTAGTATTATACCACCCGAGATACCGTAAAAACTTAGTTTTTGGAAATATGGGTGATTAAAGTAGCCGCTTTGCGATGTGCGGTCAGCGATTTGTTTAAGTTTGACATGAAATATAATATAAATACGGAAGAGTGCCAACATTAGGTACACATAGGGTCATAGAATAGAACCAGAACTTTAGTATTATACCAACCAAGTTACCGTAAAAACCTAGGTTTTGGAAATATGAATGATTAAAGTAGCCGCTTTGCGATATGCGGTCAGCGATTTGTCTAAGTTTGAATGAAATATAAAAAAATACGGAAGTGTGCCAACATGACGTACACATAGGATGATAGAATAGGACTAGAACTTTAGGACTATACCACCCAAGTTACCTTAAAAACTTAGGTTTTGGAAATAAAGGTGGTTAAAATAGTCGCTTTGCGATGTGCGGACAACAATTTGTCAAGGTTTGACATGAAATATAAAATAAATACGGAGTTGTGCCAACATGACGTACACATAGGATGATAGAATAGGACCAGAACTTTAGGACTATACCAACCAAGTTACCTTAAAAACTTAGGTTTTGGAAATATGGGTGGTTAAAGTAGTCGCTTTGCGATGTGCGAACAGCGATTTGTCTAAGTTTGACATGAAATATAAAATAAATACGGAAGTGTGCCAACATTACGTACACATAGGATGATAGAATAGGACAAGAACTGTAGGACTATACCACCCAAGTTACCGTAAAAACTTAGGTTTTGGAAATATAGGAGATTAAAGTAGCCGCTTTGCGATGTGCGGTCAGCGATTTGTCTAAGTTTGAATGAAATATAAAAAAATACGGAAGTGTTCCAACATGACATAAACATCGGATGATAGAATAGGACCAGAACCCCTTGTACTATACCACACAAGTTACCATAAAAACTTAGGTTTTGGAAATATGGGTGATTAAAGTAGTCGCTTTGCGATATGCGGACAGCGATTTGTCTAAGTTTGAATGAAATATAAAAAAATACGGAAGTGTGCCAACATGACGTACACATAAGATGATAGAATAGGACCAGAACCTTTGTACTTTACCACCCACGTTACCATAAAAACTTAGGTTTTGGAAATATGGGTGATTAAAGTAGTCGCTTTGCGATGTGCGGACAACGATTTGTCTAAGTTTGACATAAAATATAAAAATAAATACGGAATTGTGGATACATGACGTACACATAGGGTGATAGAATAGTACCAGAAATATAGTTTTATACCACCCAAGTTACCGTAAAAACTTAGGTTTTGGAAATATGGGTGATTAAAGTAGTCGCTTTGCGATGTGCGGACAGCGATTTGTCTAAGTTTGACATGAATTATAAAAATCAATATGGAATTGTGGATACATGACGTGCAAATAGGGTGATAGAATAGGACCAGAAATTCAGTATTATACCACCCAAGTTACCTTAAAAACTTAGGTTTTGGAAATATGGGTGATTAAAGTAGTCGCTTTGCGATGTGCGGACAGCGATTTGTCTAAGTTTGACATGAATTATAAAAATCAATATGGAATTGTGGATACATGACGTGCAAATAGGGTGATAGAATAGGACCAGAAATTCATTATTATACTACCCAAGTTACTGTAAAAACTTAGGTTTTGGAAATATGGGTGATTAAAGTAGTCGCTTTGCGATGTGCGGACAACCATTTGTCAAAGTTTGACATGAAATATAAAATAAATACGGAAGTGTGCCAACATGACGTACACATAGGATGATAAAATAGGAGCTGAACTTTAGGACTATACCACCCAAGTTACCTTAAAACTTTGGTTTTGGAAATATAGGAGATTAAAGTAGCCGCTTTGCGATGTGCGGTCAGCGATTTGTCTAAGTTTGAATGAAATATAACAAAATACGGAAGTTTTCCAACATGACATAAACATCGGATGATAGAATAGGACCAGAACCCCTTGTACTATTCCACACAAGTTACCATAAAAACCTAGGTTTTGGAAATATGGTTGATTAAAGTAGTCGCTTTGCGATGTGCGGACTACGATTTGTCAAGGTTTGACATGAAATATAAAATAAATACGGAAGTGTGCCAACATGACGTACACATAGGATGATAGAATAGGACCAGAACTTTAGGACAATACCACCCAAGTTACCTTAAAAACTTAGGTTTTGGAAATATGGGTGGTTAAAGTAGTCGCTTTGCGATATGCGGACAGCGATTTGTCTAAGTTTGACATGAAATATAAAATAAATACGGAAGTGTGCTAACATTACGTACACATAGTATGATAGAATAGAACCAGGACTTTAGTATTATACCAACCAAGTTACCGTAAAAACTTAGGTTTTGGAAATATTGGTGGTTAAAGTAGTCGTTTGCGATGTGCGGACAGCGTTTTGTCTAAAGTTGACTTGAGATAAAAAATAAATACGGAAGTGTGCCAACATGACGTACGCATAAGATGATAGAATAGGACCAGAACTTTAGGACAATACCACCCAAGTTACCTTAAAAACTTAGGTTTTGGAAATATGGGTGGTTAAAGTAGTCGCTTTGCGATATGCGGACAGCGATTTGTCTAAGTTTGACATGAAATATAAAATAAATACGGAAGTGTGCCAACATTACCTACACATAGGATGATAGAATAGGACATGAACTGTAGGACTATACCACCCAAGTTACCGTAAAAACTTTGGTCTTGGAAATATGGGTGATTAAAGTTGTCGCTTTGCGATGTGCGGACAGCGATTAATCTAAGTTTGACACTAATATAAAATAAATACGGAATTGTGGATACATGACGTACACATAGGGTGATAGAATAGTACCAGAAATATATATTATATCACCGAAGTTACCGTAAAAACTTAGGTTATGGAAATATGGGTGGTTAAAGTAGTCGCTTTGCGATGTGCGGACAATGATTTGTCAAAGATTGACATGAAATATAAAATAAATACGGAAGTGTGCCAACATGACGTACACATAGGATGATAGAATAGGAGCAGAACTTTAGGACTATACCACCCAAGTTACCTTAAAAACTTAGGTTTTGGAAATATGGGTGATTAAAGTAGCCGCTTTGCGATGTGCGGTCAGCGATTTGTCTAAGTTTGAATGAAATATAAAAAAATACGGAAGTGTGCCAACATGACGTACACATAGGATGATAGAATAGGACCAGAACTTTAGTACTATACCAACCAAGTTACCTTAAAAACATAGGTTTTGGAAATATGGGTGATTAAAAAGTCGCTTTGCGATGTGCGGACAGCGATTAATCTAAGTTTTACATGAATATAAAATAAATACGGAAGTGTGCCAACATTACGTACACATAGGATGATAGAATAGGACAAGAACTGTAGGACTATACCACCCAAGTTACCGTAAAAACTTAGGTTTTGGAAATATAGGAGATTAAAGTAGCCGCTTTGCGATGTGCGGTCAGCGATTTGTCTAAGTTTGAATGAAATATAAAAAAATACGGAAGTGTTCCAACATGACATAAACATCGGATGATAGAATAGGACCAGAACCCCTTGTACTATACCACACAAGTTACCATAAAAACTTAGGTTTTGGAAATATGGGTGATTAAAGTAGTCGCTTTGCGATATGCGGACAGCGATTTGTCTAAGTTTGAATGAAATATAAAAAAATACGGAAGTGTGCCAACATGACGTACACATAAGATGATAGAATAGGACCAGAACCTTTGTACTTTACCACCCACGTTACCATAAAAACTTAGGTTTTGGAAATATGGGTGATTAAAGTAGTCGCTTTGCGATGTGCGGACAACGATTTGTCTAAGTTTGACATAAAATATAAAAATAAATACGGAATTGTGGATACATGACGTACACATAGGGTGATAGAATAGTACCAGAAATATAGTTTTATACCACCCAAGTTACCGTAAAAACTTAGGTTTTGGAAATATGGGTGATTAAAGTAGTCGCTTTGCGATGTGCGGACAGCGATTTGTCTAAGTTTGACATGAATTATAAAAATCAATATGGAATTGTGGATACATGACGTGCAAATAGGGTGATAGAATAGGACCAGAAATTCAGTATTATACCACCCAAGTTACCTTAAAAACTTAGGTTTTGGAAATATGGGTGATTAAAGTAGTCGCTTTGCGATGTGCGGACAGCGATTTGTCTAAGTTTGACATGAATTATAAAAATCAATATGGAATTGTGGATACATGACGTGCAAATAGGGTGATAGAATAGGACCAGAAATTCATTATTATACTACCCAAGTTACTGTAAAAACTTAGGTTTTGGAAATATGGGTGATTAAAGTAGTCGCTTTGCGATGTGCGGACAACCATTTGTCAAAGTTTGACATGAAATATAAAATAAATACGGAAGTGTGCCAACATGACGTACACATAGGATGATAAAATAGGAGCTGAACTTTAGGACTATACCACCCAAGTTACCTTAAAACTTTGGTTTTGGAAATATAGGAGATTAAAGTAGCCGCTTTGCGATGTGCGGTCAGCGATTTGTCTAAGTTTGAATGAAATATAACAAAATACGGAAGTTTTCCAACATGACATAAACATCGGATGATAGAATAGGACCAGAACCCCTTGTACTATTCCACACAAGTTACCATAAAAACCTAGGTTTTGGAAATATGGTTGATTAAAGTAGTCGCTTTGCGATGTGCGGACTACGATTTGTCAAGGTTTGACATGAAATATAAAATAAATACGGAAGTGTGCCAACATGACGTACACATAGGATGATAGAATAGGACCAGAACTTTAGGACAATACCACCCAAGTTACCTTAAAAACTTAGGTTTTGGAAATATGGGTGGTTAAAGTAGTCGCTTTGCGATATGCGGACAGCGATTTGTCTAAGTTTGACATGAAATATAAAATAAATACGGAAGTGTGCTAACATTACGTACACATAGTATGATAGAATAGAACCAGGACTTTAGTATTATACCAACCAAGTTACCGTAAAAACTTAGGTTTTGGAAATATTGGTGGTTAAAGTAGTCGTTTGCGATGTGCGGACAGCGTTTTGTCTAAAGTTGACTTGAGATAAAAAATAAATACGGAAGTGTGCCAACATGACGTACGCATAAGATGATAGAATAGGACCAGAACTTTAGGACAATACCACCCAAGTTACCTTAAAAACTTAGGTTTTGGAAATATGGGTGGTTAAAGTAGTCGCTTTGCGATATGCGGACAGCGATTTGTCTAAGTTTGACATGAAATATAAAATAAATACGGAAGTGTGCCAACATTACCTACACATAGGATGATAGAATAGGACATGAACTGTAGGACTATACCACCCAAGTTACCGTAAAAACTTTGGTCTTGGAAATATGGGTGATTAAAGTTGTCGCTTTGCGATGTGCGGACAGCGATTAATCTAAGTTTGACACTAATATAAAATAAATACGGAATTGTGGATACATGACGTACACATAGGGTGATAGAATAGTACCAGAAATATATATTATATCACCGAAGTTACCGTAAAAACTTAGGTTATGGAAATATGGGTGGTTAAAGTAGTCGCTTTGCGATGTGCGGACAATGATTTGTCAAAGATTGACATGAAATATAAAATAAATACGGAAGTGTGCCAACATGACGTACACATAGGATGATAGAATAGGAGCAGAACTTTAGGACTATACCACCCAAGTTACCTTAAAAACTTAGGTTTTGGAAATATGGGTGATTAAAGTAGCCGCTTTGCGATGTGCGGTCAGCGATTTGTCTAAGTTTGAATGAAATATAAAAAAATACGGAAGTGTGCCAACATGACGTACACATAGGATGATAGAATAGGACCAGAACTTTAGTACTATACCAACCAAGTTACCTTAAAAACATAGGTTTTGGAAATATGGGTGATTAAAAAGTCGCTTTGCGATGTGCGGACAGCGATTAATCTAAGTTTTACATGAATATAAAAATAAATACGGAATTGTGGATACATGACGTGCAAATAGGGTGATAGAATAGGACCAGAAATTCAATATTATAACACCAAAGTTACCGTAAAAACTTAGGTTTTGGAAATATGGGTGATTAAAGTAGTCGCTTTGCGATGTGCGGACAGCGATTAATCTAAGTTTACATGAATGTATTTAGTTTCATCATTTATTTTTGTGACGTCATTTATTTTGTGACGTTATGTATTTTGTGACGTCTTTTATTTTTGTGACGTTATGTATTTTGTGACGTCATTTATTTTTGTGACGTTATATATTTTGTGACGTCATATATTTTTGTGCCGTTATGTATTTAGTGACGTCATTAATTTTTGTTACGTCATTTATTTTTGTGACGTTATGCAATTTGTGACCTCAATCATTTTTGTGACGTTATGTATTTTGTGTCGTCATTAATTTTGGTTACGTCATTTATTTTTGTGACGTTATGTATTTAGTGACGTCATTTATTTTCGTGACGTTATGTATTTTGTGACGTCATTTATTTTCGTGACGTCATTAATTTTTGTTACGTCATTTATTTTTGTGACGTTATGTATTTATTGACGTCATTTATTTTTGTGACGTTATGTATTTGGTGACGTCATTTATTTTTGTGACGTTATGTATTTTGTGGCCTCAATTATTTTTGTGACGTTATGTATTTGGTGACGTCATTTATTTTTGTGACGTTATGTATTTTGTGACCTCAATTATTTTTGTGACGGTATGTATTTTGTGACGTCATTTATTTTTGTGACGTCATTTATTTTGTGACGTTATGTATTTTGTGACGTCTTTTATTTTTGTGACGTTATGTATTTTGTGACGTCATTTATTTTTGTGACGTTATGTATTTTGTGACGTCATATATTTTTGTGACGTTATGTATTTAGTGACGTCATTAATTTTTGTTACGTCATTTATTTTTGTGACGTTATGCAATTTGTGACCTCAATTATTTTTGTGACGTTATGTATTTTGTGTCGTCATTAATTTTGGTTACGTCATTTATTTTTGTGACGTTATGTATTTAGTGACGTCATTTATTTTCGTGACGTTATGTATTTTGTGACGTCATTTATTTTCGTGACGTCATTAATTTTTGTTACGTCATTTATTTTTGTGACGTTATGTATTTATTGACGTCATTTATTTTTGTGACGTTATGTATTTAGTGACGTCATTTATTTTTGTGACGTTATGTATTTTGTGGCCTCAATTATTTTTGTGACGTTATGTATTTTGTGACGTCATTTATTTTTGTGAAGTTACGTATTTTGTGTCGTCATTAATTTTTGTGCCATTATGTATTTTGTGACATCAATTATTTTTGTGACGTTATGTATTTTTTGACGTTATTTATTTTTGTGACGTTATGTACTTTGTGACGTCATTTATTTTTGTGACGTTATGTATTCTGTGACGTCATTTATTTTTGTGACCTCATATATTTTGTGACGTCATTTATTTTTGTAACGTTATGTATTTTGTGGCGTCATTAATTTTTTTACATCATTTATTTTTGTGACGTTATGTATTTTGTGACCTCAATTATTTTTGTGACTTTATGTATTTTGTGACGTCATTTATTTTTGTGACGTTATGTATTTAGTGACGTCATTTATTTTTGTGACGTTATGTATTTTGTGACCTCAATTATTTTTGTGACGATATGTATTTTGTGACGTCATTTAATTTTGTGACGTCATTTATTTTGTGACGTTATGTATTTTGCGACGTCATTTATTTTTGTGACGTTATGTATTTTGTGACGTCTTTTATTTTTGTGACGTTATGTATTTTGTGGCGTCATTTATTTTTGTGACGTTATGTATTTTGTGACGTCATTTATTTTTGTGACGTTATGTTTTTTGTGACGTCATATATTTTTGTGACGTTATTTATTTAGTGACGTCATTTATTTCTGTGACGTTATGTATTTTGTGACCTCAATTATTTTTGTGACGATATCGAGGGGTTCCTGGTAAAACAACCCAAGTCCATTTTTTCTGAAATTGAGGTTATGTTACCTTTAGACTGCCAAATCTGAGTTCTACAAGAGGTGATACCACCCAAATCATTATTTACACCAGAAAAGATATGAGGACCAAAATTGTTTTAACCCAAATTGTTTTTACTTATATACAGTAGAAGTGAAATCTCCCAAGTTACCTTGGGTGATTTTACCTCTATGGAATTTTCTGGGGCCAGTTGTTTTATTCCACCTAAATGCCATATAGGTGGAATAAAACAACTGGCCCCAGAAAATTCCATAGAGGTAAAATCACCCAAGGTAACTTGGGTGATTTCACTAAGTAAGTTTTTGGTTAGGTTAGGTTAGGTTACCTAACCTAACCTAACCTAAAACAAACAAAAAATACATTTTCTTAGAGGTCAAAGAACCCAAGTCACGTAAATTATTTTTCCTGATTATATAAAATAAGATAAATTAAAGATAGTATTATTGAAAAATATATTACTTAAGAGAGTTTTAGTTGTACTACAAGATATTAATTATATTTATTTTATAAACATAATTGGTGAATTTTCAGCGCAGTTGTAAAGTTTGTTTTTGCTCTCCTGAAAAATTGGATAATATGGACTTGGGTGATTTTACCAGGAACCCCTCGATATCTAAATAAAATTTGGTATGTGACTTTATCTAGTTAAGATCTACTTAATTATAGCGTAAAATCCACATATTTATATATTCTTGAGGCAGCAAACCTGCGTACTCACCTTCCCAATGTTAACCTTATGGGAAATCAATAAAATTGAACACCTTCCTTATCTCCCAATATATCTCAATAATACTCCCATTGCAGCAGACCTGCATACTCAGTGAATTTCAAACGCAAAACATTATATTTTAATCTAACATTGCGAGATTTGACATGTTTTTGTAAGCTCCATAAGATTAACATGGGGAATGAGTATGCAGGTTTGCTGCTACAGGTATGTTTAAACTGGTTGGTTTTTATTCAATATTTCGTAGATCTGAACTAGAAGAAGCCATTTACCAAGTTTTATCAAGATATGTTGAGAAATAAGCGAAATATAGAATTTTACTTATTTCACATAAGGTTAACATTAAGACAACGTACTGTGTTTACCACTTTCAGTATCTCGGTAACCAATGGACATAGAGCAGTGATTCAAATAACTAAATTGTTTATTTTTTTGAGCTGAATTCAATGGTGCCAACGAAAATTTAATAAATTTTATTTTTCTATGTAAAAAGCTCAAAAAACCCATTTTTGAGAGGGTTTATCCCCCTTTACCCCCCCTTCCAGTGGTCCGATCGGACTGGTTCACAAACTCGTCCGAGTGATTACCACTTTACACGTCTGTACCAAATTTCATTAAGATCGGACCACATTTACGGCCGCTATCGTGTTAACAGACATATATATATATATATATATATATATATATAGATATATAGATATACATATAAAAATTCGAACGAATAGTGTTTTTTGCTTCTGGGGGCCCCAAAATTAAAAGTTAACATGGTCTCGGGCTTAGGTCTTACCATGAGACCTACGGTAATAGCTTATTCCTTTAAGGAAATTCGCTAATTCCTTTAAGGAAATTCGCTAAAATTCGAACGAATGGTGTTTTTTGCTTCTGGGGGTAGCAAAACGAAAAGTTATCATGGTCTGGGGCTTAGGTCTTACCATGAGACCTACGGTAATAGCTTCTTCCCTATAGGGGAAATTCGCTAAAACTAGTTTTGTGGCTTTATTTAGTAAAGGTCGACTTGATTTCGGTCAAAAATCCCCAAGTTTATAGACCCCTGAGGCAGCAAACCTGCCCACTCACCTCCCCAATGTTGACCTTATGGTAAAAAATAAAAATGTGTAACTTGCTTATTTCTCAACGTATCTCGCTGAAACTTGGTAACTTGCTTAGTCAAATAGACCTTAACTAGATGTTGCACAAACAAAGTTTTATCAAAATATTGAGAAATAAGCTAGCTGTACAATTTTATTTATTTTCCGTAAGGTTAACATTGGGAAGGTGAGTAAGCAGGTTTGCTGCCTCAAGAATATAAAAATTTGTGGATTTTGTGCCATAAACAAGTAGATGTCAACTAGATGAAGCCACATACCAAATTTTATTAAGATATGTTCAGAAATAAGTGGGATATACAATTTTATTTATTTCCCATAAGGTTAACACTGCTGGGACAACATACTGTATTTACCACTCTCAGTATCTCGGTAACCAATGGACATAGAGCAATGATTCAAAATACTAAATTATTTGTTTTTTCGAGCTGAATTCAACTGTATAAACCAAAATTAGAATATTTTAATTTTTCTACATGAAAAAATCAATAAACCCCATTTTTGGGGTTTACCCCCCCTTTCTTATGGTCCGATCGGGCTGGTTTTCAACAATGTGTGAATAATTACTAGTTTACACGTCCGTGCCAAATTTTATTAAGATCGGACCAATTTTGCGAGGGTTATCGAGGAAACAAATACATAAGTATATTTATTTATATACATCTATATTGATACATATATATTTATATAGATTTGAACGTATGGGTTTTTTGGCTTCTGAGGACCTCAAAACTTTAGTTATCATGGTCTCGGGCTTAGGGATTACCATGAGACCTACAGTAATAGCTCTTTCCCTAGAAGAGAAATTCGCCTAAAACCTTTGTTTAACTTACCATAAATCAATTAACATTCAAAGTATCTTTATCACAAGGTACTCAATAAATGCAGAATTTTGTCCTCTACAATTCTTGTATTTAAACTTTATATGTAGAATAAGCGGTTTTTAGCGAATTTCCTTAAAGGAATAAGCTATTACGGTAGTACTCATGGTAAGACCTAAGTCCGAGACCATGTTAACTTTTCATTTTGGGCCCCCCAGAAGCAAAAAACACCACTCGTTTGAATTTATATATATATCTATATATATTACAATTTTCACAATGAAGGGCTACTTTTATTATTAAAAATATAAAGATAAACTGAGTACCCTTTTTAAAATATTAAAAAAAAAAAAAATTTAAAAGGGTACTCAGTTTATCTTTTTATTTTTAATATCTATATATATATATGTCTGTTAACAGTAACACGATAGCGGCCGTAAATATGGTCCGATCTTAATGAAATTTGGTACAGACGTGTAAAGTGGTAATCACTCAGACGAGTTCGTGAACCAGCCCGGTCGGACCACCGGAAGGGGGGGTAAAGGGGGATAAACCCCCCAAAAATGGGTTTTTTGAGTTTTTCACATAGAAAAATAAAATTTGTCAAATATTAGTTGGCACCATTGAATTCAGCTCAAAAAATCAAACAATTTGGTATTTTTAATCACTGCTCTATGTCCCTTGGTTACCGAGATATTGAAAGTGGTAAACACAGTACGTTGTCTCAATTTTAACCTTATGGGAAATAAGTAAAATTCTATATCTCGTTTATTTCTCAACATATCTTTATAAAACTTGGTAAATGACTTCTTCTAGTTCAGATCTACTAAATATTGAATTAAAACCAACCAGTTTAAACATACCTGTAGCAGCAAACCTGCATTCTCATTCCCCATGTTATTCTTATGGAGCTTTCAAAAACATGTCAAATTTCGCTATGTTGGATTGAAATATGTTGTTTTACACTTGAAATTCGCTGAGTATGCAGGTCTGCTGCAACGGGGGTATTTACTTATTTACAAAAGAATAAAAAATGGCCCAAAACTCTGATATTTTTGTGGTCCCAGGTCGAAAGCACACTAGGAAAAATGGGACAAACTTCAAATTCATATACTTGGATGTAAAACGGAAAGATTAAATCGATTTCCAGCTTTCCGGGAATTTGTCCAGGCTCAATCTTATTTTTACAGTTCTATTATACGTCTTGAGTCGTAAAAAAACACAATTCAGTTACAGCATGGAATCTTTTACCTTAATCCTTAATAGGCCTGTACATGTCAAAACAAAGTTCCACAAATATCTAGTCTACTCTGCTCAAAATGTGGCCCCCTTCCTTTTGTGGTCAGGGGCAATCTGCTCCTTTGCCCCCCTACAAAAAAACCCATAAATATTATAAGTGAAGAATACCACTCCCAATCCCTGGTTTGTTTTTTCCTTGGCCCTGTACTCTGGCGGTTTACCTGTCCATCGTATTTCAACCAATACGAAGGCAGTCAAACTCCTTCTTGATAAAAAAATTTTCCATTCACAGAGGAGAAAGTTGGTTAAAAATTCACAACAACCCAATTAATTTTTTTATTTATTTTTTAAGATGTCATTTGTCTGACATGGTGTAACTTAACAGTAATAAAATTTTGTTTCAGTGACAAATTATTTTAACGATATTTTAAATAATACAAATTTGCTAACATATTTCAAAGGATACACACAAAAAAATTACATAAGTAATTTACACAATTACTTAACAACATAACATCTCTTGTATACAGCGCTTGGTATACTCTTGTATACTTTCACAAGACAAGGCGAGAACGGAGAGTTGTACAGACAAGCCAAGGTTCTTGTACTATCACAGACAAGCCATGTAATTTTAGCGAATTTCCCCTGTAGGGAAGAAGCTATTACCGTAGGTCTCATGGTAAGACTTAAGCCCGAGACCGTGATAACGTTTCGTTTTGGGGCCACCAGAAGCAAAAAACACCATTAGTTCGAATTTTTAGATATATATATATATATATATATATATATATATATATATATATATATATATATATATGTCTGTTAGCACGATAGCGGCCGTAAAAATGGTCCGATCTTGATGAAAATTGGTACAGACGTGTAAAGTGGTAATCACTCGGACGAGTTCGTGAACCAGCCCGATTGGACCATCGGAAGGGGCAGGGGTGCCTACAGGGGGGGATTATGACGCCAATGGCGTCATAGCATTTTTAAGGGGGGATTTTTTAATTTGGTTTACTGTACAGGTAAAACGTACTACTACTAATTTTTACCAATAAATCGTCAAAAATAAATTAATTTCTACACTATTTAAATTTGTATATAAATTAAAATTATTATTTTCGATGTACGAAATAGGAATACACAACATGTACATGCCCGCACTGCACGACTGTCCAGTGTATACCATCAGCGTTCCTGTGCACTTGTTTCTTCCGTGGCGGCCGCGGCACGCAAGCAGCCGAACTGGCTCAGTCCACGAGACTCTCTCCAAACAAACACAAACAAATTAATTCTTTCAATCTGTCCTGTTTCCTATCGATAAATTACTCAACTACTTCTAGGGGGAAATGCAAATTTGCTTTGGTACACTGGAAAAAGTAAAATTAATAATTCCCCCCCAATATGGCCTTGACGATTTAAAACTTATTTTGAGGAGGGAGGGTGCATTGAAATGTATACAGTAATTACTTTTTACCGGGGAAATGTAAATGTGGCAACACAACAAATGGCAAAATGAACGATTCCCCCCAATACAGCATTGACGTTTTAAGGATTATTTTTAGGGGGGAAGGTTGCGTTGAAATGGACAGTTACTTTTTAGCGGGGAAATTGAAAACTGGTAACACAACAAAGTCTTCAATCGGTCACCTAATAGCAACATTAATGATTCCCCTCAATACAGCTTTGACGTTATAAATATTATTTTTGGGGGGGGATGGGTGTGTTTAAATTAACAGGTCCTTTTTATGAAGGAAATGAAAAAATGGCAATACAACTAAACTTCAATCAGTAAACTAATAGCAAAATGAATTATCCCCCCTTAAAAATTTTATGAAGACATGTTTAGAAATAAGCAGGATATAGAATTTTACTTATTTCCCATAAGGTTAACATTGGGACAACGTACTGTGTATACCAATTTCAATATCTCGATAACCAATGAACATAGAGTGATTCAAAATACTAAATTGTTTTTTTTTTGAGCTGAATTCAATGGTGCCAACAAAAATTTGATAAATTTTATTTTGGTGATAAAGCAAAATTTTAATCGGTCATCCATTAGCAAAATTAATTGTTCCCCCCAATATCGTGTTTACGTTTTAAAGATTATTTCTAGGAGCGAAGGGGGCGTTAAAAAGTTTTTAAATATTTAGGAGCAGGGGATTGTAAAAATTGTAAAACTTCAATTTAAAAATGCAGTAATAACAGCTTCATGACAGAATGACATATTTTCGCCAAAAAAGGATGAAATGATTTTTAATTTATTCCACTAAATTATCGACCAGCTACGTAATGTGGAATGAACTCACAAAAATTCAGAATTTTAATGCTTTTTGTAAGTGGGAAAAACTTGGGATAATGGATAGTGGCAGGGTCAGTTGTTGTGGGTGTTGTTATGTTGACATGTTGTCAAGTTGCCTGCTGTATAAGGCCTACATGTGATGGGTGTTTAGCGTCTGTCGTGTATTGGGACAGTGGTTTAGTGAACGTTGGAGTGAAGCTCATGATAGAAGGAAATATTGAATTTTTTGGAGGTAGCTACCTAATGTCCTCGTTTACGTATTTTAGTATTTGTAATAAGACGAAATGCCTCGAGTTTTCAGGCCAAGGCTCAAGAATGGTAAAAGTAAAAGGCTACACTTGTCTTCTTCCCCCAGACGATGTTACAGAAATAACTGACGTCTAGTAAAATCAAAGTTCAATAATAATAATAATTTTTAAGTAATTAATATTATTAACTTTTAGTCGGGAAAATGTTTAAAATTTGAAAGTGATGTAACTTAAATTAACCCAGATTATTTTTAATGTCCTCTGCTTAAATAGGATGTCATAAATATATGTTGTGCGGAGGGGGGATATTTGATAGATTCTGGAAATTTTTGGGGGGGATTGGCGTCATAGCTCTTGGGGGGGATCGGCACCCCTGGGAAGGGGGGGTAAAGGGGGATAAACCACCCCAAAAATGGGTTTTTTGAGTTTTTTACTTAGAAAAATAAAATTTATCAAATTTTTGTTGGCACCATTGAATTCAGCTCAAAAAAAACAATTTAGTATTTTGAATCACTGCTCTATGTTCATTGGTTATCGAGATATTGAAATTGGTATACACAGTACGTTGTCCCAATGTTAACCTTATGGGAAATAAGTAAAATTCTATATCTTGCTTATTTCTAAACATATCTTCATAAAATTTGGTAAAAGGCTTCTTCTAGTTCATATCTACTATATATTGAATTAAAACCACCCAGTTTTAATATAGCTATAGCAGCAAACCTGCATACTCATTCACCATGTTATTCTTATGGAGGTTACCAAAACATGTCAAATGTCGCTATGTTGGATTGAAATATGTTGTTTTGCATTTGAAATTCGCTGAGTATGCAGACCTGCTGCAACGGGGGTATTTTGATAAACTTCTGACTGCAAAAAAGTAGTGAACTAAACATTTATTTAGAAAAATACACATGTAAAAATGTATGTTAAACTTAACATGTTTTCATGTCTAATTTGTGATAAATTTTTTGTTAAATTTATGTTTAGTTTAACATGACAAATATGTTCATTAAAATGTAGTTGAAGACACATGTACATGTGCATGTAAAATGGAAGTAATAAAATATCGTGAGATAATTATTTTGTAATTAACAAGAATATTTTGTACATCAACTGAAAATACACCAGACTAGCAAAACTTAGGTGGTGAAACAATCATTACAAATTTATGAAAGAAAACATAAAAACATAAAAAGGTATACACAGAGTACTGAGGAGAGAGTGCTTACTTACAATTTATGAGTAATAAAATTAAATTAACAGTAACATTTAAGGTGCAGTAAGGTTTCTGCGATTAGTTATAAAAAAATATGACAAAGAACTTTCTGAGAAATCTTTTTCTGAGCAGCAAAAAGGTAAAAAATTCAATAGTTTACTCCCAACTATAACTAAATGAAAAGGCAACGAGTGTTGAGGTCAGGCAATATCCTACAACGTCCACTCTCTGATACTTGTTCAACATACAAATTTGATAACATATTTCTATAGCATGTTTCTATATTATATATATATATATATATATATATATATATATATATGTTAACATATTTGTTAACATATAACAATATCAAAGACAATCATACAGTTCATGTTCATGGTTGAGGTTCATGTTCAGTGTGTTCATTTCATGTTTTTTTATACACAAACAAAATTACATGAGTAATTTACACATTAATTAAAATAATTATTAACAATAATACAATGTAATAACTAACAATAATACTTCAATACCTTAAATCCTGACCAAAAATATATTGTTGTAGGGTCATTGACCCTGAACAATGACAGGAACATTAATTAATTAGTTGTAAGAAAATATGACACAGAACTTTCTGAGAAATCTTTTTCTGGGCAGCAAAAGGGTGATTGCAAACATTCTTATTAGGTACAATACATTGACTAAGTGTTTTTCCACACATATAAATTAAAAGATAGCATTAAAATCATAACCTATGATCATTAACACATAGCTAAAATTACCCCACCCGACCCGGATGTGTTAATTTATATTGCTGGTGTGGTTAATAATAAACATGTAGGGAGTTGGGGGCGCCGCTTGTATTATGTAGGCTTATATCACATAATAAGCCACAAAATCATTTTATAACTTACACACATCATTTATTTTGTACACCATATTCAAGGTTTCTGCGATTTTAGGTTTTTTTTACATCTCTAACTGTTTTAAAACCTTGTCGTCATTTACAGATCACTGCCTAATACTATGCAACACATGAAAAAGAACTTATAAAGGATTCGTAATCATTAAAGTCAACAAAGATCAACAATAAGATCAAAAATAAAATTATTTGACAGAACAAGGTTATTTAAACCATTTCCTCCAATAAAAAATTCAATAGAATACCCCCAACTATAACTAAATGAAAAGGCAATGAGTGTTGAGATCAGGCAATTTCCTGCAACGTCCACTCTCTGATACTTGTTCAACATACAAATTTGCAAACATATTTCAAAAAGATACACACAAAAAATTACATGCGTAATTTACACAATAATTAAAATAATTATTAACAATAATACAACAATAATTAACAATAATACTTCAATACTACAAACCCTGAACAATGACAGTAATTAATTAGTTGTAAGAAAATATGACACAGAACTTACATCTTGAGTCGTAAATGTTATTAAAATTATAATAATTAAAAAAACACATTTAGTGACAAAGCACGGGACAAACAAAGTTTTGGGAGGAACCTTTGGGAGCAGACAATTACAGTTACAATGCTGTTTTCATTTAGTTATTATTATAGTTACAATGCCGGGATGGTTTCTTCGTTTCAAAACATCGAAAAGCTAAAATTACACAGCAGCACTAAATGTTAGAAAGATCCCTGATTTGCATAAATCAGTATGTATGAGTTTTATGGACTGAAATGGTTATAAATAATTCCAAGATGAAAATGGTAGGTTAAATTGCTTGATTTAATCAAGCTTGTGTTAAAGCAATGATTATTATGTGGTACTAATAAATTTTACACTAAAACGGTAGATGTTCATTAATTTTAATATATATATTTTAATTCTGGATAGGACCTATAATATCCTTGACTGAAGAATCGGACAGTCCTAATGTGGATGATAATGTATTGATTTGGAATATGTGTGCTTTGACACCTCAGTGTTGAGGTTCCTAACTTGTTTACTGAAAACCAGTTACAAAAAACTCCAGTATTCATGGAAGCTGACATTGTGACCAGGTAGTAAATTTACTAGTATGAAAGGTTCCTCAGTATACTTTAAAACAATTAATACAAACTGAAGTAACGTTAGTTACTGTTTGAATTTATATTGAAAATTTATTTTTTAAGAATTAAAACCATAAAATTTATCAAATAATATGTACGGGCATATTGTATGGTTTATGTCTAGTCCATATTAAAAGAAAATAATTATTAAAATACTCATTCTAAATATAAATATTCACTTATAAAACGTAACGACCAGGCTTATGTCATACATCACAAAATCATTTTATAACTTACACGCATCATTTAACCTGCTAAATCGAATTGGTTAACACAGTTCTGTAGGCACGCGTTTGTTACGTCATGTATTGCAACGTTGCAATAATGGCACAGAGGGCGTACAGCAACTCTGCTTGCATGCGAGCTTCTAGCATCATGATGTTCACATGGACCTGAAATGATAAAATCACATATTACAACTTTTGCAAAAATAACAAAACTTCAATTAGGTCAACAATATCTTAGGCAATATGTTATTATGAATTTAATACATAGAAATCCATTAAATATTTTAAATTTATGGTATGTTAAAGTTAATTCATTATTGCACATGATGAACTGGATTCATAATAAAAATAAGGAAAAGGGGAACAGCTGATTAATATTTAACAGCTGATTGACTGGAAACAGCTGATTAACAGTAAAAAGATAATTTACAAATAAATCAGCTGTTTTAAATTAAGATGTTGGTTTGTCGATAAAACAGTATTTTGCTGCTAATCAGCTGTTCGGAGTCAATCAGCTGTTTAGTACAAATCAGCTGTTTTCATAGTTATCATTTTTTATGATAAATCCAGTGCATTATACCCCATTATCATTTACAAACATATATTTCCTCTGATTAAAAACACATTTGAAGAGGAAAATATCACATGTGTGGTATTTTGATTTTGGTAATCAGGAGAAAAATATATTTCCAATGAAAAATGAAATTTTACATGTTGGTATTTCATTTATAAATTTATAAATGGCATTTACATAAATAGTGGAGGAGTGGAGGGATTTGGTGATTCAGCTTCTATAGAGTGAAAGTGAACTTCCACTTTCAATTCGACCGCTTACTACGGGAATGATTTATGATTCGCGATTGTAAGTATTTATTAACTGAATATTGATTGTGGAAACTATATTATGTCATGAAAGGAAAAATGAAACGAAAATCTCGATTAACAAATGAGTTAACAGTTCTTTAGAAATAAATTAATAACGACGTAAATATTAATCACAAGACTCTCAAATTTTGATATACTGTTCCCAAGAAAGTCGACTAAAGGTTCTCTATAGGAATTTTTTCCCCAATGCTTCCAAGCAGAGTTATCATAAATCAAACACAAAGAATTGACTTTTTTAATTCGCAAATCGTGTTTATAGTAATATAACTCACAGTATAAACTAAACGATGCACGTTAAAAATTATTTGAAAACAGTGCTGATAACGTAATTAACTGGCCATTGGAATAAAGTTGACTGCAAATTCTTAACAGCATTTGTTACGTTTTTACAGCGTTATAAAAATGGGAATGTTTTTACTGCCGCACGCTCGCTCCGCCGCCGCCGCGCCGCTCACCTTCTTTCGATAATCAGGGTATAATTATAACAATCAGCCAAATTGTGGTATTACTAACAAGGATATTAGAACGATATTCCTATCAGATTCTACAAGGCTTTGGCTACCTGAGCCCGGATGACAACCATTTTCTTTATTCAAGTCTTCAAAAATTTTTATTTGCCATTCAATTATTTGAGAATCTAAACACCCAAAATATTCAATTAGGCCTACGTTTGCATAAGCCTCGCGCCACAGACAACAGCAACAGGCCTTCATTACTGCGCAGTGTTGTTGCCCTACGACTACGGCAGACAGCTTGGCTTGACAGCTAACCGACCATTACCATACAGTGTTACCACTTGTAGACCATGTTTACCCGAAAAATATCTGTTTCTACTAGAATAAACTGTTGAAAGAATTACGAAATCCCCACACGGCCTTGCAAATACCCGAGAGTCGGGTAATTTCCCTAACAGCAGTATTTGTTTTTGTTCCGTTACCCGATTAGCCTGTATAACCATCATGATCACGGTTATACTGCAGCTGCCGCCGACAGTCGTAGTACTCGTTTTATTGTCGTCATTGAAATTCATGTGTGGAATCACACAGCCAATTATGAGTTGTTTGCATTCATTTAAAACTTATTATAAAGTGAAGAAACATTCTATTGCAAGAATTTTCAAACTTAGCGAAAAAATAACAGTGCACTACTTTATTGCACAGCCTTTATCACTTTGTTGTCAAACGGCGTCTAGTGTCTGAAAGTATTACTACCACTATGCACTAAGCTCTTCATAACTTCATCAGGACTCAAGAAACTGCTTTGAACATTAATATTTCAAATAAATATGTAGTTAAAATGTTTATTAAGTTGCTTTCAACATCCATTTTCGACTATTGGCGAGTAGTGAATCGAAGAATGCTGATGCATCTAGGCCAAATTGATGCATCGGCATTTCGATGCATGCCAAATCGAATCGCGATTTGATGCATCGAATCGAATCAAATCAAAATTTCGATGCATTTTCGATGCATCACACACCCCTAGTCCATTGTAAAGCTAAAATCTACAAAAACCATGATTATCTGTACATCAAAACAAACAATGAGCAGTTGACTTTTCTAAACATTACTTTCCTTATCCAAACATTGCTTTGCCATTCCTCAACAAAGTTTGGCCATTTTCAGGCTAAATTAAGAAAAAAAAATTTTAGACCAAGTGGTATTTACTTCTGATGAAATTAGTAGACTATGTTATTAAATAATATTTTAAAAAAGGTTAGTGTAGTCATTTGCATTGTAATGAAAAGTACTATTCATTACTCGTCACTCTAGTCGCATTTTGGTTGTTTTCAAAATAAGCCATGGCTCGCACATAAAATGCTAGCTTACCCCGATAATGGTCACTTCCTTGACTAAAGGTGAAATATACTTTAACTAGCTGGATCCAATATTAAGTAGTTAAACATGAGTTATTCAGTTTCTTAAGGTAATGAAGATGTTTACAAATTGCTAACCCACTTTGAATTCTCAATATTAGTGAACATCAACGGGGATAATTTATATTTTCTATCCATTAAATTTCAACCGACTACATTTGATGATACAGGGGCGATTTTCTGATTGGTCAACCTCAGATGGACGTACAAGAACTCTGCTGGTTTACAATGGTCGAGTGACTTGGCCTAGCTAATTTGGATCAGCTGATAAACCATTTTTTTGGAATTGGGTTTGACAGATAACTCGCCTGTCAGTCGACTCATCTGACGACACTGGTCGAGTACTAACTCCCCTTTCTACTCGACCTCCCAATCGACCCCTCTTTGGAGGTAAAATTTATCCGTACCATACCTCTCATCATGCTCAGCTCATGTAGCACCAGTTCCTTTAAAATTTTTTAGTGTGCGATCACATTTTTCTGATATGAACATGAACAATACAGACCAAAACTATAATCTTTACCTTTTCGCTATGTTTAAACTCCCTGAGGACCCTGTCGTAGTCAGCCTTGGATGTCCGCTCGGGAAAGCAGCAGGTTGACTTGAGTGACGCTCCAGCAGATGATTCACTTCCCCGTAGTTGTAATCATCACACCTGGACCACAAGTAGACAGGGTTAGTGACATTTGCTGACTGATCAAAAAGAAGGTATAATAAAGAAATAGTTATTTGTGCATCTAGGGACTAAAGTGCAACTTTTTCTCCCTGAGCGAAACTGTTGTCACCCGATGGCGGTGCCGAGGGTGACAATTTCCCGAGGGAGAAAAAGTACTTTAGTCCCGTGATGCACACAAATTTTTTCCTCCACCTACACCATTAACAATAACTAGGTAGGCCTGTAACACTGTAACTTTACCTTCAGATGATCCTTTGCTTCAACAAACTGCATTACAATCACATAGCCTATATAAACGAATAATGCAAGGTATTTAGGCTTTAATTTTAACCATTTTATTCACACTCTTCTTTAAAAATACTCTAGGCCTAAGTTATTTGTTCACAAATATGCAGGAATATAGCCTAAACTACAGCAAACTCAAAATGAATACGCTGTCCTGTAGACAATGGAAACGGACGCTGGGATGCTGTGACACTCTCTTCAACATAGAGAAACAAATTAAAATTGACAGCATTGCCATATTTTCTCACTGTCCACCGCGACGTTGCCGGATTTCTTCCCATGTATTTCTTAATTCCTTATGAGATTACTTTGAGTTCCATGGGTTTAAAAGTAGATTACTTTTAGTCCCGTGGGACTAAAAGTAAGTAAGTAAATCCCATGGAGTATAATCTAGTACTTTAGTATTCTATTCCAGGGACTAAAAGACGACTATATTGCAAACAAAACCATCACGGATAGCTGCTTGCTTTGTAGGTGGAGGTAAAAATGCATCTTTGTGACAAGCCCCATGTTTTGCTGTACTACTTCATACACAGGGCAGTCTTACTTTAGGTTTCCAAACAACAACTTATTCACTTTTATTTTGAGGCAAAATTTACAAGTTAGGCCTACTTTATTCTTAAAGCAATTGTTGTTGACACATCATCTTTTTAAATTACTGTCCAAAAGAGAAAAATACACCTAGATTAGGCGTTCTTCCAATTTTTAAGACGATGAATTCGACTGCTCCTTTTGCATGAACACTGCAAAAGGAGCACTAACATTAACATTAACACTTTCCAAACATCATTAGTGATGGGCGTTTCAATTTGGATGACTCATCGAATAAATCAAATGAATTTTTAATTTTGAGTGAATGATTTACCTTTGAAAATCTAGCTTGTTCATTACGTGAATGGAATGCAAAATTCCGTGTAATCTCGAATCTTATTAATTTAAGCACCATTAATCTATCCACCCCGGTGTCTCTCTTGAAATTCAGTAAAAAAAGATATAATTTTATTAATGACCTTGAAGCTTCTATCATGGACATTCCTAAATATTTGTCTTTGCTTCTGTTGATTTTTACTTAAAACTTTGAGCCCTCGGCGCTAAAATCTTTATTTCCATGCGTTACTAGCCGATTTCGGGGTTCAAATTAAAATTCGTAACTTAATGTACATATTTTTTACCCATATAAATTATACATCAAAATTAAGAGATAAATATAACCTTTCAAATGATATAGTTTTTATTACAGTTACAAAAAACATTGCTCATGTTAGGTTGCGGAATTGCAATGAGACTACGGTTTCTCTCCGTCAACTGGCTCCTAAAGGGAATGAAGAAGCACAGCAGCGGCAGCAACACGTATAACAACAGCTAACGTACGACAACCAACCACAATCATGACGTTGCCTAAGCGATGATGAAGATGATGATGTCGATGTATGGTTCAACCAAGAACAAACACCAGGAACAAGCACTCAAACTCTCGAATCAGAAGCAAGTAATCAAACCCTTACTCTTGAATCACAGGCAAGTAATCAAACTCTAAAAGAGACAGTACCAACAACTCAACGTCCGACAAGAGTAAGGAAACTACCTAACCATTTTAAGGAATATCACATTTCTTCTTTAAGGCGGGAAAAATGATACAATACATTCTCTTTTTACCTACTTGTAAATGTCATTATTTCTTTTATATGTTTCATATGTCAACAGTTTGTTTACATTGTGTTAACACTTCATCCTTGTAGGCCTAAGGTTTTAGTTGAATAAAGCCACATTTCCTGGTGAATTACTTAGTACTTATTCGAAATTCATTTTCCTACTACTGGATATTGATGCTTAAATCAGTGATATGAATAAATACCTTACTATATCCGGGATTTTCGTTTTCGTTACTGCGACATGTTTCGTGGCAACAACCACATCTTCAGGCAGCGTCTTAGTAATAACATCATATTAATAAAACAAATAAGACCGGTCCAATGACCAATGACCGGTCTTATTTGTTTTATTACATTGATGTTTGTATGTAAGTGTCATGTGTCATTCGGTGTTTTTATTTTAATTCTATGACAAGTCCTCAAAGACGCTGCCTGAAGATGTGGTTGTTGCCACGAAACATGTCGCAGTAACGAAAACGAAAATCCCGGATATTGTAAGGTATTTATTTATATCACTGATAGTACTTATTCTTTCACCCTGACTCCACATACCTGGTCTCGTCGTCGGAAGAACCTGGCGAGGGGCATGTGGGCTTGGCCGTAGTGGTCGTACACCGTGACGCGCGATCGCAGCCACGCCGACAAAGCTGCCTGCACCTGTCAGCAGAAACAACTGCTTTTACTGTTTGTCGACTAAACATCAAGAGCATTTTGATTAATATTTACTAGTGATGGGTCGAGTCAACTCGAGTCAAGTGTTGTGTGCTTCGTTACTGGAGTTGGAGATGAACTCAAACAAAGATTGCTACTTGGAAGTCCTGAACTTAGAACTTAAACTGTGTGATGCAATGTTCAATAGATAAGCCACATAAAAACCATAAATTTTCATGCATTAATTCGTGACTCTTATAGTAGCAAAATATAGCTGAAATTCTCCGATTTCAGTCTTGTTTATAATATTTCTTCTGAAGTGTCAACATCCTTTTCTCTTATCAGTTGAAATATTGTTCTTGTTTGTTTTGCGTGGAGAGGATGCTCTACCGTGGTCCAAAATAGATCGCAAACGAGATATTTCCAATAAAATTACCCACCCCCCCTTCCCAAGGTGTTTTTCTTGATTTATTGAATGCCTTTCTTTTAACCATGGTTTTGGGTTATCCGTGACACTTCATTACATTATTGCTTGAAATGGCGACCTACCCAGGTAGGTACTGTAAGTTAAGTATGAATGACAGATGAGTGAAAGATGATTTTGGCACGATCTTGTTGTCTTGTTACTGACTATGGCCGGCGTGTTCCTTAGACAGGATTGTTGATTAGTTAATAGCCCATCAGCCAATGGTAACTAAGGGACCTACTTTTTAACATGGGATCCGAACCACAATTTCCCTGGTTAACAATTAACAAACTGGTCTAATAATGAGGACAGTCCTATGAACAAAGTATTCATTAGTGCGGACGTTAATCCCCACTAAGGGGGAACACCACATCCACAAGTTATCGCTCATAACTATCCACAATTCGTGACCTCCAAGTAGCTGGATTACAGGACACGCCACAGTCCCAGCCTGTACAATCTGTATAACAATCCTGGTTGATTGGGAATTGACTGCAAGCCAATTTTTGCATTGAATTTAGCTTGACAAAACGAACAAATTAGTATTTTGAATCATTGCATAATGTTCATTGTTTGCCGAGATATTGAGAGTGGTAAACAAAATACGTTGTCTTAACATTAATCTTATGGAGAATAAGTAAAATTCTTTATCTCGCTTAATTCTCAACATATCTTAATAAAATTTGGTTTGTGGCATCATCTATATGAGATCTAATGTGATATAGTCTAAAATCCCCGATATTTTTATTTTTGTAGCAGCAAACCTGCATACTCATTCCCCATGTTATCCGTTTGGGAAATAAAAAAATCTTTACCTCCCATATTTCTATTAGTAGAAAACTGCTAGAGTGCCAACAAATATATATTACCTTTTGTTTGGGAGCCACTTTTACCTTGAATTGCCCCCCCCCCCCCACAGTGACCTCAGGTCTGAGCATTTTTTTTTTTGTATAATAGCTGAATTTTGGTGTGTTCCATTTTGGGTATTTTTCTCAGGGGGTCCCAAAATGAAAGTTATGTCTCCTATGTCTCAGAGCCACTGTGCGGGTGATGCCAATAGCTCACCGTTCCGTACGAAATCTTGTACATCTGGTGACTTCTAAGCTGGCTCTTGACCGATCGATACTCAGTCGATGCTAGCCTAGTTCAAAAACATTATGTTCCATCAAGCGGGTTGCGGCAACGTCCTCGCGACCCTCGTGAAGGCGTTTGTCAGCAGAAATGTTCGCAGACCGGTCTTTTTCCTATACCTCCACCACTCTCCACTGCGCCTATACCGCCCGCGTGAGGCCCAAGTGCCAGCTTGCAAGTCACCAGCTGTAATGATCGGAGTTACTGTATGTTATCACTGCTTCACTCACATCAGGATTCCTGAACCTTGAGTCCAGCAGCAGCAGAGCGCCGTAGACTCGCGCGCCACGGGTAAGGCAGTCTGCCGCATGGTTAACCGCGCGGACAGCCTCTGCCTCATACCACTGCCGCCCTGTCAGCCCCTGCAACACACACCAACGCCCACGTCAACAACCCAGATTCGTAGGGCTTTTAAATTAATCGCTTTCACTTTAACATTAACTCTGCTTCCCTCACACAGTTTATAGTATGAGTCATATAATGAGGCCCAGGCTACGTAATACAGCAATTAACGAACAAGGTAACTAAGGCCGAACAGATCCACGTAACCTGGGAGCACATCGTTTGACCCTAACCCTGGTCCAGTTGGTCCAGCACCGCTCGCTTGACAGTGACGCGAGGGTCGGAGAGAGGCGCCAACAGCAGCCCTGTGACGACCACCGCGCGAAACGGCGGGTGTGACTCTGACTGTACCTGGTCCAGTTGGCCCAGCACCGCTCGCTAGACAGTGACGCGAGGGTCGGAGAGAGGCGCCAACGGCAGCCCTGTGACGACCACAGCGCGACACGGCGGGTGTGACTCTGACTGTACCTGGTCCAGTTGGCCCAGCACCGCTCGCTAGACAGTGACGCGAGGGTCGGAGAGAGGTGCCAACGGCAGCCCTGTGACGACCACAGCGCGACACGGCGGGTGTGACTCTGACTGTACCTGGTCCAGTTGGCCCAGCACCGCTCGCTAGACAGTGACGCGAGGGTCGGAGAGAGGCGCCAACGGCAGCCCTGTGACGACCACAGCGCGACACGGCGGGTGTGACTCTGACTGTACCTGGTCCAGTTGGCCCAGCACCGCTCGCTAGACAGTGACGCGAGGGTCGGAGAGAGGTGCCAACGGCAGCCCTGTGACGACCACCGCGCGAAACGGCGGGTGTGACTCTGACTGTACCTGGTCCAGTTGGCCCAGCACCGCTCGCTAGACAGTGACGCGAGGGTCGGAGAGAGGCGCCAACGGCAGCCCTGTGACGACCACAGCGCGACACGGCGGGTGTGACTCTGACTGTACCTGGTCCAGTTGGCCCAGCACCGCTCGCTAGACAGTGACGCGAGGGTCGGAGAGAGGTGCCAACGGCAGCCCTGTGACGACCACAGCGCGACACGGCGGGTGTGACTCTGACTGTACCTGGTCCAGTTGGCCCAGCACCGCTCGCTAGACAGTGACGCGAGGGTCGGAGAGAGGCGCCAACGGCAGCCCTGTGACGACCACAGCGCGACACGGCGGGTGTGACTCTGACTGTACCTGGTCCAGTTGGCCCAGCACCGCTCGCTAGACAGTGACGCGAGGGTCGGAGAGAGGTGCCAACGGCAGCCCTGTGACGACCACAGCGCGACACGGCGGGTGTGACTCTGACTGTACCTGGTCCAGTTGGCCCAGCACCGCTCGCTAGACAGTGACGCGAGGGTCGGAGAGAGGCGCCAACGGCAGCCCTGTGACGACCACAGCGCGACACGGCGGGTGTGACTCTGACTGTACCTGGTCCAGTTGGCCCAGCACCGCTCGCTAGACAGTGACGCGAGGGTCGGAGAGAGGCGCCAACGGCAGCCCTGTGACGACCACCGCGCGACACGGCGGATGTGACTCTGACTGTATCTGGTCCAGTTGGCCCAGCACCGCTCGCTAGACAGTGCCGCGAGGGTCGGAGAGAGGTGCCAACGGCAGCCCTGTGACGACCACCGCGCGACACGGCGGGTGTGACTCTGACTGTACCTGGTCCAGTTGGCCCAGCACCGCTCGCTAGACAGTGACGCGAGGGTCGGAGAGAGGCGCCAACGGCAGCCCTGTGACGACCACAGCGCGACACGGCGGGTGTGACTCTACTGTACCTGGTCCAGTTGGCCCAGCACCGCTCGCTAGACAGTGACGCGAGGGTCGGAGAGAGGCGCCAACAGCAGCCCTGTGACGACCACAGCGCGACATGGCGGGTGTGACTCTGACTGTACCTGGTCCAGTTGGCCCAGCACCGCTCGCTTGACAGTGACGCGAGGGTCGGAGAGAGGTGCCAACGGCAGCCCTGTGACGACCACTGCGCGACACGGCGGGTGTGACTCTGACTGTACCTGGTCCAGTTGGTCCAGCACCGCTCGCTTGACAGTGACGCGAGGGTCGGAGAGAGGTGCCAACGGCAGCCCTGTGACGACCACTGCGCGACACGGCGGGTGTGACTCTGACTGTACCTGGTCCAGTTGGTCCAGCACCGCTCGCTTGACAGTGACGCGAGGGTCGGAGAGAGGTGCCAACGGCAGCCCTGTGACGACCACCGCGCGACACGGCGGGTGTGACTCTGACTGTACCTGGTCCAGTTGGCCCAGCACCGCTCGCTTGACAGTGACGCGAGGGTCGGAGAGAGGTGCCAACGGCAGCCCTGTGACGACCACTGCGCGACACGGCGGGTGTGACTCTGACTGTACCTGGTCCAGTTGGTCCAGCACCTCTCGCTTGACAGTGACGCGAGGGTCGGAGAGAGGTGCCAACGGCAGCCCTGACAACCACCGCGCGACACGGCGGGTGTGACTCTGACTGTACCTGGTCCAGTTGGTCCAGCACCTCTCGCTTGACAGTGACGCGAGGGTCGGAGAGAGGTGCCAACGGCAGCCCTGTGACGACCACTGCGCGACACGGCGGGTGTGACTCTGACTGTACCTGGTCCAGTTGGTCCAGCACCGCTCGCTTGACAGTGACGCGAGGGTCGGAGAGAGGCGCCAACGGCAGCCCTGTGACGACCACTGCGCGACACGGCGGGTGTGACTCTGACTGTACCTGGTCCAGTTGGTCCAGCACCGCTCGCTTGACAGTGACGCGAGGGTCGGAGAGAGGTGCCAACGGCAGCCCTGTGACGACCACTGCGCGACACGGCGGGTGTGACTCTGACTGTACCTGGTCCAGTTGGTCCAGCACCTCTCGCTTGACAGTGACGCGAGGGTCGGAGAGAGGTGCCAACGGCAGCCCTGACAACCACCGCGCGACACGGCGGGTGTGACTCTGACTGTACCTGGTCCAGTTGGTCCAGCACCACTCGCTTGACAGTGACGCGAGGGTCGGAGAGAGGCGCCAACGGCAGCCCTGTGACGACCACCGCGCGACACCGCAGGTATGACTCTGACTGTACCTTGTCCAGTTGGTCCAGCACCGCTCGCTTGACAGTGACGCGAGGGTCGGAGAGAGGCGCCAACGGCAGCCCTGTGACGACCACCGCGCGACACGGCAGATTTGGATAGCCCACTCCCTCCGCCACCTGCACAAATGATATTCCTTTATTCATTTCAGTTCATTGCAAATACAGTACACCTCGGATTATCCGGATTAATGTGGCGGAACACCGATCCTTATAACCAAAAATCCAGATAATCCGAGGTCAGTACAACAACCCCTAAATAGAGATCGAGTACCTTATCCGCAGCTAAACTGATGCTGTAAATGGTGTCAGTTTAGCTGACTGTTTATGGCACAACATAGTCTTTCAAATGGGGGTTTAATTCTGAAGCAAATTTAAGAAACAAACTTTAATATTAATCGTACGAATATTATGTTGATTTTTACCGTACTTATGGTTTAAGTTAGAAATAAAACGACAGATTAAAATATTTAATTTTTTAAGATTAAATAATCATTAATTAAAAATTACTCAAACTTGAAATAATCATAACGAAACTAACCCAAATCTCAAAACTTATTACTTTAACTCTTCTTAAGAAATAACAAAACTCATCAAATGACAGTAATAAATAAACTCGCAAAATTGCTGAAGGTTACGCCTTTTTGGATTACTGCTAGCATCTCAATTAGCAATCCAGAAAACTACGTCCGCATGCTGAAATACTATTTAGGCATTGTGATTCCTTCAATTATTGTGATTTCAAATTCATAGAGCAATGTGTTGCATTTGCATTTTACTCTTCAGCCGTAAACTTGCTAAAATCATGTTTTTCCATGATTTTAATTTTTTAATTTCTTGGGTGGACCAGTCCGGAAAATCTGGGATCCGGATAATGTGGGGTCCGGATAATCCGAAGTGTACTGTATCTTAGCTAATTTAAAACTAACATTTTACAAAAATAAAATATATAGATTTATTGATGTGTGTTTAAAAAAGTCCTCAATTTTATAGTCTGATGACATAAAAAGTAAATAATGATTTACTGATTCCTAGAATGTTAAAATCTTTTTTAGCTAAGCTTTTTTTTCAATACAGCTTTAATCCCGAGTACTAATGAGTAGTTTACAAGGTACAAGATTTACCGAGGCGGTAGCTTCCCTGAGCTACCACGCTAACTGAGAAGCACTAGCTTCACGTTTCAAACGTGGCTGGTTCGATCCCAGCGGCGGGCGACCCCTGTTCCATCATGAGCGGTCACTTTGGCTGGCTTATGTCACTTATGCCGCTACGGTACCTCGCTGTTTTTAGATCGCCACACAGGCTTATTGGCCCATGGCAACGGGCAGTTGAGGTTATTTAAAAAAAGTACCAAGGACTTTTTTTCTTTAAATAAGAACAACCACCTGATTCAGCTGTTTTAGTTAAATTTTTTCATAACTATAACATGAGCACTTATAACAATAACACTGTTTGGGCATGGTATCAACGCCTTTATAGAGCTGTGCCTTTTTAGCTTTTTCTGTCCTGGCAAAAAGGAGTTGATTCGGTCTCGTTCAAAACTGATAAACATATCGACGACGTACTATTGTAATTAACACCCACAGTAGGGAAGTGCCGTTGAAGTGGGGCGTTACATTTTCTGTCACTTTGTTGGACTGTAGCGGTCTTGCTGCCGGTTGGAAACGCTAAGTGGCTCTTCACGAATTCAAGCTTTGACATCTTAAAGCGACGGAAGCATTGGCAGTATGTTGGGCGGATACCTCTAGTCTCCTTGTGGGTAAAAGAGAGGACTCGGGAATGGTTCGATGCGGTTGTCCATATTGCTCATGATGAATAGTTGTTTTCCTAGTTCTTTCACAACACGGTCGAAATCCGGGTAGGTCTGGTCGGCGTTGAGCGTGATAACGGCTGATATTTCACTCAATGTTGTAACGTTGTGTAGCGGTTTGGGTCGACGCCGGTGGTGCGAGAACCAAATTGACTTTCGGTGGCTGAATTCCTTTAGCGTCACCCAGCGGCTTGAGCTTTTTCTGCTAGTATGACTTCGCGCACCATCATAAACGCTTGGGTAGATTGGTGATCTCCCGCAGGATCCTCTTGAGTAACTGTATCAATTCTAGGTTCATGTCCGTGTCAGCAGAAAGTTGTTTGTAGACAGCATCAGAGATAAAATGGAGCCGAGAATAATCATGTGCCCGTTGCACGGTTGTTTGTACTCTCCTTGTGCATCTTGCGTCGGCCGAGCGACGATTTTCATTCAATGACAGATCTGGCCCCGGCAGTGAAACAGTAAATGCTTCTGGTGATGCTAGTTCGGTCATCTTCACTGAGCGATACAAACGTGAAGATGGCGTCGAGCTTTCGTGTGCCAGCCCTAAAGTATTTGGAAAGTAAATGTTGGCAGGTAAACAGCAGCGTAAGTTCTTTTGGGAAACTTGACAGCTTGTATTCGTATTTCCAATGTAGGCAGCAATAATTTTTATTCTTGAAAATTATCACTGAAAACATTTAACACTAATCCGTACAAAATTAAACCAATTAATAAACAGCATAAATATTCCTTCAAACAATTCATTTAAAATAACCTATAAAAATTTTTTAAAATCAGTTATTTACAAATAAAAAGATTTTTCTAACCTGCACATAAATAAAAACAACATGTATCATCTGTTTATGGTTAAAAGCAACAACAAAAAATGGCCATGATAAAGGGCACTTGAATGGGTTCTTTGAAGGACGCAAACTGGAGTTTTCCCAGACTTGAGACCAGTTCCGATCGATTTCTCGTGGCCTAAAAAACCCCAAAACAGACAAAAAATCAAAAATCCTAGCCTAGGACGAAATGAAAATTTTGCCCGTACAAACATTGCTTGATTTAAAATATGGAATGGGATGAAAAATTAAAAAGAAAGGAAAAAGATTGTTGCCGGGGATATGTAATGTTATTCCTGTGCCTGATATAATAGCTATGAAAATCTGAATTAACAGCAAAATTTACTTTATTTTATTTGATAATAAATTATAAATATATATGCAAAATCCCCCGTTGCAGCAGACCAGCATACTCAGCAAGTTTCAAATGCAAAACCATATTTCGATCCAACATTGTTAGATATGACATGTTTTTGTCCTCTGTAACTGGTGCACCTCAAACTGCAACCAGCAACAATGCAGATTGTGAGCGAAAGCGACGCAAAGAACATTTTCTAACCTGACTGTGACAAAAGTGACACTGAGCGACATCGCTGAATTCCAATTGTTGCTCGGGACGATCGTAGCCACTGCCTTCAAAATTAAAAGCTGACAAATAAATGCTACACCAAAACCGAACGTTGTCGCTTGCCGCTCCTAACATACCAAGGCCCTTGGAGTAGCCTATTCAATTGAGTTCAATTTAATTCAAATATCTTTATTTACATAGTACACAATGTACATAAAATAGTGTCAATATTTATTTACAATCAATAGCCTTAGTTACTAATACACAGTTTTACTTTGAAGACTGGAAATTCCTTCATTGTTTCATAGTATAAAACTCTTCCAACGAGTAATGCGGATTATTTATCAAAAATGATTTTAATTTTCCCTTAAATTTAAGTTGGTTTTGTATATCCCTTATTTCTGATGGTAACAAATTCCAAAATTTAGTACCCATGTAGCTAGTTTTCTTAGTAAAAAAAGAAAGTCTGTGTTTTATAATATCAATTTTGTTTTCATGTCTTTTGTCATAGGAATGACATTCAGAATGTTGCTTTTTATGTAAATAACACAGTCAAGAATATATTGATCATATAATGTCAAAATTTCTAAATTTTTAAAATGGTCCCTTACATGATCATCCCACTTTAGCTTCAAGATTATTCTTATAGCCCGTTTTTGGAGAAGTAAAATTTTATTGAGGTTGTTGTTATCAAAGAAAATCAAGAAATAAGTCAGATAAATAAGATGCAATCAATCTGGGATACTAGTCAATGATCGAGTATCGATTACAAGTAAATATCGCACCACGTACCCGGCCACGCATGACGGCCAGCAGCACGGCGCCGGGGGAGTCGTGGGCGGCGACTGCGGCCAAGTAGCGCCCCACCTCCAGCGCCACCGACGCGCCCTCCTCCTCCTCTCTGGGCTCCATCACCACCGTCTGCCGACACAAACAGTTACTGTGTGGCCAGCAGCAAGGCATGGGGGGAGTCGTGGGCGGCGACTGCGGCCAAGTAGCGCCCCACCTCCAGCGCCACCGACGCGCCCTCCTCCTCTCTGGGCTCCATCACCATCGTCTGCCGACACAAACAGTTACTTGTGTGGCCAGCAGCACGGCGCCGGGGGAGTCGTGGGCGGCGACTGCGGCCAAGTAGCGCCCCACCTCCAGCGCCACCGACGCGCCCTCCTCCTCCTCTCTGGGCTCCATCACCACCGTCTGCCGACACAAACAGTTACTTGTGTGGCCAGCAGCACGGCGCCGGGGGAGTCGTGGGCGGCAACTGCGGCCAAGTAGCGCCCTACCTCCTGCGCCACCGACGCGCCCTCCTCCTCCTCTCTGGGCTCCATCACCACCGTCTGCCGACACAAACAGTTACTTGTGTGGCCAGCAGCACGGCGCCGGGGGAGTCGTGGGCGGCGACTGCGGCCAAGTAGCGCCCCACCTCCTACGCCACCGACGCGCCCTCCTCCTCCTCTCTGGGCTCCATCACCACCGTCTGCCGACACAAACAGTTACTTGTGTGGCCAGCAGCACGGCGCCGGGGGAGTCGTGGGCGGCGACTGCGGCCAAGTAGCGCCCCACCTCCAGCGCCACCGACGCGCCCTCCTCCTCCTCTCTGGGCTCCATCACCACCGTCTGCCGACACAAACAGTTACTGTGTGGCCAGCAGCAAGGCGCCGGGGGAGTCGTGGGCGGCGACTGCGGCCAAGTAGCGCCCCACCTCCAGCGCCACCGACACGCCCTCCTCCTCGTCTCTGGGCTCCATCACCACCGTCTGCCGACACAAACAGTTACTGTGTGGCCAGCAGCACGGCGCCGGGGGAGTCGTGGGCGGCGACTGCGGCCAAGTAGCGCCCCACCTCCTGCGCCACCGACGCGCCCTCCTCCTCGTCTCTGGGCTCCATCACCACCGTCTGCCGACACAAACAGTTACTGTGTGGCCAGCAGCACGGCGCCGGGGGAGTCGTGGGCGGCGACTGCGGCCAAGTAGCGCCCCACCTCCTACGCCACCGACGCGCCCTCCTCCTCCTCTCTGGGCTCCATCACCACCATCTGCCGACACAAACAGTTACTTGTGTGGCCAGCAGCACGGCGCCGGGGGAGTCGTGGGCGGCGACTGCGGCCAAGTAGCGCCCCACCTCCTACGCCACCGACGCGCCCTCCTCCTCTCTGGGCTCCATCACCACCGTCTGCCGACACAAAAAGTTACTGTGTGGCCAGCAGCACGGCGCCGGGGGAGTCGTGGGCGGCGACTGCGGCCAAGTAGCGCCCCACCTCCTACGCCACCGACGCGCCCTCCTCCTCTCTGGGCTCCATCACCACCGTCTGCCGACACAAACAGTTACTTGTGTGGCCAGCAGCACGGCGCCGGGGGAGTCGTGGGCGGCGACTGCGGCCAAGTAGCGCCCCACCTCCTACGCCACCGACGCGCCCTCCTCCTCTCTGGGCTCCATCACCACCGTCTGCCGACACAAACAGTTACTTGTGTGGCCAGCAGCACGGCGCCGGGGGAGTCGTGGGCGGCGACTGCGGCCAAGTAGCGCCCCACCTCCTGCGCCACCGACGCGCCCTCCTCCTCGTCTCTGGGCTCCATCACCACCGTCTGCCGACACAAACAGTTACTGTGTGGCCAGCAGCAAGGCGCCGGGGGAGTCGTGGGCGGCGACTGCGGCCAAGTAGCGCCCCGCCTCCAGCGCCACCGACGCGCCCTCCTCCTCGTCTCTGGGCTCCATCACCACCGTCTGCCGACACAAACAGTTACTGTGTGGCCAGCAGCAAGGCGCCGGGGGAGTCGTGGGCGGCGACTGCGGCCAAGTAGCGCCCCACCTCCAGCGCCACCGACGCGCCCTCCTCCTCCTCTCTGGGCTCCATCACCACCGTCTGCCGACACAAACAGTTACTTGTGTGGCCAGCAGCACGGCGCCGGGGGAGTCGTGGGCGGCGACTGCGGCCAAGTAGCGCCCCACCTCCAGCGCCACCGACGCGCCCTCCTCCTCGTCTCTGGGCTCCATCACCACTGTCTGCCGACACAAACAGTTACTGTGTGGCCAGCAGCAAGGCGCCGGGGGAGTCGTGGGCGGCGACTGCGGCCAAGTAGCGCCCCACCTCCTGCGCCACCGACGCGCCCTCCTCCTCGTCTCTGGGCTCCATCACCACCGTCTGCCGACACAAACAGTTACTGTGTGGCCAGCAGCAAGGCGCCGGGGGAGTCGTGGGCGGCGACTGCGGCCAAGTAGCGCCCCACCTCCAGCGCCACCGACGCGCCCTCCTCCTCTCTGGGCTCCATCACCACCGTCTGCCGACACAAACAGTTACTTGTGTGGCCAGCAGCACGGCGCCGGGGGAGTCGTGGGCGGCGACTGCGGCCAAGTAGCGCCCCACCTCCTGCGCCACCGACGCGCCCTCCTCCTCCTCCCTGGGTTCCATCACCACCGTCTGCCGACACAAACAGTTACTGTGTGGCCAGCAGCAAGGCGCCGGGGGAGTCGTGGGCGGCGACTGCGGCCAAGTAGCGCCCCACCTCCAGCGCCACCGACGCGCCCTCCTCCTCGTCTCTGGGCTCCATCACCACCGTCTGCCGACACAAACAGTTACTTGTGTGGCCAGCAGCACGGCGCCGGGGGTGTCGTGGGCGGCGACTGCGGCCAAGTAGCGCCCCACCTCCAGCGCCACCGACGCGCCCTCCTCCTCCTCTCTGGGCTCCATCACCACCGTCTGCCGACACAAACAGTTACTGTGTGGCCAGCAGCAAGGCATGGGGGGTGTCGTGGGCGGCGACTGCGGCCAAGTAGCGCCCCACCTCCAGCGCCACCGACGCGCCCTCCTCCCCTCTGGGCTCCATTACCACCGTCTGCCGACACAAACAGTTACTTGTGTGGCCAGCAGCACGGCGCCGGGGGTCGTGGGCGGCGACTGCGGCCAAGTAGCGTCCCACCTCCAGCGCCACCGACGCGCCCTCCTCCTCTCTGGGCTCCATCACCACCGTCTGCCGACACAAACAGTTACTTGTGTGGCCAGCAGCACGGCGCCGGGGGAGTCGTGGGCGGCGACTGCGGCCAAGTAGCGCCCCACCTCCAGCGCCACCGACGCGCCCTCCTCCTCCTCTCTGGGCTCCATCACCACCGTCTGCCGACACAAACAGTTACTTGTGTGGCCAGCAGCACGGCGCCGGGGGAGTCGTGGGCGGCAACTGCGGCCAAGTAGCGCCCCACCTCCTGCGCCACCGACGCGCCCTCCTCCTCCTCTCTGGGCTCCATCACCACCGTCTGCCGACACAAACAGTTACTTGTGTGGCCAGCAGCACGGCGCCGGGGGAGTCGTGGGCGGCGACTGCGGCCAAGTAGCGCCCCACCTCCTACGCCACCGACGCGCCCTCCTCCTCCTCTCTGGGCTCCATCACCACCGTCTGCCGACACAAACAGTTACTGTGTGGCCAGCAGCAAGGCGCCGGGGGAGTCGTGGGCGGCGACTGCGGCCAAGTAGCGCCCCACCTCCTGCGCCACCGACGCGCCCTCCTCCTCGTCTCTGGGCTCCATCACCACCGTCTGCCGACACAAACAGTTACTGTGTGGCCAGCAGCAAGGCGCCGGGGGAGTCGTGGGCGGCGACTGCGGCCAAGTAGCGCCCCACATCCTGCGCCACCGACGCGCCCTCCTCCTCGTCTCTGGGCTCCATCACCACCGTCTGCCGACACAAACAGTTACTGTGTGGCCAGCAGCACGGCGCCGGGGGAGTCGTGGGCGGCGACTGCGGCCAAGTAGCGCCCCACCTCCTACGCCACCGACGCGCCCTCCTCCTCCTCTCTGGGCTCCATCACCACCGTCTGCCGACACAAACAGTTACTTGTGTGGCCAGCAGCACGGCGCCGGGGGAGTCGTGGGCGGCGACTGCGGCCAAGTAGCGCCCCACCTCCAGCGCCACCGACGCGCCCTCCTCCTCCTCTCTGGGCTCCATCACCACCGTCTGCCGACACAAACAGTTACTTGTGTGGCCAGCAGCACGGCGCCGGGGGAGTCGTGGGCGGCGACTGCGGCCAAGTAGCGCCCCACCTCCTGCGCCACCGACGCGCCCTCCTCCTCGTCTCTGGGCTCCATCACCACCGTCTGCCGACACAAACAGTTACTGTGTGGCCAGCAGCAAGGCGCCGGGGGAGTCGTGGGCGGCGACTGCGGCCAAGTAGCGCCCCACCTCCAGCGCCACCGACGCGCCCTCCTCCTCGTCTCTGGGCTCCATCACCACCGTCTGCCGACACAAACAGTTACTGTGTGGCCAGCAGCAAGGCGCCGGGGGAGTCGTGGGCGGCGACTGCGGCCAAGTAGCGCCCCACCTCCAGCGCCACCGACGCGCCCTCCTCCTCGTCTCTGGGCTCCATCACCACCGTCTGCCGACACAAACAGTTACTGTGTGGCCAGCAGCAAGGCGCCGGGGGAGTCGTGGGCGGCGACTGCGGCCAAGTAGCGCCCCACCTCCAGCGCCACCGACGCGCCATCCTCCTCCTCTCTGGGCTCCATCACCACCGTCTGCCGACACAAACAGTTACTTGTGTGGCCAGCAGCACGGCGCCGGGGGAGTCGTGGGCGGCGACTGCGGCCAAGTAGCGCCCCACCTCCAGCGCCACCGACGCGCCCTCCTTCTCGTCTCTGGGCTCCATCACCACCGTCTGCCGACACAAACAGTTACTGTGTGGCCAGCAGCAAGGCGCCGGGGGAGTCGTGGGCGGCGACTGCGGCCAAGTAGCGCCCCACCTCCTACGCCACCGACGCGCCCTCCTCCTCTCTGGGCTCCATCACCACCGTCTGCCGACACAAACAGTTACTGTGTGGCCAGCAGCACGGCGCCGGGGGTGTCGTGGGCGGCGACTGCGGCCAAGTAGCGCCCCACCTCCTGCGCCACCGACGCGCCCTCCTCCTCGTCTCTGGGCTCCATCACCACCGTCTGCCGACACAAACAGTTACTGTGTGGCCAGCAGCAAGGCGCCGGGGGAGTCGTGGGCGGCGACTGCGGCCAAGTAGCGCCCCACCTCCTGCGCCACCGACGCGCCCTCCTCCTCGTCTCTGGGCTCCATCACCACCGTCTGCCGACACAAACAGTTACTGTGTGGCCAGCAGCAAGGCGCCGGGGGAGTCATGGGCGGCGACTGCGGCCAAGTAGCGCCCCACCTCCTGCGCCACCGACGCGCCCTCCTCCTCTCTGGGCTCCATCACCACCGTCTGCCGACACAAACAGTTACTTGTGTGGCCAGCAGCACGGCGCCGGGGGAGTCGTGGGCGGCGACTGCGGCCAAGTAGCGCCCCACCTCCAGCGCCACCGACGCGCCCTCCTCCTCGTCTCTGGGCTCCATCACCACCGTCTGCCGACACAAACAGTTACTGTGTGGCCAGCAGCACGGCGCCGGGGGTGTCGTGGGCGGCGACTGCGGCCAAGTAGCGCCCCACCTCCTGCGCCACCGACGCGCCCTCCTCCTCCTCTCTGGGCTCCATCACCACCGTCTGCCGACACAAACAGTTACTGTGTGGCCAGCAGCACGGCGCCGGGGGAGTCGTGGGCGGCGACTGCGGCCAAGTAGCGCCCCACCTCCTGCGCCACCGACGCGCCCTCCTCCTCGTCTCTGGGCTCCATCACCACCGTCTGCCGACACAAACAGTTACTGTGTGACCAGCAGCAAGGCGCCGGGGGAGTTGTGGGCGGCGACTGCGGCCAAGTAGCGCCCCACCTCCTGCGCCACCGACGCGCCCTCCTCCTCGTCTCTGGGCTCCATCACCACCGTCTGCCGACACAAACAGTTACTGTGTGGCCAGCAGCAAGGCGCCGGGGGAGTCGTGGGCGGCGACTGCGGCCAAGTAGCGCCCCACCTCCTGCGCCACCGACGCGCCCTCCTCCTCCTCTCTGGGCTCCATCACCACCGTCTGCCGACACAAACAGTTACTGTGTGGCCAGCAGCACGGCGCCGGGGGAGTCGTGGGCGGCGACTGCGGCCAAGTAGCGCCCCACCTCCTGCGCCACCGACGCGCCCTCCTCCTCCTCTCTGGGCTCCATCACCACCGTCTGCCGACACAAACAGTTACTTGTGTGGCCAGCAGCACGGCGCCGGGGGAGTCGTGGGCGGCAACTGCGGCCAAGTAGCGCCCCACCTCCTACGCCGCTGACGCGCCCTCCTCCTCTCTGGGCTCCATCACCACCGTCTGCCGACACACCAACACTTACTTTCACAAATAGTTACTTTCAGCCAAGAAGCAACATGTGGTTCTGAATGGGCGCAAGAACGCACTCATTGTGAAGATGGGTTTATGCGTAAGGTTGCTAGGCTTGACATGTTTTTCGCTAAACCTAATGGTATATCTGAAGACTGTTATAATGAATCACTATCTCAGACAGATATTTTAGAAAAGAAAAACAGTGGTGATATAAGTTGAGAAAGTGTAAGTTGAAAAGCGTCGCAGATAGCTGCGAGTTGTTCTTGAAAATGTAACTGATTAGACAAGACTTACTTTTTTATTATTTCGAGATATCACTTTTTGATGAATCAAATTTGTATTACATGAAATATATGATACATTACAGTCGTGGTGTGAGTGGGGGGTAAAGGGACAGAAAGGGGGTTGAAGGAAAGGAAAGGGAGCGCCAAATAAACTCAAACCTAGGGACGCCACACCTCTTAATCAGGCCCTGCCCTCCCTCTCCAGCTTCATAGTTGTAATACTTTTTTGCTATCGGATGTGATATTTGCCGCTACTCCATAGCGATCGCACGGCCAGCTCTACTGGACTATTAGCAAGTCAATTAGCAAGTCTATTAGGAAGTAAAATTTTTTCCACAGCAGTTGCCATTTGTGATGATAATCCAACATGAAATCCAATGAACACTCGAGTGTCCGCAGGACTGGCCGATAAGTTCCGATAACATATGCCGGCACTAGTGCCGCAACCTAGTGAGAAGTTATTTAACTAATTGACCTGCAGACTTGCAACATTCAATCATAAAAATCCCTTACGATAACAATGCAGGTTTCTGATAAAAACCATTCCAATCTGCCGGGCGTGAAAACGATTCTGAGCTGACGGGAGTGAGCCAGGGCTTGGTCAGTAGAGCTGGCCGTCCGACTGACGGGACCAAACCATATGGAAATTAATTCCGACTGGCTGCAGAGTGTGTTGCGGCCACACCGCTGGCCTAACAATCACAAAAGGTTAATTTTACTATTCTACTTACCTTCTGTTGATTCAGATTGGCCCAGACCCCGGACTTTTCCCAGTGATGTTTTGACTTCTCCATCGCTGTGAAACTTGAGAAGAAACACAAGACGCCCCCGGGGACCATCCGAAGGACATTCAACAGCGTCATCCCCAGGTCCCTTTGGTATGTGGCGTTTTCTCTGAAACCGAGATTCAACATTCAAAATTGTTATTTGTCACTAACTCATTGGTCTACCAGTTACTTGTTACCTGACTAGTCCATTGCATTTCTGAGAAAAATTGTACAAAGTAAAACACAAAACAAAAATCGCCGTACCTAGGTGTTAATGTGCAGCATTTTCAAGGATAACCTTTAGTGCGGCGAAATGTCGCTTTACAGAGTCTATAGAACTACTGGTCTATTGTTTAATAATGTGTAATAGGATGGGTTGAAAAAACAAAATTTCGGAATTTTGAATTGTATTAGGAGTCAAAATTTGTGAAATAGTATGAATTGAAATGAAAAATCCTTTATTTATTCGGGCAAAGTTAGGCCACTTGGCCATTTCTTACACTTAACCTGATACAAAAGTTTTCTGTAACTGCTTAGATCTAATAAGAAAACTTTTTACCAAAAAAAAAGTAAATTTTACTCAATTACACAAACGTCCATCCATCAGCAACCATATAAAAGACACACCTCCTAGGACGCACTGGCCAATATTTTGTAGTAATTAGATGAACTGATAAACATAAAAAAATACCGAGCAAGGCTCGGTCCACCAGGTGCTCTAATATAATAGGTCGATTTTCAATCCAAGAAAAGAAGAATATCTTTGACATGATGTCTTTGATGTGAGGCCAGCCTTACCTGTTTGCATAGTTCGACATCATTAGCTCGCCGTTTGGGCCGCGGCACACCACGGAGACGTTGACCTGTCGACAAAAAATCATTTTCAGTGGTTTAAATACCTGCTTCATAATCCAAAAATCCCATAGCCACTCCTAATCAGGCATCTACTTATTTAATACGCTAGGGTTTTTTTTTTGTGATCATTCCTCCTAAACTACTGGATTGATTTTAATAATTTAGGTGTCATTGGAAAGTGCTTGGCGTGTAGTTTTGCAGGAAATAAAATTTCTGATGATTATATTAAAGGGAACAGCCTTTGACGCCCTTTAAGTTTTGTATTTGTCCATAAGATTTAATATGGGCAAAGGAATTTAAAATAAAGCATCTGACTGGAGTAAACAAAGTTTTTTCCAGAAAAAGCCATGTGTTATTATTGGAATTGAAACCACTGAATATATATATATATATATATATATATATATATATATATATATATATATATTAATGCAGACTTCAAATATTCATTCATGAGTATGAATGAATGAATGAATGAAAAATAGCTTTATTTCCAAATAAAATACATATCTCATTTCATACATTACAACACAACTGCGCATGAAACAGTTTATTTTTATAATTTAAATTATTTTAATCAAGGATAAATACATTAATTGGATTAGGTTGTAATGTTTTTCTTAAAAAAGGAAAAAGTCTACATGGGCGGTTAGCCTGTGCGTAGACTGTGAGTTGCAAATCAGAGATGTAATTAATTTAACACGAGAATATTTAAGTAATCTATAGAAATTAAATCAAGCGGTGTATTTAATAAATATAAATTAAGATTTGTTGACAAATTAAAAGTAAAATTGAGCGTGAGAACCCGGAACCAAGAAAGGACGGTGGAGGCGTGATTGTGGGGGGGCGGCGTGATTGTGGGGGGGGGGGGAGCGGGATGTCTGAGTTTCAGGCAGAGATCAACGGTCAGGTCGGGCCCGGCGCGATAACGGCCTCAGCCTCCTCCGAGCTCAAAGTTAGAAGCCACTCCACTACACGTTTTTTAAAAGAGGAAAGAGAGGTTATATTAAAAAATTGCGCGTTTTTGTATTTCTGATGCATGTTACGATAAATAATGTTTGAAATGTGATATGAATTTGTTAGAGAAAAGGTTTTCAGCGATTGAGGAACTACAATACCTAGATTGCTGGCAAAACGGGTGTTATGAGAATGCGTTATTCTATCAAATATTGTCTCAAAATTTTTGTAGATATGGACTAGCAAAATGGAGTAGATTTAGTAGCCATTTTAGTTTGGGTTATTATTAAAAAGGGTTATTAATAATTTAGTAACAGAAACTGAATCACAAAAGTATTTGCAAAAATTACTTAAAAACCTATGTAATCAACTGAAATTTTTATTCAAAATATAATTTACTTCTTCTCTATATATATAGGCGCATATATATAAACATCCCATTTTAAAACGTGTGTGAGGTATAAAAAAATTGCAGTCGATTTTCAAATAACTTTTTTTTTTATAAAATGATGCCTTTAATAATTATTTTTACTTATAATTATTTTTACAAATCAAGCACTGGTTTTAGGTAATTGGAAACTGGGCAAACATTGTTACTTGCACTTAGGTTGTCTAGATTATGTTTATTATTGACACATTCATGTAGATTTGATGTGTATGTTTGAATAAATATATTTTTTATTTGATTTGATCAGCAACTATCGGTAGTCTACCGGAGTACTTACATCCAGGGTGGTGGCGGCCTCAAGCGTCTGGCTGATGGGGATCCCGAGGTCGCTGATACACGGTCCCAGCGGTCCCAGCGAGCCGCTGGACAAGACAACACACCGAGGTGCCTCCCTCTGCAACTATCGGTAGTCTACCGGAGTACTTACGTCCAGTGTGGTGGCGGCCTCAAGCGTCTGGCTGATGGGGATCCCGAGGTCGCCGATACACGGTCCCAGCGGTCCCAGCGAGCCGCTGGACAAGACAACACACCGAGGTGCCTCCCTCTGCAACTATCGGTAGTCTACTGGAGTACTTACGTCCAGTGTGGTGGCGGCCTCAAGCGTCTGGCTGATGGGGATCCCGAGGTCGCCGATACACGGTCCCAGCGGTCCCAGCGAGCCGCTGGACAAGACAACACACCGAGGTGCCTCCCTCTGCAACTATCGGTAGTCTACTGGAGTACTTACGTCCAGTGTGGTGGCGGCCTCAAGCGTCTGGCTGATGGGGATCCCGAGGTCGCTGATACACGGTCCCAGCGAGCCGCTGGACAAGACAACACACCGAGGTGCCTCCCTCTGCAACTATCGGTAGTCTACCGGAGTACTTACGTCCAGTGTGGTGGCGGCCTCAAGCGTCTGGCTGATGGGGATCCCGAGGTCGCTGATACACGGTCCCAGCGGTCCCAGCGAGCCGCTGGACAAGACAACACACCGAGGTGCCTCCCTCTGCAACTATCGGTAGTCTACTGGAGTACTTACGTCCAGTGTGGTGGCGGCCTCAAGCGTCTGGCTGATGGGGATCCCGAGGTCGCTGATACACGGTCCCAGCGGTCCCAGCGAGCCGCTGGACAAGACAACACACCGAGGTGCCTCCCTCTGCAACTATCGGTAGTCTACCGGAGTACTTACGTCCAGTGTGGTGGCGGCCTCAAGCGTCTGGCTGATGGGGATCCCGAGGTCGCTGATACACGGTCCCAGCGGTCCCAGCGAGCTGCTGGACAAGACAACACACCGAGGTGCCTCCCTCTGCAACTATCGGTAGTCTACTGGAGTACTTACGTCCAGGGTGGTGGCGGCCTCAAGCGTCTGGCTGATGGGGATCCCGAGGTCGCCGATACACGGTCCCAGCGGTCCCAGCGAGCCGCTGGACAAGACAACACACCGAGGTGCCTCCCTCTGCAACTATCGGTAGTCTACTGGAGTACTTACGTCCAGGGTGGTGGCGGCCTCAAGCGTCTGGCTGATGGGGATCCCGAGGTCGCCGATACACGGTCCCAGCGGTCCCAGCGAGCCGCTGGACAAGACAACACACCGAGGTGCCTCCCTCTGCAACTATCGGTAGTCTACTGGAGTACTTACGTCCAGTGTGGTGGCGGCCTCAAGCGTCTGGCTGATGGGGATCCCGAGGTCGCCGATACACGGTCCCAGCGGTCCCAGCGAGCCGCTGGACAAGACAACACACCGAGGTGCCTCCCTCTGCAACTATCGGTAGTCTACTGGAGTACTTACGTCCAGTGTAGTGGCGGCCTCAAGCGTCTGGCTGATGGGGATCCCGAGGTCGCCGATACACGGTCCCAGCGGTCCCAGCGAGCCGCTGGACAAGACAACACACCGAGGTGCCTCCCTCTGCAACGCTCGCATTCTACCAAACAATAATGATAATCACCTTATTGTCCACATTCCTACAAAGCTAGCAAGGATAGCACAGAACATAGACATTGTCAAGAGCTTAAAATAAGAAATCAATAACCTTACACTTGGGATGTACTGCGTCAGAGTGCTATTGGGTAGAGACATCTATCGGACTCCGGTCACTTCGCCCTACCTACCAATGCAGGCCTGATCAGACTTGCGGCAGTTATGTCTTAATAGTCGATGTCTCAAAGCAGTATTATGTTTTCTTTATCATATCTAGGGGTGTGCGATGCATAAAAAATGCATCGAAATTCCGATTTGATTCAATTCGATGCATCGAATCGCGATTTGATTCGGCATGCATTGAAATACCGATACATCGATTTTGCCTCGATGCCTTGGATTTACTAGACGCAATTAGTCTAAAAAGTATGTTGAAAGCAATTAAATAAACGTTTAAAATAAATAAATGTGTAATATTAGTGTTCAAAGCAGTTTACTGATTCGTAATTAAGTTATGAAAAGCTTAGTGCACAATAATACTTTCAGCTAGACTCCAGTCTAGACGCTTAACAACAAACAATGCATAATTCAAAGCTGCGTGACAAAGTAGTGCATTGTTATTTTTTTGCCAAGTTTGAAAATTATTGCAGTACATTGTTTCTCTATTTTATAATGAGTTTTAAATTATTGCAAACAACTTTTTAATGTATGGCTGAATTCCATACACGAATTTCAATGACGAGAATAAAACGAGCACTACGACAGTCGGCGGCAGCTGCAGTGTAACCAACCACGATCGTGATGGTGATACAGGCTGACCAAGCAAAGGAACAAAAAAAATACTGCTTTTATAGAAATTACCCGACTATTGGGTATTTCCAAGCCCGTGTGGACTTCGTAATATTTTCAACAGTTTATTCCAGCAGAGACGGGAATTTTACAAGTGGTAACACTGTTTTGTGATGCTCAGCTGTCGACTGTCGAGCTGTCTGCCGTCGTCGTAAAGCTCAGCACTGCGCAGTAATTAGTGTTTGTTTCTTTTGACTGTTGCGCAAATGCAATTGAACGTTTTGTTTTGGAGAAATTGAATGACAAATAGATAAAGAAGTTTGAAGACTGCGACAAAGAGATCGTAGACGATCCGGGCTCAAGTAGCCAAAGCTTTGTTGAAACGGATAATAGGAATGATGATACCAACACCGGTGGGGATACTTTAAAATTATCCGACAAGAGTTACTTAGACTAATTAATTAATGGTTGTAATTATTAGATGATTTAACAAACTTTGAACTGATTCATTTTTGCTTGGACTGCTTGTGTTTTTTCAAGCCTAATCAGCATTTCATAATCAGCCTATGCAAGCTGTTTGGCCCACACAAACTTTTTATTATAGCCTACTATTTTGATCACTAGGCATAAACTGACTTCAACTATACAGATTGTGTACAATTTGTAATTTGTTGCAATAAATTCTTGATTCTTGATTCTTGATTCAAGAAAAACTTTAGGCCTAGTAATAATAACTATATCTTGAGATTGTGAAAGGATGTATAGGAATTAAGATATAATTATTTATTTATAAAGAAACTTTATTTATATAAAATATATAAATAAAATTCATCTTCTTGTACATTACAAGTTGCTGTGAACAAAGAATACTTAACAATTAATTTTGATTTTGTTTACTTGTAAAGGTGATTTTTTTAATTTCAATTGAACCTTTCATGGCTAAAACTGAAGTTTGATAAAGATACTTCCAAATTCCTATTTATAATGAATGGGTCAGTAACTAGGACTATTGCAAATGCTTTGGTTCAGACTCATTCAAACTTTGTGTAGAATTTTTCTACTTTAAACCTCTTTAAGGTTATTGAGGACTGCCCAGTTCAGTAATGCAAGCTGTAAATAACTCTTAGCCTAACAGTAAATGACGCCGCACTGCACCGAATCGAATCGCATCGATTCGAATCGAAATTCCATGAATCGCATCGACGCATCGAATTGAAAAAAATTTGCTGCATCGCACACCCCTAATCATATCTGACTAATGTTCTCACTATAAAAGGTATAAAATTACCTGAGTCTACCAGAGTGATCCTGTATACCTTTTGGTGGATTACGCGTTTCGAGGACACGTCCTCATCTTCAAATCCTCGTACAAGAACTTAAAATCATCACTTGTGAAAGGTCTTCAACAGTTAATAAATATATCAGAAACGTTTTGTGGGTGTATTTATAAACTGTTAACGACCTTTCATGACTCTTCCACCCAGCCAACTTGAGTTATGAATCGAGTAGAAGTCGACTCGCCATCAGGCATCAATGCTTAATCATAAGGTAACGGTCGATTCGGGTCAGCAATTATTGGACGTGTTCGGGTCCTAACTAGAGTTGAGAAACGAGTCGGTTTGAATCAGCAACCATCAGACCTTGAGGCTGATAAAGAAGCCGGCAACCATCGGAAGATTTTGGGTCTGACTCGGCTAACCCTGTTGAGCCAATAGGGTTATGGTTTTCCGAGTCGACTCGACTCGTTAAGTTCCGAGTTCGTGTAGGTTTGACATTCTCCGTGTTGGGATACACGGCTCTATATTCGTGTCCTACATAATTTAGTACTACTCACTTTTTTTCTGTTACAGCCAACTGTAAGCATCGATCTTGATACAAATCTTGAGTTACAAATGAACTGCATCGGGTCAACTCGATTCAGCCCATAACTACTAGCTACAATTCTTGGTAACAACTACTCACGCGAAGCAGGGGCTGGTACACCAGAAGTGCACAGTCTTCCCCAGACAGCAAAGGCAATCGTAGTCGCATTGCTGCTCCACCGGTACCTCCGGGACAATGTGGAGCTAAAACAAGTCCAAAAGCAACTTTCAACTTTCCAACAAGGTGCTACAAAAATTGTGACTAGAATATTAACAAACTTTCAATTTTTTTTTCTCAAGGAAAGTACAAAAACTGTGACTAGAAAATCACCTCTCAACATAAAATCCTTTCAGTACTGCAAGATCTTAATTACACCAGACTATAGTTGTGTTTCCAGATTCAACTTTTTACAAATTGAGGGTACTTCAACTTTCGTTTTACAACTGAGCCAGAATAAAAGTAAGTAGTACCTACATTTACTATGGCGGAATAATTACTACTATGACATAGTTTAATTATTTAATTAATGGGTAATAACTTAATTCTTCATCCCAATTTTTAAGGCAAAAAATACATTAACTAAAAGTGAAACAAATGAATGAGATAGCAACTTTTTTTGCCACTTTAATTACAATCACAGGTGCCTAAAGCCAAGGCCATACTACGCTACAGGCCAAGAACCCCCGTCGGTCATAACATTGGCCAAACTCACAGGGCTTTGTTGAAAAAACAACTGAAATCATGGGTATGTGGTAAACACTTACAAAGTATTTATTACATTATAACACCAAAATTCAAACAATAAGAAACAATTATAAATTTTTAAAGAAATCGTTTGGTAAAAAAGTAAATCAATGGATTATCCAGAACCTCTTGAATATAAAGCTCCAAAAGCAATTTAGTTTTATCACTTAATCAAAACCTAATACTTAATGTTTTCATTGTTGACTAGATTTCCCTAATGGATTACATCACAGTGATATTGTTTCTAATCATATTCTTAACAAAAAATGTGAATATTTAACTAAGCTCCAATCTCTAAACGGTCATTGAAAGCACCACGTTTGAATACACATCGCTTTTTTACTTGTTTGAAAACCGAGTTAGTAGCATGAAAACTGAAATTGGGAACACCGTATCGACGGGTATATATAGTTTGAATTAAATAAACAAGGCCAACGCAGTCCATAAGCCCAATGTTAAAATTGACATCGGTCTTATGGACGGACTGAGCCTTGTTGTTTACCCGGTAATGTATGTCCGTGTCTATGCAGCGGTTGCTAAAGGCATTGCGAAGAAATTCATTGAGCCTCAGCAGGAAACAGGGTTCTGTAGTGTTAAAGCTGTATTCGGCTGCTTTGCAGATTACATGGTCCATCTTTTTCTGGCTCTCATCGGTTATCTGCAAAACATGAGACGACTGTAAGTTTATTCATTTTGGTATTTTGCCCCAGGCCTGGTGTGACTTAAAGTGGTTTTAATTTACCTGGTCCGTCTCCAGTCCAATGTTTGTCCGATGATCACGACCTGGATTCGACACTAAGTTGTGCCATGTTCACGTGAAGTCAGTGTTGAGTCGAGCTTGAAGAAGACACATTTTGTAGTCGTAATGATGTTGTTGAAAGTTTAAAAACACATGCAAACACTCACACATATTACACGTAACACGTAACGAAAAAAGACATCGAGGTAAAACGCGAATGGTCACCGGGCACAAAATTGGATGTTAGCGAATAATCGCGTTCAAGTCCCATGCGCCGGTAACGCCAATGCGAGTACTTGCTAACACCCAATTTTGTGCCCAGTGACCGTCCCCGTTTTACCTCGATGTCTTTTATTCGTTACATGTAATATGTTTGATGGTGTTTTTAAACTTTTGACAACATTATTACGACTACAAAGTAAATAGAGAAACTCATCACGTACTGTAGGAAAATTTGTTTTGCTAAGTTTTTGTTCCATTGTCACAAACGTGTGTTTACGTTTTTCAACCATGTTAAAAAACATTTTTCTCAAAGTAAATTTGTACACGTATAGCTTACACTTACTCGCAACGTTCACCCCTTAAATCAGTCCTTATACCTAACAGCAAAAAATGCACACACAAAATTCCAGATCAAATCTTACTATACCTAGAGTCCTTTGATTTAAAGTATAACAACATCGTTTGTTAGATGAGGTCAAATGTGTCTATCAATTACAAGCCTGCCCGTAAACTAAAAACTAAACTGACATAAATAGTTTACTTCTACGGCCGGAAACTAAACATTCAGGATAAATCCTGTCGAAGATCATTCCCCCGCGGTGCGTCGTGGCCATATGATGGATATGAGTAACCCTCCTAAGACCGTGGACCATCCGGCGGCCGATCCAACCGAAGCCGAACTAGAGGGCGTCTGTAGTTTGGTTGCGAAGAAGCAACTAACTCTTGACAAATACCGTGTATCATATGAATTTGAAATTTCTTGAAAAATGTTAGTGAATTAATGTAAATGTTAATTAGAATATTTTTCATGAAAAGTTTTCGAATAGAAAGAACGGGCCGAATAGAAATAAATTCGCTAACTCTAATTATGATACAGTAATGTGAAAAAGGACCTCAAGTCGCTGGAGTAATTTTAAAGTACTACTTGACCGTTGGGCTAGTAGTTTGATGACTTACCCCTGCTGCTTCCAGAACCTCAAATAAAAAAGCGGCATGGAAGGTGGTGGCCTTCCTTTTGCCGCGCAGAGCGGCCGATGTTTCTGTGTGTAGCCTAACTTCAGAAGACAAGATAGGCCTATCCTAACACACCACACCTTTTTCCGAAAACCAAACTGATAATTCAAGTTAACTCCATTTCATCCCAACTCAACCTGATCTCCTGTGGGAGGCTTCTAAGGTAATTTTTATTAGAAAAGAATATTACACTGTATCTGAATATTTAACGATACACATCAGTGTACGTTACCTTAATCTGATTTTTTCTTGATGATATTTTCTTACATATTTTGATTGAATTATATGTCCTTACCCCTGCTGCTTCCAGAACCTCAAATAAAAATGCGGCGTGGAAAGTGGTTGCCTTGCGTCTTCCCCGCAGAGCGGCCGATGTTTCAGTGTGTAGCCGGACGCTGTCCAGCTCCCGATCCAGCGCCAGCACCAACGCTCGCAGTGTCTGCAGCTCCGCGGCGTACTCTGCCCACGATCCTGAGGATGTCTCTGAAAGTTCCCCCGGGAGAGGGAGAGTCTTGGCGTCTCTTATGGCCTGCACATACAGGGGTGTTAGACTGGGTATGTCTTTCATATTTTACTTTCTATCGTTCTTACCTATGACAATTAAATTGTATTTCAACATCTGGTCTTTCACACGTTCACTGTGCTAGGTCACTAGGGTACTGACATTTTTCAACTTATTCGATAGTTTTGTTTTGGGAGTTAAGGTTACATACATCTAAATTTCTTCTTAATTTGCCAGACGCAGTGTAAAAAACTCCTAATTCCACGCAAGAAAAGTGTGAGTGTGTGTGTGTGTGTGTGTCTTAAGCAAGATAACTTGCGTAAAAATGGTCCGATCTGAATGAAATTTGGCACGGACATGTAAAGTAGTAATTATTAGGATGAGTATGAAAGCCATCCTGATCGGACCATTGGAAAAGGGGACGGGTGAATCCCTCCTAAAAAGAAGTTTAAAGATTTTTTACGTGGAAAAATTAAAATTATAATCATTCTTGTTTGGACCATTGAATTCAGCTTGAAAAATAAACATTTAAGTATTTCAATTTTTGCCCTAAGTCCATTGGTTACCCAGATATCGCTAGTAGTAAACACAGTATATTGTCCCAAGGTTAAGCTTATGGGAAATAAATAAAAATCTATATATCGCTTATTTCTCAACATATCTGAATGAAACTTGGAATATGCTTTCATCTAGTTGATATCTACTGGATTTGTGCAAAAAAATATCTAAATTTTACACTTACATGGCAGCAAACCTGCATACTCTTTTCCCAAGTTATTCTTATGGAGGTGCTCATTTTAGGAATTAAGTTGATTTTACTTATTTCCAGGCTCTGTCTAAAATGATTTATCTAAGCATTTGAAATTCGCTGAGTATGCAGGTCTGCTGAGACGGGGTACAGTTGGTTACCTTCGAGATCTCGGCGAGGCAGGTGTTCAGGTCAGTGCTGCTGATTTTGGAAGCTGGTGAATCCTCCGCCATGTTAAGTACGTTATGGGCTCCGTCAATGATTACAACTGCGTCCTGATACAAACACCAAGTAATACAACAAAAATGTATAACTTTTATTTTTTTTATGTGAAAAATTTAATTAGTGGAAAACTCCAATTTACTCCGATAAGGCTGGTTTACAAACAAGTCCAAATAATTACCACATTACATACATGGACTGTACTGCAAACCCTAAATGAAATTCACTAACTCTTAATATGATGCAGTAAGTGAAAAAGGACCTCTAGTCGCAGGAGTAAATTTTACAGTACAGGCATTTTAGTCTAATCGGGTCAAAAATATAGATTTTCAGGTTTCGATTGGATACGATTCCTTAATCTATCCTGTACAGATTCATCCGATTATTTTAGTGATAAGAATTTCAGAAATATTAAAAAATAATCAATTTAACAGTCATGGAGGCGAAAAGGGACCACAAGTCGCTTAAATGGAAAATAACATGGCCAGCGACATAAGGATCCTTTACCGTGATGCACAGTCCCACACTGAGTATTCAGGGGCATCACAAAACTAGTCTCTTTCCTCACATTTTCAGCAAATGAGTGAACTATTTCTAGTTAATCATTGTTAAAGAATATTGTTCAAGGCAAAAAACCATCGTTTCAAAGCGGATTTCTCCCTAATTCCTCAGTATTCTGTCTACCTACATGAGGTACCTTTTCCAATTTCTCACTTTTTCATTAATTTTAACAATGAAATTGTAAGTGTATCACGTCTTTTTTTGTTTGGATTTAAAGATCTAGTTTTCAGCTTTGTTTTGATAGTGGATTCCTTTCTTAAACATGAATAATAGATATTGTGTGAACATTTGACGTTTTGGGCCTTGATTTCATAAAATACCCTTTATGATTAGGTTTTGGTTGAAATTCAAATGCCAATAACTCAAAAAAATTCATAGCACTATAAATGATATTCAAATTGTTCATAATCTAATGCAAAATTTCAGGGTGTTGATGACTCAAAACCAGAAAATTCCAACTTAAGTCCTCTTTCACTTTCCGCATCACTAATTATTCTTCTAACACCCACCTTCAAGTTCAAGTTGAGCTCACGCCGAATCCCGGGGCTGAGGAGTGTATTGTGGGGACAGAATACAATGTCCGCCACATCCCTCAGCCCCCGCGCGGCGTAGTAGGCGCAACTATCAGTCCGGCTGGCGAAGCTGAGTAAGTCCTCAATGTCTACGACGCCCCCGGGCAGGGCGTCGCGGCTCATCTCGGACGTCTTACCAAAGTACTGGCAACTGTGCTTGGCCACCAATGCCCTGCAACGGGCCGCCTGCGAACCATTTTATATCAAATCAAATCAAATCAAAACATCCTTTATTCATCTCAGGACATTATTACATACATAAATAGCGTCAAAATGTTTATCTTAACTAAATTAAAACTGTTAAAACTAACAATTTACTAAAACAAAATATATAGCCTACCATATACATTTCCCATTTGTGGCATTTTTTGATTGTGACAGAGGGTTACTTACAAAAATCCTTATTTTGTAGCGACACCGATCACATAAAAAGTTAAACTACAATTTCTTTAATTCTTTTAGATTTTTTTAATTTTTTATGAAGCTTGGCAGGCCATTATACAACTTAATACCAGAATAGTAAGGAGTAGTTTCCAAGGTGGAAGATTGACGTCGAAGGTATGCAAGGGTATCCCTGTGCCGTGTAATACAGCTGTGAAAATCTGAATGAATAGGAAAATTTGCCAGATTTTGTTTCATAAAAACAGTTAAGTTATGGATAAATATGTAAAAAAAGTAAGAATTTTGTTATTTTTGAAAATTTGCTATATTGCATATTGGTTATTATTATTGATATCGGTTATTGATTATTGCATATTGGTTTTGTTATTATTGAAAATTTGCATATTGGTTGAAATTTGAATAAGTAAATAAATAAATTCTCTATTCACAAATATGTCACACATAATACATTTTACAGGTTCACTTTTACCTGGATACACTGACACAATTTTCAAAGTGTCGATTTTCAATCGAGTCAATGTGTCCGTGTACGTGTGATTGTATGTAGCCTTAATTTTGATGACAACCTTCTATTGAAGTGAAATGAGACTTCTTGTATGGCCCGATAATGGTTCACTCGAACCGAAACAAGTCGCCACAACGACTCATTTGGATTACTTGGAAGCAGGTATGTGAATCATTAAAAGTATTCTACAAACAGTTAACAGTGTTTTCGGGGGGGGGGGGGGGGTTTGGACAGGGCCGGCAGGTGAATTTCCGGCTCGGCAAAAGTGGTGACTTTTTTATTTTACTCGCGTGTGTGCTTTTCGGCACCTTTATCATTTTAACTGTTTCCGGGCCGTCTACGTTTCCTCTATGGCTTTTGGGGGGGGGGGGTTTCACCCCCATTTACTACGTTTTCAATGCTATTCCTACTATTTCGGGGGGGGGGGGGGGGTCTGACCCCTAACCCCCCCACTGGCTACGGCCTTGTATGCTATATTGCTACATTATGACTAAGAACTACAAATTTTTTAAACCTGAAAAACATATTACATCAAACAAATAAAATACAGATGAGGAATTTTCAAGATAAAAAGATCTGCAATGTTTAAAAGCAAAGAATGCACAATAACAAATTACATTCAAATAAACACCTCAGGTTTTAGCAAATCCTCAACATTCTCAAGGCTTTACATCCAAAGCTTCGGTTTCGTTTTCATTTACATGTTCATTCTTTATTAGCACAAAACGTACAACATTAAAGGTGAATGTACAGGTACTTCGTCTTATATCTAGATTAAATTGTCCATAATTTTTCTTCGTTCCTTAAAACTACTTCATTATGGTTAATGATAATTGTGTTAATAATTTAATGCTGTATCGGTTTGGTTAGGTAGTTTGGGTTGTGGACTAATTTGTGTGGTGGATTCAAAAGTGACATTGAGCAGTTTTGGGGCACTGAACAAATAAAAGTGTTGATTAAGAATAAGATTAGGTTTTGGAAGGGCAAAAGTGTAGTTATAACTTAATTCAGTAGCCTAAAGTTTCAAAATCAGTTTCATTTTGTGATGCGGATTGATATAAATTTTACAGTACATGCAATTCAGACATACTGGGTCAAAATATAGATTTTTAGGTTTTGATTGGATACAGTTCAACCACATCGAAAAATATAATAGGCCTAGTTGATCAAAGAAAAATAATAGTCTGAATTGGTTTAGTTGTGTTCTAATTCATCAATGAATCTCTCTCCAGATTTCTTGAAAACCAAAGTTAACAACATAATGGCACCAAATAACCGATGGCGGTAAATCTCACCGACCATGTAATGTATCGTACTTTTCATAATACTCCTACGAAAAAAACGTTTTTAATAATAACTCATTCCTTACATAAACACTATATTTCTCAATTCTTCAAACCTAACCTAGAATAAAAAACAACTTTTGCTACTGCTCCCATGGCTGCCACTACATTCCTCTAAAAATTAACCTATAAACATGCATTTAACATCGGTTTGCTGCTAATCAGCAGATTGTTTATTTCAGTTCCCTGTAAGAAAAGTCTGGAAAACTTTCCGGCCTAGGCCAAAAAGTTTTCTGGACTGATACTGGCTGGTAACTTTGAGCCTACAAAAAAGAACAGAAAATAGATGTTTCAGTGTCAGTGTGATTAAAAATTTACTTATTAACTATTTATTAAATTAAATTACTTTTGCTATGCTGGAGAGAGGCGAGACTTTGGGATTTGTGCAGAGAAAGTCTTGGGACCCCAGCACCGTCGTCCGCAACCCCCTATGGATCAATTCAATTCAAAACCACTTTATTCATGACATGCACATAAATACATTGAATAGTGTCATCAATTCATATTATTACTGATAATTACATCATCGGAAAAGAATTTTAGAATTCATTCCTGATTATCAAAATAAAAACAAAAATAACTTGCAAATTAATTATCAAAACATATTATGAGAGGAAACACAGTAAAAGGCCTAGTACAAAAATTTATTTGACTTCTAATTTTTCTTAATATGGAGCAAAGAAATTGATCAAAAACATTTTTCAAATGTACAGTTAAAAATATTCAAATAGAAAGTGAATCTATAAAAGTAAGATAACTAAAAAAAACAAATAAATAATTAGAATGATAATTATAGTTCTTCAAAAGAGTATAGGCTAAAGCTTTGTTAACACACTTGAGCTGCGCGCGGGAAATCCCGCGCGCCAAACCTGCGCCGCGGGGCTGCCCGCGGGATTTCCCGCGCTGTGTATATGGATTCTCTATTGATTCAGTGAGCACTGCTCCGGGAACCTTCTCTCGTGTGTAGCACTGTGTTATAGGCCTAACCTCAAATCGTGACGGCGTCAGTTTTCAGTTTGCGCCTTCGTATTTTATCCCGCAAAGTATTATGACGTCATAAAAACACGTGTTTGTTATGGAAACCAATTTTGGTATTCATTTTTATCATGCTGGGACATCGTATTCCAACATTCTATGACAAAAGATAGGTGTTTCCTGAAGTCATAGTGCAATTATTTTCGTTATCCCTTGCCCGAGTGCTGAGCGTGGGATTTCCTGCGAGGTATTATGACGTCATAAAAAACATGTGTTTGTTATGGAAACCAATTTTGATATTAATTTTTAACATTCCTAACGTATAAGCATTAAAAAATATCCATAAACAAATTTCAGCACTCGGGTAAGTTGGTCCATATTTTAATAGCAGTCAATGTGATAATGAGAAATTTTTTCAGCTTTGATTTAAATAAACTTTTTGAAACTTCGGATGCAATTGTTGTTGGGAGACTACTAAAAAATTTTGAAATGGTATACTTGAGTTTTTTTTAAATAGTTGCAAAGTATGAGGGCTAGTTGCAAGGTTTTTCCAATTCCTGGTGAAATAATTATGATTATTCCCCATTGTACCAGTTCATGAATCCTGTCCTTTACTGATAAAATTGTTTCAAAGACGTACAATCCATAAAATATTCTCAAATTTTAAAATATTCTTTTACTGAAGTTCCTGAATTCAAGTTACAAATAATTCTAATTGCTTTCTTTGGCATTTCCAAAATATAATTAAAATTATAGTGACTAGTAGCACCATAAAGAGGAATTCCGAAAAATATAATTGAGTGAATATAAGGAAAATAAATTTGTTTTAAGGTTTCTTTTTCACATAAGGGTTATATTCTAGTCAGTGCATACGATCCTGATGAAATTTTGGGGAGCAGCTTTTCCACGTGACAGTTGCATTTAAGGTTTTCATCTATTTCCAATCCTAACAAGAATTCAATGTTATCCTTACTGTATTTTCTCCTGCCTCAGGTGCCGCAGGGCTTCCGCCAGCTCTGCGTGAGTGCGTGCCGCAAACACGATCTGACCCTCTGCAACAGACATCTCATCTAGAAATTCAAGTATACTTCCAGTAGATTTTTTACTAAATTCCAGTATCACGCGTGAACTATGAGATTTAGAAGGGTGGGCCAAAATATTTTGATCTCACTAACTTAATTCCATTTTAAATAAATTAAATGAAAACTAAATGAATCCTTCGGGGGTCTTCAACTAAAATATATATCTGAACAAAATTAGAACCGATTACTTAAATCTTGATTTAAAATTAACTTTTGTAGTCGGACGACCGAGTTTATGTAGGTTAGGCCTAAAGCATGTTAGGCCCACTTTTAAGGAATAGTTACTATTATAGCAGTAGGCCTATCCAAAAAGATACCTTTGTCTCATCACTAATCAAAACTAGAACTTACTGTAGCCGGTGGACCTGGCCTGCCGCAGCCAGGCGAGAGTGGAGTCGAGCAGAGCGGCCGTCCGTCCCTCGCCGCTGGGCAGCTCCAAGACTCCGTTGACACCCTGGAAAATAAATAATTTAGCGGAAAACCATAGCACATCGAATACAAAGTTATTAACTCACCGCTGCCAGACATCGAGGGTCTAACAGGAAAACAGCTGAAAAAGTAATTTGTGGACTGGCTTATGGACTCATCTATTCTATTTAGGAGTAGGCCTACTTTGAAAAGTAGGTGAAGGAAGGTGATAAAAGATGTAAGAAGTGAGAAAGAAAGTAAAATACAAAAAGTTTAGGCCTATAAAGCAAGAAACATTTTCAACATAGGTTGCATAAATTGTTGTATGTAGGCCTAAATATAATAGGCCTATTATTTGGGTTGTTATAGCTTTTTTTTCAATTTTGACCACTGTATTGCAACAGTAGCCTACAATTTTTATATTTGAAGCTGATAAAAATCATATATAGGTAATTGTTGCCTTGTAGAACCCGGATATTTAACTTAACTTATCTGAAACATCTGCCTGGACGTTGAAATAAGGCTTGAAAGAGGACATGTCCAGGGAAAAGAGGAGGAGGCCTATGGTAACCCTATTCGTTTTTTTGACTATGCAAGGAGATTATTTCACTGTATTAATGTTAAAATAAGCAGGTCATAGCCTTGATGTGAAGGCCTATAACACTAGAAAAAATTGGACTCAAGATTATCCACAAGCATTAAACAGTTCAAGAATACAAGGTTTCTCTTGGGTAGGCTAAAGATATAGTTTTCAACACCTTTAAGCGATAATGTGTTAGCTGAAGAGCCATTAGTCATAATGTGAACGCGAATTATCATCATAACTGTACAAGGAGAGTTGTCTGTCACGGTCTTTCTATGGCTGCTACAGTAACAGAGACGACAGTTCTGTGATCGTAATTTTTATAGCTACGGGACTGCAATTATCACTGTTGTTACCGTAATTCTAAATATCCAGATTTATAACCATCCGGATCGGGACTCGGCCACATTAATTCAGATAGTCTAATCTAAGGTGTACTGTATAAGTACAAGTAATTTAAAGTTAAAGGATAGGCCTATGATAATTATTATGTTACAGGATACCTATTAATCTTTTAAGAAACTGAAATTTCAGGTTGTTCAAGTGTAAAACATTAATTTATAACCTATTCAACGTAAGCTACTTCAAATGTCCAAAATTAATTTTTAACTGCTCAGAAATTGTCCGCGATGCTTAAAATATAGGCCTTTACTTACATTTTGAAGGCATTGTGCAACCTTGTTCATGAAAGCGGTTGTTGAGGCATCCATTATAAAGTTTGGTATCGTAAATTAGTCACAATCACTGTGAGAGCGGTAAAATAATAAGATTTAATAGGAATTTGAAATTGAAAGCTTACGGCGCAAACGCGTGTAACAATCAAACCACTGCGAGAGAGCGGTAAGAGATGATAACAGAACAGCGAATAGCAACAGCAACGGCAGGTAGCAGGGTGACCAGTCAAGTTTGAACCAAAAACTTCCCCTTTCAAAATTTCCCTACTGAAATACCAACTGTAAGCAATAATTGCTCGGTTTTTATGATCCGTAAAAAACATTTTGTATTGATATGCTAGAACATGGATGTGCATCCAATGCTCTGCAAATTGACATCGTATCCTACTGTCATGTCATTAATATAATATGAACTAAAAATAACAATGAAACATATGTGATGTGATCAATCTGATGGCTCCAGTTCACTTTCGCCGAATTATGGTTAGTTCAGTTTACTGATGCGCACAACATGATTCCTTCCTCAACGCTCGCTTAAAGGCCTTTCTTATAGCCTTATGCAAAAAAATGCTCGCCGAACATTTGAACAAGTCAGATAAGCTCTGTTTCGGCGATAGTGAACTTGAAACATTATGGCAATGCTCATGGTCCTCGAGATACAGCAGGGGCGGACTAGCCATTTGGACATTCGGGCAAATGTCAGAAAAGGGCCGATGGATTAAAAAAATGCGGGCCTAAACCAAAATAAAAATCAGCCTCTTTTATTGCTGAGCTGAGGCCGGCCCGTAAAACATTTTGTATTGATATGCTAGAACATGGATATGCATCCAATGCTCTGGAAATTGATATCGTATTCTACTGTCATGTCATTAATATAATATGAATTAAAAATAACAATGAAACATATGTGATGTGATCAATCTAATGGCTCCAGTTCACTTTCGCCGAATTAAGGTTAGTTCAGTTTACTGATGCGCTCAACATGATTCCTTCCTCAACGCTCGCTTAAAGGCCTTTCTTATAGCCTTATGCAAAAAAATGTTCGCCGAACATTTGAACAAGTCAGATAAGCTGTTTCGGCGATAGTGAACTTGAAACATTATGGCAATGCTCATGGTCCTCGAGATACAGCAGGGGCGGACTGGCCATTTGGACATTCGGGCAAATGTCAGAAGGGCTGGCCTCTTAAGGTCAGAAAAGGGCCGATGGATTAAAAAAATGCGGGCCTAAACCAAAATAAAAATCAGCCTCTTTTATTGCTGAGCTGAGGCCGGCCCTTGTGGAACAACGTGGCCGATGGCCCATCCAATGAATTGTTCGATAAAAGCATAGATAAATATATGCAAATAGATGTCACATAAAATTCAATCCAGTGTTGGCACTTCCATGTTAACTCGGTGGCCTTTTTAGGACAGTGGTGCTGCCTGGTGAAATTGTACAGAACTACAAAGCCGCCATTTTGTCGTCGTCGTCGTCTACTCAGTTTTAATGGTTTCTATTTTGTTTACAATTTTTAGGTTAAAGCTTCGTGTGAAAATAATCTCATCGAAATGATGTTGTAATTATTATTAAAAATATATTAATCATCTGAGGTTACTTTTTAATGTAAGTTAATATCAACAAAAACTGCTGGGCGTTGTAATTAAATGTTTTCAAATCAATTTAAAGATCAATTAATGTAATAACTGATAATAATTAACTGAAAATAGTTAAAAGTTGCATAATTATTGCTCCCAATATTATCTCTCACATTTCATTTTTTACTATCTTAGTCTCAAGCTTCTGAAACTTACTTTCGTAGCAAGATAGTGTTAAAATGGGCTATAGCTAATAAACAAGTTAGGCCTAATAAACCTATTTTACTTATAAATTGAAATTTTTGTGCCTAGATCATAAAGTATTCAGCAGGCTTAAATAATTTGTGGGTAGTTAGTTGTAACAGCTTCAATTGTCAATTAAAACTACAGTAGCCATATCCTGTCAACGTAATAACATTACCACAATAGTTTGTTTTTCCAAAAAAAATCTGTCTTCTCCAAAGGACCTCTGTCACTATAAAAGTGTCAGTATATTAATAAACTAATAGGATATTCTATATTAACCTTTTCCTGTTGACCATGCACCGTTCCATGGATGCACTAACTAGTCATTGGTTTAATAGGCTATTAGTCGAGGCTAGGGTCATTTGACACAAGTGCAATATTTTAGACAAAATAAAAAAAATATTTCAAACATTTCTGAAACTTACCATAAAACCACGAATGGTAAGCACAAACCACCATGGCGGTAGGGCCATGATTTCGCCTTCCTTGCCGATACATTTCGCGACATTATTTATTTAGATAAACTTAATGTGGTTTCATGAATGTTTTGCAAAACCAAGTTGCACTAGTCAATGACATATAGATGGAAAAATGACTAGGTTACGTATTAGTATCAAACTGAAGTTACCCCTACATTCCCTACATATTCTTAAATATTGTATAAACACTGTTAAATGAGGGGGTTAGAATCAAAGTGCACATGATCCTAAATCTTCAATTTTGGCAAATTGGGAAAAACTAGCCTAATATATTTCTAACAGCATACTAATTACACAGAGGAGTGGATTCAATGGAAAACTATAGCATAAATTCATTAAAAAAGTCAAAAATATCAAATTTTCTACTTGTTTATGTATGTTGTTTGATTTTCAAATTTTTTTATTATAAGGTAGGCCTCATTTAGTGAAGTATTAATCGTAATTATGGCTGACAAAGTAAATGACAGTGATAAGTTTTGGAAACAGGAGCTGATTTGAGTGTATTTATACCTGAGATAGCAGAAAACCTATAGGCCTAATAAGGGATTTTCGGTGAAGTCTGTTGCCAGAGAGCAGTATATTTTGGAGTGTTTTATTGTGTTTGTAATCAACTGTGTTGATGTCTGCTGTGATAATCATTGTTAAGTCTTGTTTTTGAGAAGTTGACAGTGAATAAAATCGTGGGTATATCTTTATAAGTTACAATTGATTAGTTATTGCGTTTCTACCCGACCTCCTGTTGAAGATATGTAGCCTAATTATTAGCGAAATTGTAGTGGCAGCCAATAAGACGTGAAGATAAATTCCCAATTTTAGGCTTTATACCTAATTTATCAATGAAACTTAGTGTTTATTATTATATGGCACTAAGCAAGGATTTTGCTTGAAAGCTCAGTAGCTAATTTATTCAAAAGGCAAAAATGTCAAAAAACTATTGAGCTAGGCCTTTTAGAAAGGTGAATGCAAAATACATAACTCCAGATAGCAAAAATAAGTAGACCTAGGGCCTATTATGTTGGTTGTTTTAAACTGTTCACTTGCAAGAGCATTCACTTAAGAAAATAAATTTTATCAGGCCTAACTTAATTGAAGTATGTAAATGCTTACACAATAACACCTAATAAATTGATATTAACTTACCATTTTAATACCTTTCACCAGATTAAACTTACTACCAAGTTTTAAGTGGAGTTATTCAAAGCATTAGTTCTAAAGTAAATACAGTACATCTAGGATTACCAGGACGTAAAGTATCCGGGACCCAGTTTATCCAGACTAGGTTAGCTGTTCTGAATTAAAAAAGTATATCAAAGTCAAAGTCAAATTCTTTATTGTCGTAAGACTATAACTATAGCATTGACAATATGTCATAATAATTGCAAGTGACTGCAATTTCAAAATATACAAAATAAAACAAGGAATTAAAAATAAAATTATGCAGAACATATGTCATTATAATATGATTGAACACTGTAATATTCTTTTTTGATCAAGAGCAGTTTCAAACTTTCTTTAAATTTGCCAACATTGGTCTCTGATTTCAGATTGTTTGGAAGAGAGTTGTACAGTTTTATTGATGAGTAAAAGGTTTGTTTTTCATAGAGTGTCGTATTGTGACGTGGGATGGAAAGAGAAGATTGGTTGCGGAAATGATAATGACTATTATTTTGAAAATCATAAAGTTGTCTGTGTTTCATCAAAAAGGTCAAACATTCTAAAATATACAAGCAGGGAAAAGTCAAGAGATTGTTGGATGAAAATATTCCCCTACATGAATCCAGCCTTTTCATCCCGCAGATTACTCTCAAGGCCTTCTTCTGCCAACGGAACACCTGCTTATGATTTTCTGTTTCAGAATCCCAAATTGCCAATCCATATGTAACATGAGGAAGAAAACATCCTTAGTACACCGCCATCAAAATTTCCTTATTTGCAAAAAAAGATAAACGACGAAGAAGAAACACGCAGCTACTCAACCTATTACAAACCTTATCAATGTGCGATGAATAATTTAATCTAGAATCAATGACAAGCCCTAAGAAATTAGTCTGCTGGCTAGATCCTATTAAACAACCCCCAATCATAAAATTTGACTAAAAAAATGAACTACTGGGGGTTTTCATCCTAAAATCAACAAACTGTGTCTTCTCCGTGTTGACAATAAGATTATTTTCACTGAACCACTGCAAGAGCTGACTAGTTATGATGAAAGAGTTAATTTCGAGAGACTCTCTACATTTGTTAGAAACACTCAGGGAAGTGTCGTCTGCAAATAAACAAAGGTCAATACCAGGGACACTGTTAGCGACATCATTGATAAACAACAAGAAGAGAATTGGCCCGAGGACCGATCCTTGAGGTACCCCAGAACAAACATTAATTTCCTTAGACATATGATTCGAAAGATATCCACCCTCATCAACGTGAGAAATTTGAACAAACTGTGAACGTCCATTCAAGTAAGAAGACACCCAGTCAAATGATTTTCCCCTTATGCCAAAAGTGTTAAGTTTCTCAAGAAGCAGTTTGTGATTTACCATGTCGAAAGCTTTACTAAGATCGAGAAAGAATCCAAAAACACCCTCTCTACGATCCAGAGCTCCTGAAACATTATTTACAAAACTAAACATAGCATCAGTAGTTGAGCAGTTTTTTCTGAAACCAAATTGTTTAGTAAAAATTGAGTTGTTGTTTTCTAAGAATGGAAGTAGGCGGTTCAAAAAGAGCTTTTCAAGAACTTTTGAAAAGGTAGAGGTCAATGAAATTGGTCTATAGTTGTTAAGAATAGTGGGATCTCCTTTTTTGTGAATAGGTTTCACAATAGCTGATTTTAAAGATGATGGAAAGAAGCCTTCTTGAAATGTGATATTTGCGAGATAAGATAGTGGATAAGCAATAGTGTCAACTATCTGTTTCAACAATTTTGAGGAAATACCATCACTACCTGCAGAAGGACTGGGCTTAAGGGACTGAATAACCTTGGCAACTTCTTCTGGTGTGGTGCGATGTAAATACAGAGAAGATAGAGAATTTGACAACCTATTACAGTTTGATAAGGCAATTGGATCATTTAAAGCGTTTATACTACCTACGTATAGATTACTAAGTGTCAAACTTAGTAGAGTAATCTATCTTCTCAGACGGTTGGTGGGTGAATTGCCCTTCAATTTTGTTAGACTCGCTTTTTTGTCATTTTTTCAGTCTCACGTTTTGTATGGGGCAAGGCTCTGGGGTCACTCTCCCCAGGCTCAGAGAATCCTATTACTGCAGAAAAAGGCACTGCGTGTAATATGTGGAGCTAACTATTTGGCTCATTGTAAGCCACTTTTTGTTGAAACACAAATCATGACAGTGGTCAATGTGTATATTTTCCAATGTCTTGTGGGCATCAAATCAATGGAAAATGATCTCATTCTAAATAAGGATGTACACTCACATGTAACAAGAAATTGTCATAATGTACATTTAACCTACAATAGACTAAGTAAAACTCAGAAATGTTTCCCTTTTTCAGGTATCAAATTTTTTAATTGTCTCCCTCTCAATGTACGGTCATTGTGTTCTTCAAAATTTGTGGGTGTCCTGAAAAATTGGCTTTTATCGAATCCCTTTTATACACTTGAGGAATTTTTTGAGATCATGAAGTCAGGCCCAAGCTTTTGTAAATAAACTGTTTCTGCTTGTTAAGGTAGGTTAGTTTGATGACTTGCTTTTTGCATGGATTGCTGTGTTTGAGTTTAAATATTTACAGGTTATGTCCTTCTATAAGGTATGTATGTTTTTTTTTTACCATTTGCATGGTTTGCTGTGTGGATTTGCAGTGTTGTTTGATTTTCTTTTGCGGTGTATTTTTAGGTTACTTTAGTAAGCTGAATAGACTAAGCAATCTTGTAACATTGACGAAGCCTATTGTGAAAACTGAATGGTGCAATAAAATCTTTGAATCTTTGAATCTTACGTTAGCAAAGAATGTGTTGAAAGAGTCAGCAATAATATCAGGACTTGTTGAAAGATTTCCTTCATGCACTATCTGAAGATTTTTATGGGAAAAAGACAATTTTTTAGGGTTCATTTCATTTACAATACTCCACACCGCTTTTGACCTATTGTCAGATTTATTAAGATGAGAAAGAACATTGTTTGCCTTAGCCAACTTTACTGCAGCCCTGTACCTTTTTTCAGGTCAAGGTAGGATCTCCTAAGTGGATGATCAGAGCAAAGATCTTTAGTGGATGAATACAGACTGAGGAGGTGTTCCTTTAAATCAGACAGTTCCAAATCAAATTTGATTTTCGTAAAAGACTTCTTCTCTTTGGGCTTGGTCTTTCTACAAGGAAAAGCAAGTTCAAAGTAGTACTTAACAACGGACAAAAAAGCGTCAAATTTGTTATCCAAGCCTTGAGCAGAAAACATGTGGTCCCAATTTTCCCTTTGAAGAATCGACTTAAAAATACGAACATTATCGTCATTGAATGATCTTTTCACCATGTATTTAGGTAAACAAGAAGAAGGAGGTGAGGATAATTTTATGTCCATTAATTGGGCATGATGGTCAGAAATTCCAGAGACTATTACTTCAGTGTGTGCCAAGGTTGAAGGAATATTACAAAACACAAGGTCAATAAGTGATCTAGAACCATTAAACTCTCGCGTGTATGAAAGGACAGTATTCTTCAACCCAAAACTCAACATCAGGTTGACAAGCTGTTTAGAAGAGCTATGATTTGCAGACAAGTCTATGTTGAAGTCTCCCGTAACTATAACACTATGATGATTCCTCACAAATGAACCCAAGCAATCCTGGAGGGAATCGAAGAAGAGGGTATAACTCTCCACCGTTCTATGAGGTGGCCTGTAAAGAGAGAGTAGAAAAAATGAAGTATCATCACAAGTGAACGTAACAGCAGCCATCTCACAATAGCCTTCAATCGAAAATTTACTCACATCAACAGTTGTGAATGCTAAAGACTCCTTAACAAAAATGCTTACACCACCCTTATCCGTATGAGATCTACAAAAACTAGCAGCTGTAATGTAGCCTGGGAAAGAAAACATATTTAGTTCATTTTCACGAAGGAAGTGTTCGGAAAAGCAGATTATCTCAGGGGACATAGAATCAATGAACATTTCAGCCATATCCATTTTGGCCACAATACCCTGGATGTTTTGGTGGAGTATTTGTAGAGAGTTACCCCGAA